>CAHIKZ030001826.1:155000-310000 GCA_903632075.3 Acanthosepion pharaonis | reverse complement strand
AATGTCTTCCCTATATTATTATCAATGCTCGTCAGTTTAGTTTCAGAATATACGACTCTTTACACGTGTGTTTACACCCTTGTGCAATTTAATTGAAACAACTGCTTTAGTTTCCTTCAGACATACGTTCAGTTTTCGACCCACTGGAGTTATAGGGTGTAATTGATTTCTATTTTTTCCTTAGATTAGGTTCGTTGTAGTGTTGTGCGGTAATATGAATCTATTATTGGGATGTATGATGAAATTTGTTTGGGAAATAAGCAATTTATAGAACAAAACCCGTGTTGATGTGTCCATGAACGCTAAATATTAACCCCATTTAAAGCAAAGGTCAATCACGACCTAATCTCCTTATATTCAAAATTTATTTCTATCATCCGTATTACACACTTGAATCATCCTTAAAATCTTCACGGTAACTACAAAATTTCGGAGATTTCAAGCCTTGGATTAGGATAATCTAAGTATTCACTTAAGTGATACACGCTTAGGCGATCAAGTATCTTTCGATATATAACTTAATCAAATTTTTTTTTGAAATAATACAATCAAGGTTAAAGAACCCAACAATATTTATTTGGAGCTGTTTTAACAAGAATTTTTTTATTTAATGAAATTTTTCCCAAGGGTATTGGCACGTAAAAATGTTTTTAATTCGACTAGAATTCGAACTCTTCTCTCCGATTCCTCAATCCGTGACACTATCGATTACTCTACCCTACGTCCCTAATAAGTACGAAACTAATAAAACCGATAAATTAGTGGATGTTAATAAGCATTAAGTAATATTTCTATATATATATATATATATTCTAAATATCTATATATATATATATATATATTCTCCGTTGTGGTAAGTGTGTTTCGTCTTTATTTTATTAGAGTATTTAGTTGCAATTTACGTCATTTAAACTGTATTAAATTTATGCATTTTTTATTAGGCTTTTCAGCTTAATGAGTTTTTATTTGTAGTTTTCAAATTTAAATATTTTTCCTTAACTACTTCAGATTTCATATCGGAATCCCCATTCAGATTTATAACCCTTACATTTTTCGAAAGCTAGAACTTTTCATCAATCGCAATGATGGATTATTCCAACATATTTATTCAATCTGCCTTAAGTTTCATCTAAAATGTTGGACTCAATGCCTGGAAATGTTTTCCATAATGCAATATGTCAACAGGTTTTATCAGCCCTAACATGAGATGTGTGTTGTTCGATGATATATCCTTCAAAGTCTTTTGAGTTGATATCGGTATCATTTACTCTTTGAAATGGATATCACAATAAATGCGCTAATAACAACAACATTATTCTATTTTGGAAACATTTTGAGGTCATTTAGAATGGACCTTCATCATTTTATTCAAGACAATCCATTTCAAGATCTCTTTTTTTATTGTTTGAGAAAGTGAAAATACAGACCACAGCAGATTAAAAACATCGCGATTTTAACGAAGCCAAATCAAATTGTTAGTTGAAGAGTATGTCCTTACAAATTGTTTCTCTGTTCCATTTCTTCTATAATTTTGTGAAGTTCTCTTTCTAACTGGTAACAAGCTGAGGTAACAAGAAGAGGAGGATTCACATCTTTCTCAAGGGTATTAGCACAGAAGTGAATGTAATGGATTCGACTGGAATTCGAACTCGGCTCTCCGATTCCTCAATCCGTGACACCATCTATTACTCCACCTGACGAGAATGAATTTAAGTCTTCAGCATCACTAGTAATCATTCAACAAAATATTTTTGACATCACCAAAACTTAAATTCCTTAATATCTAATTATTTCAAATTCTTCCTGACAATTTGCTTCTAAAATAAAAAATAATCTATTTCATAACCTTTTGTATTCTAACAGATTAACACTTCATACATGTTTTCTCTTTCAAATGTTGACGATAGTGTCCACATCCTGTTATCAATAACCCCGAGGCTTTTCAAGCAATCCTGATAGACTAGGTCTTAAAGTAATATAAGATATCGAAATTGCATTCTTGGCATTGTTTCCCTCGAAACCAAAAGTATTTGACAAAAAAACAAAAGACAAAAAGAAAACGAACCATTTAAAGCAAATTAATAATGATGACGGAAATAATGTATACATTTGAATGAAATATTTTGATATCTTTCTGACCATAACTTCATATATAAAAGGTTTCCTATATCGGCAATAACGACGGCATTATTAAAGTAATTCTTGAAATATCCGACGTTTTTCTTATAATTCTTTTTTTATTTTTTTTTTTTCGTTTTCAGAACATTCTTAATTTTTTTTTGATGAAAAAACATTCTCATAAATTTTCATTATAATTTTTATGACCAAAGGAATAATTTCTGAGAATGTGTAACATTTTTTTTTAAATGGACAAAAATATATAATATATATATGTATGTATGTATATATATAAAAAAAAAGAAAGAAAGAAAGTAAGATATATAATCCGGTGTTCTTATAGATATTTTTTATTTTATATAAATATATATATATATATAAATATATATATATATTAATATTATAAATTAATTGATTTAAAATATGGTTTTTTCGCTACACAGTTCTAACCATGTTTCAAAAATGGAAGCTCCCAATTTAATTTTGTCATAAAATAAAAGACATTAATTCCATTTCATCTTCAAGCGAATTTTGGAGTAACTTTTAAAATTACTGGGTTTTAAAGACACAGCAAAAATCATAATTCACGTTTCCAAGGTTACAGAGAAATCCATTTCAACCAGACAAGGGGTGTTTGCGTGTTCATTATGTCTGTATTTTGATGTATCAGTTATTAGTTACGTTTTGGTAGGGGTAGGGATGTATTTTTCAATGAAATCTGACATCCGTTAAATGCATGTCGTCTGGATTTTTTTAAAATTTTATTGTTAACGGCAAAAATTCTTACGGCATTTTTTTTTTATTTGTATATTTAAAGATTTTTGGGGGTGTTTAGGTTAGAATACGTTTTATTTAACTACGATTTGAAAAAAATATTTTCACTTTTAATTTTTAATATACTATATTTCTTTTAAGAACAAGTAAATGTATTAGAATCCCTTACAGTATGTAGAATTATTTTCACATCAAGTATAATTATGTATATTATTAGGTAACTTAAATTTTTATTTTTATATTTAAATATTATTTAAGTAAAATTTATGACAATGACGGCAAAAAATAGCTAATTAATTTCACTGATTTAGTAAACTTTTATTTTTTATAAAACCTAGTAATATATTGTTTCTCATGTAAGTAAAAAGGACATGGGTCATTCAATGGCTTACATCTTCTAGCTTTTCATATTAATTTCATTTTACTGTAGGTGTTTTATTGGATTCTTTTAAGTGCTTAAAGTACTTTTAGGGAGATCTATAGGTTAGAATACGTTTTATTTAATTACAATTTTAAAAGATATTTAGGTTAGAATTTTTTTATTTAACTACAATTTTAAATACAAATTTAAAATTTTTTTCACTGTTAATTTTAATAGACTATATTTTCTTTTTAAAAAAAATAAATGCATTAGAATTACTTAAACAGTAAGTAAAATTATTTTTCCATATCAAGTATAAGTATGTATATTACGATTTTTTAAAATTTTTTATTTTAAATATTATTTTAAGTAAAATTTATGACAATTACGGTAAAAAATAGCTAATTCATTTCTCTGATTTAGTAAACTTTTTTTTTTTATATAAATAGTAATATATAGTTTCACATATCTGTACAAAGGACATGGGACATTCAATGGCCTACATCTTCTAGCTTTTCATCATAATTTCATTTTTTCTGTAGATGTTTTATTGAATTCATTTAAGTGCCGGTAGTACTTTTTTTGAGAGGTGTTTTTTGTTAGAATACGTTTTATTTAACTACAATTTTAAAAGATGTTTAGGTTAGAATTCGTTTTATTAAAAAATTTTAAATACAACTTTAAATTATTTTCACTATTATTTTAATAGACTTTTTTTTTTTAAATGTAAAAGAATTATTTACAGTATATAAAATTATTTTTCCATTAAATATAAGTATGTATATTACCAATCGCACTTTTTTTATTTATTTTTTATTTTTAAATATTATTTAAGGAAAATTTTGACAATGACGGCATAAAATAGATATTTTATTTCTCTGATTCAGTAAATTTTTATTTTTTATAAACTTAGTAATATATAGTTTTTCATGTATGTATTAAAGGACATAGGTCATTTAATGACCTACATATTATATCATTTTATTAATTTCCATTTTACTGTAGGTGTTTTATTTGATTCTTTTAGGTGCCAGAAGTATTTGAGAGATAGATGTTTGATTTTTTATATTTATTTATCCTAAATGAACTTTGATGTTGGTTGAATCTTTTTTTAAAACTCATGGCTAGTGCAATATATATATATATATATATATTTATGTATTCAGAAATTTTCAATTGAAAAGATATTGCATTGGTATACTAATGATTCAGTGCCACATTTATTTTGTAATAGCAATTTTGAGGGTTTTTGAGTTACACAATTTTGTTTATTTTAATCAGCTTTTATTTTTATTTTTATTTTTCCATTGTCTAATTTTTTTTTTTTGGTTGGTATAAAAAGTGTTTATTTAAGATATTAATATTATGTTTCTTAATAATTTTTTCTATATATATATATATATATATATATATATATTTATATATATATATATTTATATATATATATATATATATATATATATATATATATATATATATATAAATATATATATAAATATATATATATATATATAATATATTAATATATATATTTCAGTAAAATTTTGTAAGGACTTTTTTATTTTATAACTTTAAAATTTTTAAAATTTTTTTCCACCTTGTTGTCATATATTACTAGTATAATGATGATGATAATGATAATAATAATAATAATAATAAAATTTAGAATTTTTTATCAATTTTTTCAATATTAAAAATATTAGTTTTAAAAATTTAAGGTTCAGATTTTTTCACTGTTTTTGATTTATTAATATATAATCATCAAAAAAAATTTATAATAACTTTTTAATAATAAAATGAAAACTCTATAAATCAAATAATAATAATAAAAAAAATTGATTTTGATAACAAAATTTATATTTTCAAAAAAAATAATATCAGGAAAAATTATAGTTACGTATAACTCGAAACTATATAAGATATACATCAAAAATAGATCAAAAAATTAAGATCGAGGGGCAAAATTCCAAGAATCCAGAAAAGACAATGTAATTTAACAAATGGTTCAAAACCAGTTTTATAAATTCCTTTTATCATGCACAAAAAAAATAAACTTGATATTGGGGAAGATGAGAATTAAAAAGATGATAAAAAAAAATCCACAATGGGTTAATTTATCAATTTGTTTGTGTTATCGATATTAAAGGCCAAAAATTTTCAAACGTAAAAGAACTGTCAATTCTAAAGATACCATCAACCTTTTTATAAAAAATTAGAAAAATAAGGATGAGAAAGGAAAGAATTTAATTTGACAGAGATATCCATTAATCTTAATATATTCGAGGTTATGATAAATTATTGGATTTAATATATAAAAGCATAAAATGTTTAAAAGAAAAAAAACGAAACCAAAATTTATTTTAAATAAAAAAAACCTAATTCAAAATTAGTCACAATAGAATCAGGCAAAATTTTGAAAAAAAATTTCCTATAGTTCTTCTGAATATTCGTAAACAATATATTTTATAATTTATTCTAATATACTAAATATTTTTAAAATTCAAAAAAAAATAAAGATAAATAAATTAAATTAAAATATTATCCAAAAGTTGAGGATTCTATATTAATAAAAAAAAAAAAAAAAAAATGAAAAATTTACATGTATCTAGTAACACAAAAAATTCAAATTTTTTTTATATATGGAATTTTAAACAATTTATATATTTTTATATTTATTTAAAGAAAAATGAAGAAATAGAAGAGATATAAAAGAATCAAAAATTGCCATGGATGCAAAAGAAATTCATTTATAAAAATATATATATATATTTATATATGAAAATAAAGAAATTTATCGATAAAATGGATCGACTAACACAAAAAAATTCGACATTGTATCACATAAAATATCGATAATTATATATATAAATAAATATATACATATATACAGTCCACAACGGTCAAATTTCCATTTCAAAAAACAAAAAAAAATGGTGTTTATAAATATAACCTCCCAGAATATACAGACAGGTTATTCTTTTTATAAGAAAACAATCTTTTCATGATTTATATCTAATATTTATTTTATTGATATCAGGTCAACATTTTTGTTTTTTTGGCTCTTCTTTTTGTTATTTTTCAACTGAAAACATTTTTATCAAATGATTTTTAATTTTCATTAAATGGCAAATTTAGCGATTGAAGTTCAAAACTTTAAAATTATATTAATCAGAATTCTATTTTCATATTTGTTTAAAAAAACGGGCAATTTTTTTTTAATTTATCCATCATACCATTATTTTCAACCCATTTCTATAGGATTCCAGCATTTAAGCATAAATTATACACAAATTAATAATAATAATAAAATAATAATAATAATAATTTAATAATGATAATCGAAATAACAAAAATGTAAAAAAAATTTAAAAAATTATACTACTATTATATAAGCATTGCCGATAATGATAGAAGTTCATTCCTGGACATAATGTGTGTTTCAGAGCTTTATTTAAATTAATTTCCATATATATAATATTTTTATTAAATTTTAAATAATATATCTTTTTGCTATCATTGATAGCTCTGTTCTATCAAATTTTTACTACAGATTTAATTTGAATTTTTTTTACTTATAATTTAATTGTATTAAAATTGCTTCTGGCAAGATGATACCAATTAATTATAATAATAATAAATTTTTATGAAAAACTAAATATATCATTTTCAAAATGAAATTATAACACGTCTGTAACATTTTTTCATCTGATTTAATTTAAAATTTTCACAATAAGACATTTTAATAATATATATTAATTATTTAAATTCAAATGGGAAAAAATTGACTTAAATTGACTTTGATTAGAAAAAATTATATCATAAATGTTTTATAAAATCATTTTCATTTTCCTAAAAATCTCTTTCATCAAATATTCATTTTTTTTAAATATGCAATGAAATTGAATTTTAATATGGGTAAATATTCAATATTTCACTGTTTTCCTTCTGATTATTACATAAAAATTCAATTGACATCATCAGAAATTGACCGTTCAAAACGCCAATTATATCTTTTTAGATCCAAAAATTTGAAAATAAGGAAAAATCATTTTTTTTTTTTTGTTAATCCTTCAAAAAAATTAAAATAAAACAATTAATATTTTGATTTGTTATTTTATTTAAATTTTCCTAAAAAATAATATATTTATGTTTGAACAATCAATTTTTTTGCATCAAATGGTTTTTAAATTGATATTTTTTTTTTTCGAATCGATTGAGGATATTATCATGTGTGCGTTTTTAAATCAAAAAACTAACAATAAAAAAAGAAAAATTTCCAAAAACATAGTTGTTTGTCATGATTATTTTTTCATATCAATTAATTTTATTTTTAATCGAAAACTAAAAAAATAATTTTGATGATGTTAATTAGAATTATTTCTTAATTTCCGACATTTTAACGGAAAATTTTTTTCTAAAATTTTATTAGGTTTTTTCTAATTTATAAAAAAAATGATTCCTTTTTATTTAATCTTAAAATAATTATTTATTTTTTTGATTTTTTCAGTTCTTTAAAAATCCTATTATTCCTAAATTTTTATAATGGTAAATATATATTTATTTTTTAACTATATCGATTCAATTAAATTTAAAATATTGAGTTCAAAAAAAATACATTTCTTTTTTAGAAAAAGATTTCATATTATTTAATAATCGTTAAATGCAAATAAATGTTAAATAAAACCAAATTATCGTTTATGAATTTTTCAAATACAAAAAATTTTTTTTGAAATCTTTAAAAATTTTTGAACGTGGGAATGAAGACTGAAAAAAAAATTTTGAATCAAATCTGGTCATCGATAAAATAAATGAATAATGTTATCAAAATTTTTTTTCCCATATTAACATCAACATATATGTTTCTCCATTTATTTTTTTTTTTAAATAAACCATATACTAAAGAAAAAATGCTATCAATCAAAACGTATTATTCTCCTAAAAAATTTTACTTATTTATTTGGACCCGGTTTAAATTATTATCCAAAAATTTACCAGAATTTTAAATAAATCAATATATAATAATAAATTTCAAATAATAATAATAATAAAATAATGAGCAGAATTTGAAAATATACAACGCTGCTCTGGAAACAAAGTTAACAACGTCATATACTTTTTTTCAATATTTCTTTCAAAGATCAATCTAATAAAGCTTGGGGTCAAGACAATAAATAAAATTAATTTACACAGAACCAAATTTGGAAAACAAAACTGATACGAGAAATAAAACAAATCAGATGTGAGCTTTTCTATATTAGATGATGATCACCAGAAACCCTAATATTTCCAAACGTAAATTGCAAAAAGATCAAGCGGAAATATAACATTAAATCCCTAATTGATATTCCATCAATCAAAAATGCTGAAGCAGAAACTTCAGTTAAAGGCACAGAGAACAAAACGATACGAAAAACGTTGTAGGTTCTATCGCCAAAATAAAATATTCAAACGGACCTTAAGAAATTTTACAGGGAAAATTTTTCTCACACCTATACATGTCGAAAAGCCACCATCGATTGATAATGTACAGACATTTTGGGAAAATATTTGGAGCAGCCCAAAGGAATATAAACCCAAATGCAGAATGGATCCGGCGTGAAGAAGAACGAATGCTGGATACACCTTCTGCAAGAATGGGAAAATATATCCACAGATGATGTTATTTTCAAAAATCTAACGAAATCCCCAAAAATGAAAATCCCCAGGAAAATGACAAGTTGCCCAATTTCTGGCTTTATCATCTCTCATCTACCCATAAAAATCTTGCAAAAACATTATCAATGCTGTTTGTAAATAATCCCAATAAAATCCCGGAATAGATTACTGAAGGTATTACATAAACAAATGAAACAGACGACCCGAAAAATTATAGACGGATAACATGTCTCTCCACAACGTATAAGTTGATCAAGTCTGTCCTGACGAACCATACTTATTCCTTCTTCGAAACAAACAGCATTCTTCCGCTGGAACAGAAGGGATGCAGAAGAGGTTCATATGGCTGCAAAGATCAAATACTGATAAATAAAATCATCCTGGAAAATTGCAGGAGACGACGTAAAGCCTTTGATAGTGTTACACATTCTTGGATCCTTAAGACTTTGAAAATGTACAAAGTCTCCTCTGTGGTATTAAATTCCCTTAAGCACTGCATGGGAATGTGGAACACCAAACTATACCTTAGTCACACCAGAGGCACTGCCATATCCAACCGTCTAAATATCCGACGTGGAATCTTTCAAGGAGACTCTCTGTCACCCCTTCTGTTTTGTTTATCCTTAATCCCTCTTACGCATGAACTGAACAACAGTAGCTATGGTTACAAAATAAATAAGAAAATATTCAATCACCTACTCTACATGGATGATCTCAAACTCTTTGCCAAAGACGACAATGAGTTGAAAGGCCTCCTCAATATTGTAAAATACTTCAGTGACGACATAGGTATGGACTTCGGATTAGATAAATGTGCAAAAGTAACATTCAAGAAAGGTAGAATTACAGAAACACCCTTAATAGATTTAGATTTTGTCACAAAGATTAGGGAACTGGAACATGATGAAGCTTATAAGTACCTAGGAAAATAGCGAAGGAGATGGCATACAACACCCCCAAATGAAGGAAAAAAATAAGAAAAGAGTACTACAGGCGTGTACGTCTGGTACTAAATACTGAGCTAAACTCAAAAAACAGAATATCAGCCATAAACACATTGGCTGTCCCTGTGGTGCAATACAGCTTTAATGTCCTTAACTGGACCATAGCTGAAATTAAGCGAATGGACGCCAAAACGAGAAAGCTTCTCACTTGCTATCGCATGCATCATCCCAAAGCTGATGTTGATTGCCTGTATGTGCCCAGATCCGAAGATTAGTTCAACTAGAACTGTCCTACAAAACTACAACAATTGGCCTCCAAAGATACCTGGAAACTACAGAAGACTGGATGATGGTATGCGTCAAAGAACATGAAAGTAGTAAGCGTCTTTACTCCGTAATAAAAAAAAGCCAACAAATTCAAAATGGAGTTTCAAATGGGCGTAGAAATACAAGTACAGCACAATACACCGGCTGAAACTGCAAAATACTTAAAAAAAAGACAGCAAAGACAAATGCAACCGACCAGATACAGAAACGATGGCAAGATAAACCGCTTCATGGCCAATACTCTGCCCGTACCAAACAAGCTGACGTAGACAAAACCCGTACCCATCAGTGGCTACGTAGTGCAGGGTTGAAAGCTGAAACTGAAGGTTTTATCCTTGCTGCACAGGACCAATGCTTGTTAACTAGAAATTATCAAGCACATATACTAAAAAAATTGTGTCAGCCCAAAATGCAGATTCTGTGATAAATATCCAGAAACGATTGATCATCTTGTATCAGGTTGCACGATATTTGGCACCCACTGAATATAAAACCCGGCATGACAGAGTGGGTCAATATCTGCACTGGAAAATCTGCAACTTCTACGGGAAGGAAACTGAAAGAAACTGGTATGAACACCACCCAGACCCGGTTACGGAGATAGGACCTGTTACAATTCTATGGGACTACACAATACACACTGACAGAACAATCAAAGCCAACCGCCCAGATATTGTTATTAAAGACCACAAACAAAAAAAAGTGCCTCCTTATTGATATGGCAGTCCCTGCAGAGTGCAATGTATCTTTGAAGATATTCAAAAAGCTGTCAAAATACAAGGACCTTGAAATAGAAATCTCAAAAATGTGGCATATGGGAACATCAACAATCCCTGTTGTAGTTGGAGCCCTAGGACTGGTTGGAAAAGATTCCAGTAGACTAATTGAAGGGATTCCTGGAAGTCCATGCCTCAAAGAGATACAAAAAAATTGTTCTGACAAGTACAGCCCACACTTTACGAAGGGCTTTATCTATGTAATTTCTTTTTTTTTTTTTTGTTTTTGTCAGTGGAAAATGTCATGATGCCTTTTCTAACCTTAGGTCCCTGGGCGGGACCCGGAAGGAAATGTGTAAACGCCAGAAATCAAAGAAAATAATAATAATAATAATAATAATAATAATAATAATAATAATAATAATAAAAATAAATTTTTATTTTAATTTTAAATAAATAATTATATCTGAGAGAAAACCCTCATTAAAATTATTTTGAAAATTGTTCAAATTGTAAAAACAAATTCAATTGATTAAAAGGATTTAAAAATTTAAAATGAAGAAAAAAAAAAAATTAATAAAATTAAAAATTTATTTATTTAATTAAAAAAGGAATGGAAAAAATATCTAATAGTTTCCCATTTAATTTCAAAAAAAATTAAAAATTATTTAAAGAAAAAATTCCTTAAAATTAAAAAAGTTTTAAATATTCATTTAAATAAATAACTTAATTTAAAATTTCAAAAATTTTTCCATAGTTTTGAGGTTAAATTAAAAAATATAAAAAGGAAATCTTTTAATTTTTAAATAATTTTTAATAATAATATTTATAAAAAAAATAATAAAAGAAAAAAATGTTAAAATTTAAAAAATTTTTTTTCTACATTCAATTTTGATCGAAAAAAAATTTTTTAATTTTAAATGATTTGAATTTTAAATTTTGTTCATTTTTTTTTGTCATTTTTTTTTGAATCAAAATTTTTAAATATTAATATAAAATAATAATAATAATTTTTTTTTTTTCTGAAATTTTTATCCAATTTGAAGTCATATTTATATCATAGAATATATAACAAATCCGGAAAGACAAAATAAATAAAGAAAAAATTCATTAATTATTTTTTTATTTTTAATTTTCAAAAATAATAAAAATTTTAAAATTTTTTAAATTTTATGTTAAATTTTTTTTTATAAATATATATATGGTTTATTTTAAAAAAACTTTAAAAAAAATTCCCAAAACCATATCTAAATGTCTTGAAATGTCATTTAATTAAATAAAAATTAATTTTATTATTAAGAAAATATTTTTAATTTTCTTTCTTTTTATTTCATTAAAATTCCTCTTAAATTTAACAATTCCTTTTAATTATCCATTAAAAACCGAATGCACCTATTTTTATTTTTAAAGCAATATCATTCAAAAATTAATAAATTTTTATTTCAAAATAAATACTCAGTCCAGATCTTTTTTTAAAATTAATAGTTAAATTTATTTTTTTTTTTTATATATATATAATCTTTTTTTTTTTTATTTTTATTTTTTCCATTTTCTAAAATATCATCTTTTAATTTTAATTTATATTTTTGTAATGAAAAATTTGTGGCTTTAAAAATTTCAAATGATGATTCCTAAAACATTTTCTGGTTATTATTTTTCTCTATTTAAAAATATATCTTTATAAATATGAAATATTAATTAAATTGATATATATATATATTGCCTATAATTATAAATATTTTAAATATTATTGACAAACAAATTTACTAAAAAAACTTAGTAATTTGTAAAAATTTCATTAACTGATTTGGGCTGATTGTATTTATTTCAAATTTATAAACAAAAATATAAACAACCGAAATTTTTATTTTTAAAATATATATAAATGAAATTAAAAATTTTTTTTTTCAATATTTTTATTTTAAAATTTATTGTTCACATTTTGATTTTTAAATAAAATTTTTTTATTTTTATTCTTTTTTTCATAAAAAAAAAAATGAAAAAAATAAAGTGATACAATCTTTTCAATTAATTATTTGATCATCTTTATCTATTTCTTTTAAATTGATTGAATCAATTTTTTTCCAGATTTTTTTTTTTTTGTTCACAAGAAAAAAAAGAAAAATTTTTTTTTTTAATTTCATAAATTCATTTTTTGAATATTTATTATCTGTTTTCATTGAAAATACGTAATTTAAATTTTTTAAATTTTGAAGGAAAAACAAAAACATATATCTAATAATAATTATTTATTTTTTTAAAAACCCTTAATCTGAAAATGAAATATTTTATTTTATATACTAAAAGTTTTTTGTTTTGAATTCAACCATGGCAACAATCACCAAAAATATTTTTAGAATAATTTCTAATAGATTCTTTTAATTCTTCTTTTAAAATATAATATATAGATAAATTAAAGATTAAATAAAACTTTTTATATCTAAAATTTTATATTTTCATATTTAAAAATTTTTTAAAAATAGATTTAAAAAGATTTTAAAAAAATCATGCAAGCCTTTTTTTTTTTTTTAATTTCTCATGTCATTTAAAAATTTCGATTTTTTTGGTTTTTTCAAATGTTCAATTTAAAAAAATATTATTTTTTTATATTAATTTTCTTTTAAATTTAATTTAAAAATAATCAACTATAATATTAAAAATTTTTTTAATAAAGAAAATAATTGATTTTTTTTTTTAAAATTTTTGAAGATTTTTATTTTCTTTTTCTTCATTTTTTGGATGTTTTCATTTTTCAAAAAAAACAAAAAAAAAATGTTATTTTAAAATATTTTTTTTTTTCATTTTTTTTTAATTATATGATATATAAAAAAAAATTTTATATAATTTATATTTTTTGAAATATTTTTTCAATTTAAATAAATAATTTTTTTTTAACATTTTTATCAATTTTTATTTAATTACATTGTTTTGCTAAATATTCAAAAATTTTATTAATGTTATAAATTTAAAAATTTAACATAATTAATGAAATTTAATTCATATTTAAAAAATAATTTTTTTTGAATTTTTTTCTTTTTAAAAAAATAAAATTGAAATTATCAATTTAAATAAAAAAATTTTTAAATTTTTCTTTTTGAATTTTGATTACAAATTTTCTAATTTTTTTTTTTTTTGTTTTAAAATTGACTTTTATCAATTTAAAAATCTTTTTCCAAATGATTTCAAATTTGATTTTTTTAAAACCATTCTAAAAAAAGATAAAATTTAAAAAAAAATTTAAAAATTTTGGAAAATTAATCAACAATTTTTTGCCAAATTTTTCTTTTCAATGCAGAAACTTCATTTTTTGATTGACTAAATCAAATTCAATTGACTAATTATTTTATTTTTTGAGAAAAATTTTCTGATCAATTTTAAAACATTTTGTTTTAAAACAACCCCAAAAAAACATTGACTATTATCAAAAAAAACTTTGATTTTTTTGACTGGGAAAAATTTTAAAAAAAAATTAATTTCAAAAAAAGTCAAAATTTTTTTAAAAATATTTTATAAATTTCACGGTAAATATTTCAAATAAAAAAAGTTATTATTTAATTTAACCATTGTTTTTAAATTATGATTTTTTTTTAATTTTTTTGATTTTAAAAAATTTTTTAAATGTTTTTTTTTAAAGAAAATACGAAAACTGAAAATTTTAAATATTTAATATTATTTATTATAAAAATTTTATATATAATATATTTATTTTTTTTTAAAAACTGTACTATACATAAAGAAAAAAAATTTAATTTATAATAATAAAAAATGTTAAATTTGGAAAGATTGAACTTTTAAATAAACCATAATTTAAATAACTGTTTTGAAAGAATAAAAAAAGAGAAGAAAAGTAAATAGAATATTTTAAATGCAAAAAAAATGGCCAGATAATTTTTCATTAATAATAATTTGCCCCAATATTGTTAAGAAATTTTCTAAAACCCCGTTTTCAGTTTATGTTTTTCAGGGTTAAAAAATTGAAAAAAAAGAAAATTTATTTATTGCAATTAAATTTTTTTAAAAATCATGATAACTAAAAATTACACATCCAAATATACTGAAAAAAATTTTAATTTATGCAGATTCTGTGATAAATTTTTAAGATCCAACAAACAATTTAAAATATAATATGTTAACAATCATTTATATTAAAAATATTTATGATATAAATTAATATTTGTACTTATAATATATGCAAATTTTTATAAATGAAGAAACTATAAAGAAATTGGTATAAAAATCCCCAGACCCGGCTTAAAATAAATAAAAATTATTTTATTCACGCTATAATATAAAAATATTTAAAAATAAATTTAATTTTAAAAATTTCATTTTATAAAGACCGTAAATACAAAATTTTTAATTCATAATTGAAATGGTATAATTTATAAATCTTATAAGATATATTTATAGAATTTAAAAAAAAAAAAAATGCAAGGAAGGAAAAAAATTAGAAAAATATATTTCTATATATATTTTTTAAAATATAGATATATTTGGAAAATATTGATTTAAAAAATTTTTGAATTGCAGTTGTATTTTTTTGTTTTAAAATTTAAAGAAAAATAAAAAAAACAATAGAAAAATTTTAAAATTTATAAAGTATAACCATATATATAAGAAATAAATATAAAATATATATATCATAAAAAAAATTAATATAAAATAAAATATATATATATATATATATATATATATATATATATATATATATATATATATATATATAAAAAAAAAATAAATTAAATCCAAATGTAAAAAAGAACAAGTACCTATTATCCGAATTTATACCAAACGGATAAAAAAACAAACCACCAACAATTAATTATTTTTAATTTCAAGATACCATCAAAATAATCGCATCTATCGTTATTATCATTGCACCACCATTAGTAATCACTTTTACCACTTTACAATAACTATTAACTAATAATATTATCATTACCACCAACACCCAGCACCATCACTTACACATCACATCTACTATTAACATATAAATCCACTATAATCATTAATGTATATTACTCCCCCAGCATATTTAATATTTTAATAAAAAAAAAAAAAAACCCCAATAAGATGAGATATAATTTCCATATGTAACCATGAGAATAAATACTATTACCAGGATTCATACCAAAATAAATAAAAATATAAAAAAAATATAGAAAATAAATAAAATAAAACACCAACAACCACTCTTTTAGTTCAAGCTAGCACCACAATAATTGCATTTATAGGTTTTATTATTCTCCCACCAACATTACTAATCACTACTAACAATTTAAAATAAAATTAACCAACCACTTATATTATCATTGCCACCAACCCCCTTACATTTACTATCACACCACATCTACCATTATTATATAAACCTGCCATAATTATTAACGTAAACGACCCCTCCCAGCATATTTAATACCACCATAAAAATAACCAATAAGGATTACAAACTGAAATTTATACCAATCACATATACACAGTCATAAAAAAAAAAACAAGAAATAACCAGCTTTAAATATAATAAAATAATGTTATTTTTTTTCTTAAAATTAAAAATTATAGCAATCTTCAACCATCATAATTTTACACAGAATACCTATTATCAGGATTTATACCAAAATAAATTAATACATATAACAAAAAAATAAAATAAAACACCAACAACCACTTTTTAGTTCAAGCTACCACCACCATCACTAAACTACATTTATGGTTTTATCATTCTCCCACCACCGTTACTAATCATTTCTACCAATTTACAATAACTATTAGCTAATTATATTATCATTGTCTCCAATCCCTTGCAACATTACTACTATCATCATATCATATAGACCCGTTATAATTAAATTAAACTACCCTCTCACCCAGCATATTAAATATTAAACATCATCATATAAAATAACCAATAAGGATTACAAAAAATTTCTACCTGTTACATATACACAGTCATCAAAACAAACAAATAACCAGCTTTAAAATATAACAAATAACAAATTTAAAATAAATAAAATAATATTTTTTTTTTTTTTTTCAAAAATTAAAAATAAATATAAATAATATTCATTTACCTATCATAATTTTATTCACAAACCCCCCGCCACACGTATATACATACATGCGAGGAAATATTATTCAGTGAAAAATATAAATATGACATGTATACATTCACGAGACATTCACGAGAAATTTTCGCTGCACACTTCCAATCTTTAAATTTCAACATTTCAACAAAAATGCGTATGTATAGACACAACACCACCCCGTATACATACATATGTCATATCCGAAACTGCCCACATATGTTTATATATGTATGAGTCCCGACGGACGACAAAGTATGTATATATGTATATATATATATACATACATCGATGTTTGCGTTAGTACGATGAATGACAAAACGACGAAATTTCCCCCCCCACTTCCATAATAACACCAATACACGCAATCTACATAAACCCAAAATTTTTAAAAAAATTAATCAGTTTGTCTGACGATCGCTAAAAACAGGGTTACAAAATACCTTATCTTCAATTCTATCTTCAACCAAATATAAAATATTCTATGCATGGATATCAAGACGATTTTGCAACACAGGTTTCTGTCAAATATATTTCCCCGTCTTTCTAATTACATTTTACACCTGCCTATGAAATTTCTCAGATCATTAGTAAACATTTATGCAAACAATACTTTACTTTTACAATGTTGTGTTAGATTTTTGTTGAAATTCGATAATTTGAACGTTTACAGTGTTTCAGTTTTAATCCAAACTTCAGGTGGAGTTAACGTGTAAAATATTTTGGTTGGTTCTATCGGCTTAGGAAAGAGGTGTATCTCTGTAATATAACTTATCTTTACAAGAGTCAAATTCTAGTGTCAATAATGGTTGGTTGCAGTCATACCTGGGTTTGTCACGCTCTTTTCCTTCTTTTTCAAAGTTGATAAGTTTCAAAACTGTAGCTCTCTCTCCTCCGTTTATGGATTCCAGTCACCCGCATTGTTCTATATTCCATTTGTAAGTATGAAGTTCAACTCAGCTATAGTTTTTTTCGGAGAACTACAAGTTTATAGAATAAACCCTCGCGTTGGTGCTTTCGCGAACACCAAAGAATATAGAATTAACCAGTTTAATCGAAGTTTAATCACGACTTATTCTCTTTATCATTAACACTTCTTTCTTGATTCTATTTCATGCATATTACAAAGTTGAATCGTCATTAACATTATCGCAGTAACCTATAAAACTTGGTAGCTTTCAAGCGTTACAATGGGCGAATCTTAGTATTTAATACAACAGTGATAAAGATAGTTATCTTAGAAGTAGCTAGCAAGAATCAAATAATATGACTGGGTTGAATTAAGTATATGTTTTGCTTCATAATTCGTGTATTTAGTTGCAATTTAATTTATGCAATTTTTTCCTAGGCTTTTCGGGTTAATATGAGTTTTCATTTAAATTTTCCATTCACAAATATAACCCTTATATTTTTTGTGTAAACTAAATCGTTTCATCAATTGCATTGTCCCAACATGTTTATTCAGGTTGCCTTATGTAGCATCTAAAATTTTTGTTTTTTCTTGTTTTTTTTTTGTTCCTTTTTTTTGTTTTCTTTTTTCGGGAATCGTTTCCCTACGATTCTTGTTATAACGTAATGTGTTGATGGGTTCACTTGCTCGAAAAACTGACGTAAGCTTTTCATTGTTGTAGCTTTTAAAGTATTTTAGTTGGTAGCCTGATCTTTTACTCTTTGAAATGTATATCTCCACAAAGGCAATAATAAGAACAAGCATATATTCTGAAAACAATGAGGTCATTTAGGAGTGACCTTCATTATTTTATTTAAGACAAACATCTTCAAAATCACTGATTTATTGTTTGAAAAAGCGATAATATGGACCATAGCAAATTACAAATGGCCAAATCACGTTTTGAGTTGAAAGGTATGTTCCTACAAATTACTTCTCTATGCCATTTCTTCTATAATTTTGTAAAGTCTTCTTTCTTGCAGAATCATCACTGTCGGGATTAAATGCAAGCCTTCAGCATCACTAGTAATCATTCAACATTTACCAAAATTGAAAATACCTTAATGTCTAATTATTTCAGGCTTTTCCTTACAATTCATTTATAAATTAATAATAATGATAATTTTAACAGGTTAAAAATACATTTATTTTTATTCTCTCAAATAAGATTAAACATGGGCTCATTGGGTCATCAATAATCTTGAAACGTTCAATTTTATTACATCACAAAAACATTTTTAATTAATTACATATTCTGTCTGAGAAATAGTCTCTATAACAATTTCTTTCATTTCCAATCATATAACTTAATTATAAGAGTTTAACAAATTTTATTTGTTTTTTCTTTCAAAACTTCTCACATGCGTCCAAATTCGGTTACTAATAATCCTGAGACTTTTAAAGCAATCCTGATAGACTAGTTCTTAAAATATTTAAGAAGTCAAAATTGCGTTCTCGAGATTCTTTTCCTCGAAACCAAAAGAACTTGACAAAAACGAAATATTTTCAACAGTTTGAAGCAAATTAATAACAATGATGAATGTAATGAATACATTCGAATTAATCATTTTGATATCTTTCGGAGCATTAATTCTGAAATTAAACGTGAGATATCTTCATATGTACAAGTTTCCCCAAATCGTCAAAATGGCACAAATAATTAAGTAATATTGACTTGATAATAACATGAAAAATATATAAAGAAAATATAATAGTAATAATAATATCATCATGTTGCACTGTATTGGCACCTAGTGAACAGAAAATCCGCCAAGGTAGAGTGGGACAAAATCTGCACTGGAATATCTGCAAATTTGCAGAAAGCAAACAACAAGGAATTGATATGAACATCACCCAGACTCAGTTACAATGATAGGAATTGTAAAATTTTCATGGAACTTTTACAGTACACACCGAATGAACAACCGAAGCGAATCCCCCAGTCAGCGTGATTAAAGACCACAAAAATAAAATGTGCCTTCTTATTGAAATGGCAGTCCATGCAGATTGTAATGTTCTTTGAAGATCATCAAACAAGGACCTTGAAATCGAAATCTCAGAAATATTGCGCATGAGGATATCAACAAATTCAGTTGTAGTTGGAGCCCTCGGATTGATTAGAAATATTCAAATAGACTCATTAAATGGATTCCTGTAAATCCAAGCGTTATAGACGAAATTGTACTGATAATTTTGTCCACACCTTACAAAGGGTTTTATGTATGAGAAATACGTTTGATCTTAGGATTTTGTTTGTTTTTTTTCCTCAGAAAACGAAACATCTCATTTTCAGAAGGAAGGCAAGTAGTAGAAGAATCCATGAAAGTACATATCTTCGCAAAAGTAACGGAAAATAAGACCATAATAATGCCGGTAGTGTCGCAAATACAAATCCCTCATTTGTTGTTCCATTGGGAGCAACTGACTGGATCAAATTTCAAACTTGCTTAAAAAAGCTATATTCCTATGGAATGGTGCAGGCTGAACCACAAAAGGAGGACAATGAAAAACTCAAATAATAAATAAAGAAAAAATAGGAAAACGACAACTCAAACACAAACCACTCCTACCAAAAACACTAAATATCGTATTAAACAAAGGTCACGGTAATTTATCTGTCCGCGCGCACACACACGCACGCACACACACACACACACACACACACACACACACACACACACACACACACACACACACAAATAAATAAATAAAACAGAAAGACAGATTGAAAAGCTTATCTCCCAAAAGAAAGAAAAAGGCGGAAATACATAACGACCAAATTTCTACGCAAAACAGATTTAACAAACTAGAAAAGCTGGAGGGCAAGATCCTCAAATGGCTAAAATTTCCAAAATGAAACCAAGGAAAAAGAAATCAAAACCACACAAGCTAAAGACTGAAACACGTTTAAATCTTTAAATAAAATAATTATAATTATAATTTTTTTTTTAAATTAAAATGAAAATTTTCTTTTAAAAACATACCTGTCACTGGCAGTTGTTTGACTTCAGGAAGAAAATTTAAGCAATGTGACAAAGTAAATATAAAATTATACCAACAATACAATACACATGAGATAAGGCTTCGCACATCTGGTCGTATATCTATTCGATCTATGATGTAAGTAAAATAAATTTGACAACTACTTTGCAGTCGACTGCAGTTGAAATGACCCTATATAAGACAATAAACATTTAATCGGTGTATATCCTATTTAATGAACGAATAAATGAAGCAGAAATTCATTAAATTATAAGACAACTCCACACACCCTTTATGATACTAGGTTACTTTAACTATCACACCTCCATATGGGGCTGTAAAAATACAAACCAAAAGGAAACGAATTCAAATCAAATTATGAACACCAATTATTTATGTATTTATAGAGTAAACTCCGACCTACATAAATCCATTTCGTGGTAACTAATCTGCAATAGATTTATCCATATGTAATCCATAAATCCATATGGATTTCTCTTGGAGATCATTTGCCAATTGTTCTATAAACTTCAGAACATAATGATAAAGGATCTCTCCGTTAAAAATTGGGCGGAGCGAGCTGGGAAGTATTTAAAAGTCAATGTTAAACGAACTGAAGGTAAATGTATGACAGACTTAAAACAGTTTACTGAAATCCTTTATACCTATAGCAAAGGAATGTATTCCAAAAAGTTCAGTAACAAAAAATACGTAACAGATTTTGGCTTAATGATGAGTGTAAAGAAGATATCAGGCCGAGAAGAAAAGATTTGAAAGATTTCAAAAACAGCCTTCAAACTCTAATCTATTTATAATTTAAGAATCTTCGAGCAAAAGCATGGAAAATAATTAAAAAAAATTTCAACAATGTTGGAAAAATTTTTATTTATAAATATTTTATTTTTCTAAAAAAAAAAATATATATGAAAAGGAAAATAACTGATAAACATCGCACACACACACTATAAAATATATCTCGATAAATAACTGTAAAATAAGCATTAAAAAGCAATTAGCAAAAATAATCTCCAAAATCCCTTCTTTCAAGTTAGCCAACATTTTGTGGAAAATCAAATAAAAAGCGGAAAAACAAAACTTTAAATCAAATAACGCTGAGAGCTATAACTTACCATTCTCTATTAAAGAACTAATTTAATCTTTTTTCTAAAACCGAAAATACAGCTTATTTAGGACTAGATGATAAAAAATAAAACAATTTAATTTTAAATCATTACATATTTACTAAATTTTTTTAACAACATATGGACAAGTGGCAACTTCCCAGATATTTTTTGACAGTCATTCATCATCCCTATCCAAAAAACCTTTTCAAAATATGGCAATTAAAATCTTTAACTACAGACCGATTGTACTAAATGTTTAATGAACTACATCAACCAAAAAAATCAAAATTAAATAATAATAATTATAATAATAATAATAATAAAAAATAATAATATAATAATCTGAAGCCCACGATTTTTGTTCCTATTCCTTTAAATATATCCATTTATTAATGAAATACAAAACATTGTTCTCCTGAGTACAGCCGACACCTTACGAAGGGCTTTTTCTATATTTTTTTTTTTTAAATATGTCATGATGCTATTTCTAACCTTACTTTCTGGAAAGAAATGAGTACAAAAAAATCAAAAAAAAAATTAATAATTAAAGAAGAAATTTATTTAAGAAAGAAGAACAACAACAACTGAGAAAAACGTATGTTGGTAAAAGAAATTGCGACGATGCTTGATAATGCCATTTTGCCACCTGTTGGAATAAAATTGGTGTCAATAAGCATATACTTATAATATATTTACCAATAATTTGTTCTCTATATCAACTAGGAAAAACTCTCAATCATTTTCTTTCATTTTGAAATGTTGGGGCCGAAATAAGTGTTTCATGTAATCATTCTCATTTTTTTAAATAGAATCTCTTCTTTTTATAAAGTGTTAACTCGAAATTAATTTAACAACAGAAATATGAATTTTAATATAAAATTTATTCCAATATTTCTTTCGCAATTCTCGTTCTGATTAGACATAAAAGTCACGTGACATCAGTAAGGAGTGACCGATCAAAAACGGGTTGTGCTTTTTTGGATCAAAATACTCATGAGGAGTAACTATATTATCGCCGATTTTTGCATTTTGTTGGATCCTGAAAATAATTAAAATAATTGGGTAAATAAATTCGCTTACTTAATTTTCTATTATAAATCAAAAGCAATAAATATTCTAGTACATAATCAATTTTTGATTGCTTCAAAGGTTAACTTAATGTTAACTAATTGATCGTCGCCAAAATTAGAGGGGAGAGCATTATTCTGTTCATGAAATTTCAGTATTAGGTACACTAAAAACAGAAATAATAATAATAATAATAATAATAATAATAATAACTATACATGTCGAAAGGCCACCATCGATTGATAATGTACAGACATTCTGGGAAAATATCTGGAGCAGCCCAAAAATGAATATAACCCAAATGCAGACATGGATACGGCGTGAAGAAGAACGAATGCTGGATACACCTCTGCAAGAATGGGAAAATATATCCACAGATGATGTTAGGCAAGCTCTAACGAAATCCCAAAAAAAAAAAATAAAAATTCAGGAAATGACAAGTTGCCCAATTTCTGGCTGTATCATTTCACATCTACCCATGAAATTCTTTTTAAAAACATTATCAACGCTTGTAAATAATCCCAATGAAATCCCGGAATGGATTACTGAAGGTATTACATATTTCATACCAAAAACAACTGAAACAGACGACCCAAAAAAATTATAGACCGATAACATGTCTCTCCACAACGTATAAATTGATCACGTCTGTATTGACGAACCGTACTTATTCCTTTCTCGAAAACAAACAGCATTCTCCCGCTGGAACAGAAGGGATGCAGAAGAGGTTCATATGGCTGCAAAAGATCAACTTCTGATAAATAAAATGATCCTGGAAAATTGCAGGAGACGACGCAGGAATCTTAAGTGCAGCGTGGATTGATTATCGTAAAGCCTTTGATAGTGTTCCACATTCTTGGATCCTTAAGACTTTGAAATGTACAAAGTTTCCCCTGTGGTATTAAATTTCCTTAAGCACAGCATGGGAATGTGGAACACCAAACTATACCTTAGTCACACCAGGGGCACTGCCATATCCAACCGTCTGAATATCCGACGTGGAATCTTTCAAGGAGATTCTCTGTCACCCCTTCTGTTTTGTTTATCCTTAATCCCTCTTACATGAACTGAACAACAGTAGCTATGGTTACAAAATAAATAAGAAAATATTCAATCACCTACTCTACATGGATGATCTCAAACTCTTTGCCAAAGACGACAATGAGTTGAAAGGCCTCCTCAATATTGTAAAATACTTCAGTGACGACATAGGTATGGACTTCGGATTAGATAAATGTGCAAAAGTAACATTTCAAGAAAGGTAGAATTACAGAAACACCCTTAATAGATTTAGATTTTGTCACAAAAGATTAGGGAACTGGAGCATGGTGAAGCTTATAAGTACCTAGGAATTAGCGAAGGAGATGGCATACAACACCCCCAAATGAAGGAAAAAATAAGAAAAGAACTACTACAGGCGTGTACGTCTGGTACTAAATACTGAGCTAAACTCAAAAAACAGGATATCAGCCATAAACACATTGGCTGTCCCTGTGGTGCAATACAGCTTTAATGTCCTTAACTGGACCATAGCTGAAATTAAGCGAATGGACGCCAAAACGAGAAAGCTTCTCACTTGCTATCGCATGCATCATCCCAAAGCTGATGTTGATCGTCTGTATGTGCCCAGATCCGAAGGAGGCAGAGGATTAGTTCAACTAGAACTGTCCTACAAAACTACAACAATTGGCCTCCAAAGATATTTGGAAACTACAGAAGACTGGATGATGGTATGCGTCAAGGAACATGAAAGTAGTAAGCGTCTTTACTCCGTAATGAAAGAAGCCAACAAATTCAAAATGGAGTTTTCAAATGGGCGTAGAGATGCAACTACAGCACAATACACCGGCTGAAACTGCAAAATACCTAAAAAAAAGCAAAAGACGAATGCAACCGACCAGATACAGAAGCGATGGCAAGATAAACCGCTTCATGGCCAATACTCTGCCCGTACCAAACAAGCTGACGTAGACAAAACCCGTACCCATCAGTGGCTACGTAGTGCAGGGTTGAAAGCGGAAACTGAAGGTTTTATCCTTGCTGCACAGGACCAATGCTTGCTAACTAGGAATTATCAAGCACATATACTAAAATATTGTGTCAGCCCAAAATGCAGATTCTGTGATAAATATCCAGAAAGGATTGATCATCTTGTATCAGGTTGCACGATGTTGGCACCCACAGAATATAAAACCCGACATGACAGAGTGGGCCAATATCTGCACTGGAAAATCTGCAACTTCTACGGGAAGGAAACTGAAAGAAACTGGTATGAACACCACCCAGACCCGGTTACGAAGATATGACCTGTTACAATTCTATGGTACTACACAATACACACTGACAGAACAATCAAAACCAACTGCCCAGATATTGTTATTAAAGATCACAAACAAAAAAAATGCCTCCTTATTGATATGGCAGTCCCTGCTGACTGCAATGTATCTTTGAAGATATTCAAAAAAGTTGTCAAAATACAAGGACCTTGAAATAGAAATCTCGAAAATGTGGCATATGGGAACATCAACAATCCCTGTTGTAGTTGGAGCCCTAGGACTGGTTGGAAAAGATTGCAGTAGACTAATTGAAGGGATTCCTGGAAGTCCATGCCTCAAGGAGATACAAAAAATTGTTCTGACAAGTACAGCCCACACTTTACGAAGGGCTTTATCTATGTAATTTTTTTTTTTTTTTTTTTTTTTTTTCAGTGGAAAGTGTCATGATGCCATTTCTAACCTTAGGTCCCTGGGCGGGACCCGGAAAGAAATGTGTAAACGCCAGAAATCAAAGAAAATAAAAATAATAATAATAATAATAATAATAATAATAATAATAATTTAATAATAATAATTTTAAATTATTCTTCCTAGAAACATCAACAATTTTATCATTAATTTTAAAAATTTTCAAAAATAAAACTGCTTCTCTTCAGGTTTATTTAAATAAACAGAATATTAAAAAAACGGCAAAAAAAATATTCATAATTTTAAAAAAAAGAACCAGTAATTTCAAATTAATAATTGTTATTGAGAAACTTTTTCAAAAAATTTTTGTCGATTTAAATGTTTTTCTGTTAAAAAACATCATCAAAATTTAACAATTGAAAATTTAACTTGGATGAAAAAATTCTTATGTTGCATTATTTGAATTTTAAATGGTAAATAAACCCAAAATTTTATCGATATATGATTACTGTGGAATAAATTTAAATGTTTCAAACTTTGTTGAAACTTCATTCTTCATTTTCAATTTATCCTATTTAATAGTCAAAAAAAAAAAAATTTAAATCGTTTGAATCAAAAAATTAATAAATTGATATTATCGTGAAGATATTCTTCTTAGAAAATCGTCAAAATATTTTTATAATTCTTCAAAAATTTTATTTTTCTTCTTTTAATCAATTGTTTCCTTCCTTAATTTAGGAAAAAAAATATAAAGATATTCAAACTGTATATATATTTAACATATATAAATCATCCAAATCATAATCATAAAAAAAAAAATTTTAAATATTAAATATATTTTTACATTAAAATATTAAATAATTTATTATATTATTTTGCAAGATTAAAATATATATTGAAAAAAATCTTAGGACAATCATTAATTTACGATTATTTGATTTAAAATGAAAAAAAAATTTGAATGTCTGTTAACTTAATTAAAATTTCGAAATAAGGACAAATTAAAAATCGTCTTTTTTATTGTTTATTTATAATAAAATTTTTTTTTATTAAAATTCAATTTTTATTGAAAGTCATTTTCACTTTTCTTTATTTTTTTGAGTTGCAAGTGAAAACAAAATCTTAATAAAAAAAATTAAACATCGAAAAAATAATTCATTACAATTTAAATTCAGATTCAAAATAAATTTTTTAAATATTTTATTAAATAAGTTGTTAAATAAATGAATTTATTTCAAAATTTATTTTTTTTTTATATTTGATTCTGAGCTTTTTTTTTAATATAAACATTTTTTTTTTTGAATTATGCATATTTTTTTTTTTTTGTGTCTTTTCTTCTTTATTTAATTAAATTCAAATAAGTCCAATAAAATCACAAAGATTCTTGAAAAAATAAAAAAAAAAATTTGATTAATCTGATAACTTTTAATGGATTGATATTGACTATCGATAAGTATATTTGTTTATTTAAAAATTTGATTTTAAAAAAAAGGAAATATATATCCATGAACATTTATTCATATAAAAAAAAATAGATATAATTTTGTTCAGTACATTCTTTATCATATATATCATGATTTATTTTTTTTTTTCAATATATGTTCATTTCATTGCATTTTTTTTAAAAATATTTTTTAAAGTTTAATTTTTCATCAAAAAAAAAAGAATAAAAACTTTTTTTTTTTTTTTTGGTTTTAAAAATATGGAACATTTTTAAATTTGAAAAAAATTATTTTAACAAAAAATTTAATAATCTTTATTCCTATGTGTTTAAGAAAAATTTATAAAAAGTTTGAATTTTTTTTTTTTTTGCCTTTAAATTGTTTATTTTTTAAAGAAATTATATATCATCAAAATAAAAACTTTCAATCATAAAAATAATTAAATTCCTTAGAAAACCGTATGATTATTTTTTTAAAATTAATTAAAATCTTATTTATTTGCAATCGGCATTTTTTTTTTTAAATTTGGTTTTTTTTCAAAAAAAAATTAATTTTTTTCATTTTAAAATTTTTAAATATATTAAATTCATCTAAAATAAAAAACAATTTCTCTTTCATTTTTTTTTACTCAGTCGTTTAAAAAAATTGTAATTTTCATTATTCAATTTTATATCTACTATCCAATTTTATTAAAATTTCCGCCTTAACATTCCGTTTTTTTCAAATTTTCAGTATAAACAAAGTATTTTCCTCATGTTGGTTTTTTATTTAAATATTATTTAAAATCTTTAAAATTTTAAAAAATATATTCATTTAAAATATGTTTCAAAAAATAAAATTTTTACTTGTTTACATGTTAAATTTTTTTAAATCATCAATATTGATAATATTTATATAAAATATGAAAAATATATTTATGTAAAAATGGAATATATGAAATAAATAATTTCAGCAATTATTCACATTTTCTTTATTTATTCTCTCCATTCAATTAAAAAATTCATTGATTAGCAATCATCAACCAACTTGTTATTTATGTATTGTCAGTTCCAAAATTTCCTTTAAAAATTGTAATGATTTATATATATATTATATTTAATAAAAGAAATCTGCAAAAGTGTTTAAATTTTTTTTTCATTTCATTTTATATGCTTTTATCTATAAATATGTTTTGAAAAAAAAAAAATTTTCTTTTTAGTAAAACAACAAAAGGAATAATTTTATTATTTCCTGAATGTAAAATAATGAAAAAATGCAGAGTTTAACGTTTTGTTTTTTGGTCTTGTCAAAATTTTTTCTTTTTATTTTATTATTGCTTTAATAAATGATAGAATCAGAAAACATTACATTTTTTAATTTGCTTCTAGCATCTGAAAGACGAAAATTAAAATTCTTTTGTTATTTAACCTCTTTTTTTTTAATTTATTTAATTTTTCTTTTATATGCTTTTTTTATTATTTTTATTTTTATTTTATTACATTTTGTTATTTTCTTTGTTTAAAATCTTTAAAAGAATCTATGTTATTTTTTTCCGCCTAAGGTATCGACAAAAAAAATGTTTGTTAAACCGTGAATAGAATTTTGGGTCAAAAAAATACGATACATAGGCATTTCTAGTCGTGTAAATAAATCTTCTGGTTTTTTATATATTTTAATATAATATATATATATTCAAACCTGGTTTTTATTATTATTTTCAACATTTACTTTTTTCAAACTTTATCATACAATTTTGCACAAAATTAATTTTCTTTATATATTAATTCATCTGTAAAATGCATTCAAATTAAAAATATTTTTCATTCAAAAAAATTATTTAATTCGGTTTTGTGTCCTTTTTAAAATTCCAAGTCAAAATTCAATAAATCGCCTTTTTTTTATTTTTTTTAAATATTTACCTCGATTATCCCAAGACCAAACAAAAATATCGAAAAAATTAAACATAAAAAATAAATCCATCTTAATTTCTGCTTTTTACATAAAGTATTTTAATGAAATTATCAATAAAATTTTTTTTTTTGGCATAAAAACGAAATAAAAATTTCATATAATCCAAATTCCATCAATATAACGAA
Source organism: Acanthosepion pharaonis (assembly GCA_903632075.3). Classification (NCBI taxonomy): domain Eukaryota; kingdom Metazoa; phylum Mollusca; class Cephalopoda; order Sepiida; family Sepiidae; genus Acanthosepion; species Acanthosepion pharaonis. The sequence continues at coordinate 280,701 of CAHIKZ030001826.1, read as the reverse complement.
TGCCTGAAAAACATATATGCCAAAGATCAAAAATTTAATGTGCAATAAAAAAAATTGTTCAAAAAATTTTTTTTGAATAATTAATTTGAATAATTTTTTTATTGATTTTTTTTAATTTTTATTTTTTAAATTTAATTTTTCTTCTGCATCATTAATTTTCATTTTTTCTTTTTTTGATACACAAAAAAATAAAAAAAATTATTTTGATAAATCTGTTTGGATAAACAAATAATATAAACCCCTCAATAATCGTAAAATTATAAAATTAAAAAAATAATTTCCAAAAAATATAAACAAAAATTAATTTTTTAAGATATACAATCGGATCTGGTGTTTACAAAAAGTCATAATAAATAATGTATATAATTTGACGATTATCTATAATTTATTTCATATTCCTGAAAAAATAATTTCTAAAATAATAATAATTTATTTCACTTCATTTCATCTAATTTAATTCTAACAGATTATCACTTTATATATCTTTGTTCTCTCAAATGTTGTCACATGTATACTTTCCATTTATTTTCATTCTGTTCATTAAAGAATAAAAAGAAATGATAGATATGTTTAATATATTAAATGAAAATTCCAATTAAAAATTCGATATTCTTTTCCTCAAAATCAAAAGGACTTTACAAAAACAAATAATGCTGAACACTTTGTTATATATAAAAATAATAATAATATAAAAATGCTGATCTTAATTTCAATTAAATATTTTGAAATATTTTTCAGTATATTAATTCATGAATTATTCATGATATAATCTTCATGTAAAAATGTTTTCAATATCGTTTTAACGACAAAATTTTTTAATAACGTCAAAATGAAAATAAAAAACATTATTTAATATAGTCAATAATTTTAATTTAAGAAATAAAAAAATGTAATATATTATATTTTTTATAATATTTATATATATATATATATATATATATATATATATATATATATATATATATATATATATATATATATATATATATATATTTATACATGTTTCATTAAATAATATAGACAAGTGTTGTCTATTTATTTTATATAAATTCTTTTCATATCGTCTGATAAGTTTAATAACATTATCATTAAACGAAGAAAGAAAATCACAATATTGATACATATTTTTTAATCTTATCTAAGCTTTCGGCTTACATAAGCCATTATCAAAGATGACAATTACATTTACAATATATTAAGCAATACACGGACAAGACAGTGATGATAGTCTGTTTCTGTTTATATGGAAGATTTTCCAAGCAACAAAACGACAAACAAATCTTAATTTTTTATAACCCTTCACGCCGAACTTTTCACTGTCAGTTCAAGAAAGACATTTGGGTCACTAACACACAAAAAACAGAATGTCTCATATAGAGAATATTTAACATCGAAAAACATAATAAAAAATTATTTTTAATATGTGGAAATCTACACCCTTTTGCCTGATGAGGGTCACAAGACCAGAAACCTATGTAGCAAAATTATAGAAAATAAAGCATAATATTTTTTTTTTTATTCACATTACAACCAAAAACGTTTGCGGTTTCTCTTTCTTTATATATATATATATATATATATATATATATATATATATATATATACGCAAGAGCCATGTCATGTTGGAGAATTCGCTTTTCAAGCCAGATTTCGTGTTTTCCTCCAAATAGAAGACGGTTAACGATTAAAAGTTTGCAGATTGATTAACTGTTCAACCATGCGCTAATATTTTGTCTTAAACTTTCCACTTAAGATCAAAGAAAAGCAAGAACATTTCTTGAACATCGAGCAAAGCATTTGTGTTTACACGAATTAATTCATTCTTGCTCTGTGATCTATAGGGTCTATAACTCGATTCATCAAAAATAATGACCCCGTCATATGTCTCCGTATTATTCAAAAGATTAGTTAGAAACTTGAAGTCAATAATGTTAGTACTCTTCAATCAAGTTTCCAGGTAATATATTTAAGGAAATTGTTTCTCCTTCTCAAATGTTGTGTTAGAATCTGTTGTATAGTTTCCCGATTACTATTTAATTCTCTGGCTCTTAGCTGCCCACATGATATTTAAGATGTGAACCAGAAGAAGTTTTATTTAAACTCCTTTTCTATATGGATATGTTCTAAACGTTTATTTTTGTTTATATCTTAAATACTTTCTTATCTGTGTCTACTTCTGGATCATCAGGCTACCACCAGTCAAGAAATCGATGTATATACCGTCTATCTGAAAAAAAGAGATTTATAAGCTTCTTCTCTTCATAAATAATAATATCTCTTCTCTGGCGAAATGGAGAATCACATCGAGGATTATACTAAGTGAACGGTGAACGCTACCTAGACTTACACCATTTCATATACGTAAGTCATGTAGAATTTGTTGTTGTTGGCACACTGTGTAACTGGAGAATCTTCTAGATCTATTTACATTATTCGGACTATTGCCCTCATCTTTGTCGCCATATTTATTACATTGTTTTATTTTTACGCTCCGGCCTTCTTCAGGTCGAAGATTCCAAACCTTGTTTGGAATATCGAACTGAACCCTTTATTTCGCTCACTGTTCTAGTTCCACGTACCATGTTTAATGAATGTTAGTTATCAGTTATCTCCAATTAATTTCCCTCTGAAATTTCTCCACTGCCTTAACCGGGTATTGAAATCACACTCTTTGGGTCCTCTCACTCGATCTAACCACTGCCTTAACCGGGTATTGAAATCACACTCTTTGGGTCCTCTCACTCGATCTAACCACTGCCTTAACCGGGTATTGAAATCACACTCTTTGGGTCCTCTCACTCGATCTTTACTCACTGTGCCATGTGTCCTTGAGGTCATCTGTGTATGAATCCCTGGGTATTATAAATCTAATGTCTCAGCAACTATTTTTACCTGTGCTCATATTGCAATTTTTGCTGTTATCATTGCATGTTTTACCAGAGCTCATATAGACAGATTCTTCTAGATCTGTTGTATTATTTCTGGGTCTTATTGAAAATATCATAATTCATCAGCAATAACGATTCAGTCATGTATCCCTGCGTTATTCAAACAATTAGAGGAAATATAAGCCAACGATATTAGTGTCGTTTCTATATATTCAATTTACATATCAATTTGGTCATAGAACATAAGTCCACTTATTTCTTTATAGATATATAATACCCTAAGTATTTGCTAAATTATATTCTAATGTCCGTAGCCACATTTGAAATAATTTAAATAAAATAATATAATCTCAAAGGAAAACCTTTTCATTTTCTCAGCTTGTATTTGACAAATGTCGTCATTTATAGTCTGACTAAAAATTCGGTTACCTTTCAGCTTTTGTGAAGCAAAATTTTGTACGCCACATGGTTTTATCTGTGTTAGCAACAATAACGACATCATAAGTGAAGTGTAGTTTTCAAATTGGCTTGATCAAATTTTGTAGATGTAGACATGTAAACGGCTTAGATTGAACAGGCTGCCATCAGTTCGGTACCGAATGTAGAGGCCGTCTTCAGAACCAATGGCTTCTGTGGCGCAATAGAGCATCACGCAGAAACATATCCTAAGAGGTCGGTGCAAGTACTAACACTCTTTCATATGCTTAAGTCATCTACAAGTTGTTTTTTCTCCCCAGGCAACACCGATCTTCATTTTGGTGGATGATCATGTCGAGGTAAGTTAGTGGAGGGACAACTTTTTCGTTTCAATTATAATGCCGACCTTTTTTGCTTCCTGTGTCGAATATATTTAGATAGTATTCAAAAATGAGATGCAAGCCCTTGTCTTCTTCTTTACATAACTAAGTATATTAAGTCAAATAGAATAGTAAATGCCATGAATTTAGAGTACAATTCAAAACGTGTGTTCTTATTTATTCTTCATAAAGATACGTGGATGAAAGACGTTCGTAATCTGACCTGTTTTTATTAGCTGGAATTTAATCTGAATTCCTTGAATAATGCTTTTTGTAAAAAAAATATCGATCACATTATTATTTGGACTGACAAAACAAGATTATGGAAATAAATATATTTTATTTTCAAATAAATACTATTTTCAACATTTGTCTATATAATTAACGAGAAATGTTCATCCATTTAATGAATATATAGAAAGTTAAACACAACCCGGCAAAAGTAAAAGTTAATATGAAGGATTCATTTTTAAATGTCCATTAATTTTTTAATACATTTCCTTAATTTTTGCTTAAATACTGATTAGTTCTCGATATTTAATTCTATGAGGTTGAGGGAATAAGTTATCAAGAGATTCAGGTGTATTGAATCAAATAATAAAAACCGTCAAGTGGATCAACTAAAATAAATCAATCGCCTCACAAATTTATGATTATATTAGATACTTACAATTATTTTCGCAGAATTGAGAAGTTTAAATCGAATATTCTCTTATTGAAGTGAGGAGATTTCACCTAGTGTAAAGATTCACTTCTCCACGTTGCTCTTTATATAGGCTGAGCTCTCTTTTTTTCCATGTTCCCTTGTTAAATAAATTTGATCGTTTATTTGAGTAATGTCTTCGGTAAACAGTTCATAATGGCATTTTATTATTTTTAGTGTCAAGGTTAACTGTTATTACTGAAATATTTTTTTTTAAGTAAATAAATATTATTTCCATCATTCGTCGGTGTAATTAAACAAAACCTTTCATCCAATTATTGAATATATATATAAACTTAAAGACTACAGAACTAAATATCGGTTTATTAGTTTACCAAATAAGCGTTAATATGAAATTTTGTGATCATGGACCTGTAAACGCTGAAGATTCATCAGATTGCCCTCTGTCAGGTAATGGATATATAAAACGTTTTCAGCCTCAAGATTTCCAGGTACTTGTGGTGAATGTGAATGAGGAATGTTTTAAAATGGGGTACGAATAAAAACTTTAGCTAAACTTACAACTATTTCCTATACTTCATTGCCCCAAAACACATTTGTGTTTCTAAGTATTCTGTAGAAATCTTCTTGTAGCTAGATGATTAATTTGAGGAAATTCGATGTATGTAAAAGCGCGTCATTCTACTGAACTTTTCTACTTACACTGTCGAAAGATCTGACAAGGTCTACATACATGGTAAGTACTTGCTTGCTTTCTACTATTGTTTTCTACGTATAAAATATTATGTTATCTATATAATAATGAGAATATCAGTGTGTCACAGAGATTTTCAAATTTGCTCCTACGGCTCATAGCCCAAGATATCATAACATTTTGGAAATAGGCCGACTCCGTAAGATAATTGAAAACATTCCGGGTCGGTTCGGACCCACAATGCTGAAATTTTGGCTTCTGAATTTTTCATTATTGTGATTGTTTTCGGCGTTTACTTACCTGATTTTATTCGACGGATTTTTTTTTGGCACGATAAAAAATAACTTAGAAATAAATTTGGGAAAAATCGAAATTAATTGTGAAAGTCACCCATGAAATAAAAATAATTGTTTGTACGGAAAGTAAAGACCTACGTACATCAAATTGTCTTTAAATTAAGTGGGGGCAGAGGAATTATCATTGAACTTTTGAAAATTAAGCTTAAATATTAAGGTTATCCTTAAATGCAGCGATAAATTTTGAGTTCTTCTGTAGCGTATTTTTACTTATCGCATGGGGCTTTGCTATAACATGGAAATAATGAAATATTATAACTAAATCATCACAACATTTTGTTTTTTTGAAAATCATTAATAAAATTACTTCTTTGCGAATCTGATAATGATTATCTATATATAGTGTAATGATGGAGGTAGAATTTATGGACAACCTTAGGAAGATCGGATGAAATAATACAAACCGTCATTTGGAAAAATGGAATTAAATATTGAGAAATGTTGCTTAGAACGGCAAATATAAAAACTTTACAAATATTTTGCAAGATTAAGTAGTTGAAATCAAAATGATATCTTTCATCACGTGCAAACATTCATTTCCACACTTTGCTCTTTATAAAAAACGATCAATGATACTTTACTTCACTTAAGAAAATCTCTTTTTTTCTAGAGAGTCTTTTCAAAAATAATTCCATCCTTTATTTTTGCCATATTTGTTAATGGTGACTGGAAATTTTGAAGTGTAGCACATACGATTTCGTATGTTGTGTATGTTTGTGTGCGACTGTGTATCACTATGCGCTTGAATTTAAATATGTCCATTAAAATTGTATTGGATGGAAAATGGTGTCTTAAAATAATAAGCTATTTTATATTTCTATATATAATTTAATTTTGACATCTTAACTCTTCATTTATCAATCTATATTATGCATCATCTTTTAATATTTCTTTGTTGCTGGAATCGGTGAATAATCTAACTTTTACAGAATTATAAAAATTATCTAAGATTTTGTGATTGCAGTTTGAATCTTTACTGACGTATTTATGCTGATGTAGTACATTTTTGCATGGTTTATGGTAAACATTATCTACATCTAATGATACATCTAGAAAATTACTCCCATTTTTATTTTTAGTGGTGATAATGTTAAAATCATTGTCCTTAAAAAATTTATAAGTTTTTTTCAGTCGGTCTATATTAGGCGAACATGTTTTCCGGGGGCAAATTACACCGTCATCTCTAAATAGCCCGGTGTCCTTAATGTCGAAATATTGTTCAGGGTTGGTTGTTTGCAAGATTTATTACGAGTATTGTAGCAATGTTTTAAAATGCATTTGGGTTGACTAACATTTAAGACCATATTGCAATTTAACATCCATGGTTTCCTCCCCCTCCCTTTCTGCATTGGGAACGCTTGTTTACAAACCGTCGTAACCACGACGATTAATATAAAAAAAATGTAAGAGCACGTTTACAAAAACGCGTGTTAAAAAATCATCATCACAGTGATTACAATTACATTAAATTTGTCTTCGTCATACACACCATAGAATGATCTCGGAGGAGATCGAAAGTACTTGGACTAACAAGGATTACAGCACCTCCCTTGATGAATTTAAATTCAATATGAAGAATCTAATTAGAGAATTAGAATGGATTATTGTAAAAATAAAAAGGCATAATTTATTTAATGAATCCGTATTTTCAATCTCATCCAAGATCATCTTCAGGGGTTGAGTTTTTATGACAATAAATTAATGCAAATTATGAATATGTAAGCATGAATGCTGTCAGATTCGAACAGCCTTAATCGCTATGTAAAAGAGGTAACTCAACTATATAATTCATATTAGAATCATAATTATGTGATTTTGAAAATATTTTTTTAATTTTATTTTTTGACAATTATAATTTGGATAATTTCAAACACTTTGCTGTTATAAACATTTTAAAACTTTGTTTCTATATCCATAATTAATTTTATTGATTTTTCGCGATAATTTTGTTATATTAAGGATTTCTAGAATTTGAAATTTATGTTTATTATTTTCATGATGGAGTATAGTTGTATTGTCGATTAGTGTCTGCCTCAATCGTAAATGTGGACAAGAATGGTTGTGGAGATCGCTAGCATCCAGATGTGCCAGAAATCTCTGACATATGAATATGTCTAATGCTAATTGCACACACGCGAATCTGTCTAATAGAATTGAATGAAAGATTCAAGAACGTTAACTTATCTATTAGCATTATAGCTGTATCCGCAACCACTTGATTCCTCCTACCTAGCAAAGACTGTTTCATATAGATAGGACAAAGACTAGTACCAAAAACTGCCAGTTCTTAAAAAGCGTCTAATTATACGGTCAACTGCACGCTTAATAACATTGGCAGGAAAAACATTGTCGATGAGAATATGATGAATTTTCTTCAGTTCCTGGTCAAGTTTCAAGGAGGACAAATAATCAACGTACGATGGAGCAAGTTGGAAATCAGATTAATCTTACGGGCTTTTAAAACGAAGTAATTTCAATTAATATACAGACCTGTTTACGATAAATGGCAGTAATAAAGAAATCATCTTTACGTTCAACAAGAACGTTTCAAAAAGGAAAAGCAAATCATTTTCCACTTATATGGAAAATTGCAAGGATGAATGAAAAATCTCCATATTTTGACAAATTAGAGATACAGGATTGTCACAAAACTATGTGGCAAACGAAAGACGGTTAATAATATTTGAACAGAGAAAAATAAATCACACATAAATAAAAGAAACAACAGTTGTAAAATACTATCAAGCCTTCTCTTTAGGAAATTAATGCAAAACTAATTTTTAAAAACTCGGATTTTACACTCACGAAAACCCATACACCTACAAATCAAACCGTCCTGGATATGAAGATAAAGTACACTTGGCAGAAATACTTCTGATATGGAGGTTTTGAGGAGCGTGGGACCACCTCATAGCTGCTCTTGTACCCAGATCCACCCTGGCCAAGAGTGGTAGCACCTGTTAGGGTCCCGTATATGGAAAAATAATTAACCTCCAAATTGGGGTCAAAACACTATAAAAACACAAAAATATATCTGTATAATAAAATATTTCTAGCAATACATTTTTGAAAAATAATATTACCCGCGATACATTTTGAAAAAAATAAATATTACCAGCAATACATTTGACTCGACAAAAAAATCTCTTTACAAAAATACATTAATGAAAGCTGATCCACAAACTGATTTCTTACAAAGAATACATATTCTATTGATACGAACATATCTTTAAAACCTTGTCGCCATTAAATAACCCATTGAGGTGTTGATATTCCATAAAAGAAAATAAAGCAAACCAAACCAAACATCAAAAAATAAAATTCTCAAAGAATCCTTGCTTCTAAACAAATTGCGCTTCTCAAAACAAAAAAAATAATTTCGTCTTTCAAGTAAACACTGAAATCTCACTTCTCTCAAGAAAACACTTCTTTTAACTTGCGAACAAATCTCAACATTTCAACAAGTATTCCCTCATCACCAAACTTTGCTTCTACTACAATTTTTGCGTCTTCAGCGAATTTCGTCTCGCAAACATATCACTTTCTATAATCCTAGCATTTTGAACATAACTTGCCACCTAAACAAATGAAGATTATTCAACAAATTTACATCCGAATCTTTCTTCTGAACAATTCTCACCTCCTCAAAAAATTTCACTTCTCATAATTTATCTCATATCTTGAAAAGTCATTTGTCAATTAATTTTTGCTTATTCTACACACTGCAACACTTTACAATGTCTTGTCTCTTGGAAAATGTTAATCTTTCTAGAATGTCTCGCTAAATTCTTGTCTTTCTAAACATTCTCAATCCAAGTCACATCAAGTCACATTTACTTAAATCATATGCTGAAAACGTTTTCACATTCGTAAGGAATTTCTCCTACCAGAAGGTGTTAGCTCCAAAATAATTTTACAAGAGAAATATACATGCAAGAATGATTTTATTTCAATAATTTCTTAATCAATTTTTCTTATGACATAAAATTAATTATGCAATGTTTATGTAAAATCATTTCCAAAAAAACTTTGTGATATTTGCATCCGAATCCTCAAGACACCGCATGAAAGCACAATCTCCGACCCTGAAAATATTAAAAATAAATTAAGAAATAAGTTTAATTCCTTTAAATAAATCGCATTCAATAATAATTCGTGCATCCATACATTTTAAGATGACGTTAAACTCTAGGTTAACACCATGACCGTAATGTTCGCCATCTTGCGACAGACGATATTTATTCTTTGTTCTGGAATGTTACAGAAATCGAAGGAATTGGAAATATTGACTGTCCTTGATTCACAATTTTCTAAAGATTGATTTAAAAAAAAATCTCCGTTCATTTCTTTTCTCAAAAGATTGTAAAGTGTTCATCTATACAAAGAAGATATTTCATCAAATACAAAGAGTTTTGACAAAGATGTCGGCAGTGGACTCATATGAAAACGCTCTCTCAAAACGACCTGCAAGCGTCCTTAAAGTTTCTTCACCACGTCCGAATTCTCAAGATGAAATCAGCATTCGATATTCAATATTGCACATGACATCAGCATTCGATATTCAATATTCCTCAATTTATGAACGATCGCCAATATCTCTTTTGCCCCTGAAGCCATGAAAGAATACGTCGACTTGAAACATTCTCAAATATCAACTGTTAAAACTATTAAATTCCTTAACACTTTGAGCTCTGGACACCTTTTTTACCGGTGGTAGAGAAAATTTTTCTAGCCGGAGTCGATCCTACAAATCTACAAATCAACCATTCGTCTATGCATAGACTATTGCTGCCATATATGGTCCGGTGCCCCTTCTGCTTGTCTCAATCTACGGATATGCAATGTAATTGGCCCTGATCTGGCATCTCGTCTGCAGTCGCTCTCTCACAGACGTGCCGTCGCCTCCCTCTGTCTTTTTAAAAAATATTTTCACGGTAATTGCTCCGATAAGCTGCTTTCGCTCGTTCCCAGACTTCATGAGTTTAAGCGTTCTATTAGGCTGGCGTCTCGCTCACATCCTTTCACTGTCGAAACTGTTAAATATAGCCGTCTCTTCTACTCCAATAGCTTCATGTCTCGCACCTCTCGCCTAGGGAATTCCCTCCCCTCTTCCTGTTTCCCTGATAGCTATAATCTCCAACTATTCAAATATAATGTCAATCGACGTCTCCAGATGCCTTGATCTATCCCCTATCCTTCTATTCATCCTTTCCTCTATCACTCCTATTTGCTCTCGCTCCAACGCTCTGTTACCTCTTGCGTGCTAGTGGCTTCCCGCCTTGCCTGGGGTGAAACGCTTAAAAAGAAATCTAATCACATTGAATATAATGATTATAGATATTGACAAATATATGTTCCTTGTATAAATAATAAGTAATGAGTAAAAAAAGGTACATACGCTATATTTAGGGCATCGACATATGCATTTTGTACGACATCCTGCATCACGACCACATTCAGTATTGCAATCTTCTGGGCACGAAGGAAAAAATAGGGCTTCAACCGTCGCAGCCATCACCAACAATGAAAAGATTAAATTAATTGCTACGTTCATATTCCTGAAACACAAGAATTTCATTAAGAAATTTAACATGGGAAAATTGTTGAAGAAAATTTAAAAAATAATTATTCAATCAAAGCTTGTTAACCTCATCTTCACTGCCATATTCACGTTTCGGACGTAATACGCTCCGGCCTTTACGTCTATATCTGCCTATATATCTGTCTATATCTATGAGATGACGTATTATGATTAATTATATTATATTCATTATTCGGGCTGTTATCTTCATCTTCATTGCCATATTCACAATGTTTCCGCCGTTGTACGCCCCAGCCTTCTTCAGTTGATTGGAATTTCGAACTGAACACTTTATTTCGTCAATCTGGGTAGATTGTTCTAGTTCTGGGCCAGTGGTTAAAGATGTTGTTTAGATCCAGTGACAAAACCCACAGAGTCGTGAGTTCAAGACCAGGCCGCAGCAGTGGTGAACTAAAACTTGAGTTAAAGGGAATTAACTGAGGCATCCAGAAGAGGCATGGCACGTGGAACTAAAACAGTCTACCCCAGTAGACAAAAGAACGGGTTCATTTCGAAATTTCAATCACCTGAAGAAGTCCAGAGCATACCACAGCAGAAACGTTGGGAACATGACAATTAAGAAGAGGATAACAGTCCCAATAATGTAAATAATGCAAGTAATTATCCTTTGCCTTCACATATTTACTTGACATGAATTGCAAATGGTCAGTTTAAAAAAACTATAGCGAGGAAAACTTGCCACAATTTTCACATTTATTTCGGCTGGCCCTGGATCGTATCCGGTAAATTGCTCGAAATCATTTGCTCGCCAGTGAATTGCTCGAAATTAATTGTTCGAAAAATAATTTCTTGAACTATCAATTGCTCGAAACCTGTGGTTAAAAAAAATAAAACTTCATTGTTCTAATATTTACTATAAGATACAATAATACAACTTTATTGTTGTTAACTGAACAGTTAAAATTAAAGAACGAGTACATTTATATAGTAGGTCTTATTTTTTTTCTCGAAAGGTAGTTTGCTTGAAACCTGTGGTCTAAAAAAAATAAAACACGTGCGAAGCATTTCCTTTTTTTTTTTTTTTTTTTGCACATTTCACATTTCTAGTAAATCTTATTGTTTACTGTTTTGTCCTTAATATATAGATATCCATCCAAACACAACTTCTTCTTTCCTTTTTCCCTCTCAACAAAAGTTATGTCCATTACTAGAATTCTAGAAGACTGACTGCTAAAGTGAGTGTTATGGCTCTTTTTATATCCAGCTCCGTTGACGTATCGTGAGACGGCGCAGTTAATCGTGGTGCTTCGAGCTTCGAAATTACTTCGAGCAATCTGCCATTCGAGCAATTGATAGTTCCAGAAATTTCGAGCAATTGATAGTTCCAGAAATTTCGAGCAATTGATAGTTCCAGAAATTTCGAGCAATTTACTGTCGAGCAATTTACTGTCGAGCAATTGATTTTGAGCAATTTACCTAGATCCGTCTTGAATACAGACAAGCAAAATACAAGGTCTTCATGTCAATCGTTGATTTTGACTCGTGTCTCGTGTATATTTTAATTTTTCTTAAATGCGTGGAATAACTCTTAATCATTCTGTTAAATTATTTCTGTCTCCTATCTTGGCTTGTGTTAAATTGTGTTTCGTTGTGTTAAATTGTGACATTCATATGCAGGAAATAAAAGAATTTTATTCAGCGTGATAAACAGGAAATTATTGGATTGTTTACAGAGGAAAATTGTTCAAGAAAATTACAAAAATAAAAAAAAAAATCAGTCAAAATATTATCTCTTAACTTTCATATATATATTTGGTGGTAACTGGAAATGATCTAAATTCTAAAACTATATCGAAGAAATACTGTTACAGCTAGAGACAGATGAGCATCGCTCTATCTACTATACAAATGACTTCAAGCCAATGACAAGCGTCATCACTTGGCTATTTTTTAATTTTATTTTACTAGCTGTTTGCCAGTCATATGATGGAGCATTTTGTTAAATTATATCAGTCTTCTATTTTAGCTTGATTTCGTGGTGTTAAATTGTTATTTTTATTTACCAAAATGGCTGAAGTAGTTTTCGTATTGTTCTGATATAATATTACTTTACAACAGATTTTCAGTTTTAAGATAATTCATACCGATTTTTGTTTTATTTTTCCCCATTTGGTTCTTTGTATAATGCTTGTGATAATTAATATTGATCAAATTATTATTTGCACTGACTAAAGAAAGATTTTAAAAATAAATATTTTTAAAAATAAATACAATTTTCAGCATCAGTCTAAGTAATTAACCAATAATTTTCGTTCATTTAATGAATATACACAAATTTAAATACAATAAACAGACGTCTGTACATTTTAGATTTCCAAATAATGTAATAATTAAATCTACAAAAATCAATTAATAAAAGTTGCTGATAATCAAACACTGAATAACTATTTTATGAACGTGAGGAAATAAGATAAAAACAGACTAATAACATGATAAAAACCATCAAATCAAAGAACCTAAGGAAATCGATTGATTGTAAAAGGTGAGAAATAAAGTTTCGAATATATAAGATACTTACATATATTTTTTCCTGGATTAAGAAATTGAAAGCAAATAAGTTCACAAACTGCAAAGATTCAATTTGACATGTTTCTCTTTATATAGGCAGGAGACTTACAAATCAAGCACTTGACTATAACGCTGTTTGCAGGTGTTACCTCTTTACATAACTTTCATAGTTTACCTGTCTAATGTTGCTTGTAAACAATTGGTAATGGTCCCATTAATATTTTCACTGACAAGGAAACTTGATATTATTGTAATAAATATTATTTTCAAAATTCGTCCACAGAATTAACCAAAAACCTTCATCCGACATAGTGTCATTATGCAAAATTGTATGCAACATAAAAGACAGAATTTAACTTTAGTTTTCAACGCAAAAATTAATATAGACTGAATAAAAACAAGAAATAATGCAATACTGTGATTAATTCCTCACTATTTCTATGAAAATAATTAATAAAATTACTTCTTTGTAAATCTAATAATGATTATATACAATTCCATGAGCGAGATTGAGTTTATAGACAATCTTAGAAAGGTCAGATGAAATAATGAAAACGGTCAATTGAAAAAACAGAATTAAATCGGTTGATTTTAAATATTGGCAAATGTAGCTTGGAATGGCAAATATAAAATCCTTACAATTCTTTTTCCATTATTAACAAGCTTAATACAAATTGAGCTCTTCTTAATGAGAAAATTTCATCACCTATAAACATTGATTTCTACACTTTGCTCTTTATAAAGGACGATCAATAATACTTCAAGTCACTTGAGAAAGTCTCTTTTTTTCGAGAGAGTTTGTTTTCTAAAATCATTCCATTTTTCATTTCTGAAATATTTGTTAATCGTGTCAACAGAGAATTTAGGAATTTTGAAGTGTTGGAGATACGATTTCTTCAAAGATCATAATATTTTCCCTCTTTCACTATCGATGTGTCTGCATGTGTGTGTCTCTGTGTATGTGTTTTGTGTGTGTGTGTGTGTCCTGTCCTAATTTGTCTGTTTTGATAGAATCCAACATCTTCTACAAGTGTGATGAATTATTTTCTATACTAAAATCATTTTTCTAACGGCGACTGTTCTGAATGAGCTACATTTCCACCAATGCTGATCTTTTCTTTGTGTTTCTTTAGTAAGTAGTTTCCATTCAAATAGCTGTTTCCTGAGGAATTTGTGGAACAGATTCTTAACAGTATCTTTTCCCGATCTACACTTTTAACATCTTCAGGTCGAGAGTGAACTGTTATATCTTCTTCATAACTTCATAAACTTCACTTCTTACTTCTAACGGGCCTAAGAGTTCATTTTTATCCACATATCAGGTGACTGATATGTGGATAAAATGGATATTTATATCCAAATTGTCGTCCCAAAAATATTTTTTATAGTAATTAATTTTGCGAATGAACATGCTTATAAAGATGCGTAAATTTCAAGATTGGTTATTCTTAAATTCAATTTAATTTTAATAATTATGTTGAGGTTTTCGGCTCTCTTTTTTTCATAACATGAGTACTCTTACGTAGTGAAGGAATCATATTTTTTTTAAAATAATTATAATATATATATATATATATATATATATATATATATTTGATAGTTGTATATTTAGACAGCAATCCTTCCTTTATGCATGTTTCATTAAAAACGACAGACAAGCTACTACGGTTAAGCTTTTTATTTAATTTTTCTTGTGTTCTAACAATAGCCTTCTTTTCTGGACAAAGGGTGTGTAAGAACTGTCCAAATGTTTTATATTTCCGAGCGCTTTCGGCTATACCTTTAGCCATTATCAAGGATGATTCGATTTTTCAGCTTACTTGAGTGTGTGCGTTTTGTGGATGTCTTAGTGTGTGGTAGGGATGTTTTTAATTTCCGAAGACGGTTAGCACATTGTGGCTTTCTTCGTAGTTAATATTGTTAAGAGTTGGATTTTTCTTTTTTATTATTAAAGCTTCCATTATTTTTAATCGTTTTTGCAGATGGATGCAGTTAATCGGACGCATATATAGTTGCTAATATCTCGTTATTTTCTTTATATTCAAACTTATATCTATACATCGCTCCTTTATGTTGACCACTGCCTTTGGGGTATACCAAGCTATATAGTTTACCAAAAACGTCATTTGGAAACATCATCGTCCCTTCTTACATAAATTTCCTACATAAAATAGAGAATGTCGTGTGTAGAATGAAGTAGAAACTTTTTCTTTGCTAAAAAAGAACACCACGAACAATATTAAACTTTCGATTCCTTTGGCTTTAAGTCCTTAAAAAACCCACCTAACGATGACTTTTTCCTGGCATTTGAAAAAAGACGTATTCTCTGTACTAAATAGGATTTAATACGCCACCAAATATAACATTCCATAGAGGAATATGGAAAAAGATCCATAAAACGAACAAAATCATTATCAAGTCTGTTAAAATGGGCAATCACTACTAATTCAACGTCGATGAATAGTACAAAGCTATCTGCAAAGATTTCATAAAATATATAAGAAATCCCTAGCACAGAGGGAAAATGATATTAACAACGCCACAAGAATTACAACCAACACACTCGAAGATTGAGTGCATAAACTACATAAGCAACAAGCCTTCGTTACTGTTAAGGACAATAAGGATAATTTTCCCGATAACCCGCAGTTCCGATTGCTTAACTGTTCCAAAATCAACATAGGCAAAATCAGCAAGGTTATACTAGAACGAGCCTGCAGTTATGCTCGGAACGCTACAGGTATCAAGCAATGGAAGAACATGACATTAATTGGTTCTCTAAAACAAAAAATAAAACGAATGAACCTATATGAATTTCGACCTCTCCAATTTCTATTCGTCGATCACAGAGAACCTGCTAATGGCGGCCATATACCTGGCCAAGAATTATTGCACTATCAATGACCAGAAAATTAACACTATTAAACGAGCCCAGAAACACATTTAATTTCACGATGTTTCTATGTTTCAACCCAAACTTCTCCATAGCGATGGGAGCGTCTGATTCTGCGGAAGATTTGAATTTGTTTATATACTACTACTGTGGAGACTTAGGTATAATTTTGATAGCAAGAAGACTAATCTATACGAAGATTACGGAGTTGTCCTCCTAGGTAATGCCTACTCACAAAAATCAGATCTACTTAGAAAACATCAAATTTGTCTGTAGAATAACAATAATAAAAAGCACTTACCGGCGTAAGAGTTCCAACTAGCGTCCAGCTGGCAGACAAAAATAAAGCAGGTTGTAACTTAATACATATCATTATTTATTGTACATTAGTACAAATACGGCACAAGGCCAAAAAGGGGTTAGGGTAAAAGACGGTCATCACTTGTCCTAAAATTAAAACTTAGCTAGCCACAATCACTGACCCTATCATACAGAACAATAATCCTTTCACCAAAACAACACATTTATCCATACCTTTCTTACTACGGACACCAAAATACCTCTTTGACTCCATGAAAAAACCTAAATATTCCCTTTATATACAAAAATATTGTCTGTGGGGGAGGGGCATAAAAACAACAACTTCTAAAAATGATCCCCAATGAATATATACAAAATGGCAAAATATATTTACAAGAAACTAAATAAAATTTGTGTTAGTAATAAAAACCCCCACAAACTCTTGAATGTGGCAGAAATATCAGTTAACCGAACGAAAACGATGCGGGACTTATGAAAAAATAAAGCCACACTCATTCTTCCACAGGCATTCACACAGGCACACACTCATTCATACACAACAACAAATACGAAAAACACACACACGAAACGAAAAAGGCGCCCCGCATCAACCAGAGAACTGACATCACTAACCACCTAAGAAAGAGGGAGGGGATGGGGAGTTAAACTAAAGGAAAAGAAAATGGGGACAGAAATAAAAGGGGACCAATGAGCAATTACACTCTAGCTAAGTTTACCATAATAGAAAAACTAAAAGGAAAAAAATACAAAAACCTAATCTAACCCTAACTTCGGGATGGGTTGCCTAGGTTTAACCCAGGAAAACAATATCCCAATGCCTAACCGGCATCCAAATGCCACTCAAGGTCAGCCCTTTTTACTCGGCACATTCGCGCAAGAATCACCCACCTTTTGCTGAATTCCGCTGAGGTGAGCCGCCGTTTTTCCGTCCTGATCTTGACTTTAAGCTGATGCTTAAAAGAACAAGATCAGTTTGGAAGAAGTGAACTTCTCGCCCTCATGGAATCCCTTCTGACGCGTCGTCCAAATCACGACTCTCATAACCCCTAGTAAGCAACAGAACACAGTGTTCAGCCTTCGTCATCTGCGGCACCACATTGCTACAAACAGAACAGGCTTCCAGGACAAAAAACTTTCCCTGCAGCATGCGAACCATGAGGCCTTCAACAAACCTGCACAACGGCACTACCGCCCTGCACTGAAAGAAGGCGTGACCAATGGTCTCGACTTCCCCCGTACAGCGACGACAGTTTGGATATTTCTCCAAGCCTGCTGAACAAAGTCTCTTGCCGACCCAGAGGGCTTCACGAATCACCAGCCAGGTGAGTGATGCCTCATCGTTATTGAGGCATTTCAACCCGGGCGCCCAAGGCCATATCGAGCGAGCCTCCTGCTTCGTAAGACCGAGCTCGCCAATCAGATCATCTTGTACGGACCCCCTAACTAAAACTTGATATAATGCCTTGCGAGACAACGCCTGGGCGTTGGAGAGGCCACCCGAAGCCCGTAAGAGGAGCTTCAGAGCGCGACGACATTCACGATAAAAAGGGCACTCGGCACGTGGTAAACGGCCGGCCTCTTCTTCGCACGAGTGCACACTTTTCAGGGACGGGAAATGTTTCTGGACGTCTTCTTTCCAAAAGGCACCCTCCTCATTCGACCCACGACACATTCGGTCTAAAAAGGTAATGCGAAGCATATATTGACGGATCTCAATGCTAGGCATCCCCAGACCGCCCTCAGAGGGATGGAGGCAACAGACCTCGCGAGATACCATGGGGGCCTTGCCCTTCCATAAGAAAGAGAACAAGGTCCGGACTAATGACATTAGCCGGGCATACGGGAGTGGAAGCACAGAGAGTCGGTAGAGGAGGATCGGATAGATGTGAAACACATACTTCCGCCCTTCCCTTCAGGGAAAGTCTCCTCCGAGACCACAGATTAACCGCGACCTCGGCCTTCCCTTGTACCTCCGACCAGTTCATTTCCAACTGGAGATCAGGACCGAACCAGACGCCGAGTATCTTGATCGGCCCATCCGTCCAGGGGAAAGGTCCGGAAGAGAAACTCCTTCCACGCACCCAACCGCAAGCCCACAGACTTATCGCGGTTGATCCTGGCCCCTGTTACCATCTCATACCCACTGATTTCTTTGCTGACTTCGTCAATCTCGGCTCTGCTCGACACAAGAGCCGAAACGTCGTCAGCATAGGCAGAATACCTGGCCGAGGTGGTAGCACCAGGTAGGGAAATTCCGCGCAGGACCGGATTCGCCTTTAACTTGCGAAGGAATGGTTCCAACGCAAGAACGTAAAGCAAGGGCGATAGCGGACAACCTTGACGAATGGAGCGAGACAATACGAAAGGCTCCGACCTTACCCCATTCACTTCCACCAGCGCACCGGGGGACGCATACAAGAGTCGGATCCAGGAGCGAAAGTCGGCTCCGAAACCTGCCGCCGACAGGACAGCCTCCAGAAACCGATGGTCAACCCTATCGAAGGCCTTGGACTGATCTAAATTGATCAGCGCGGCTTCACTGTCGACTTGTTCTAAGATCAAGCGTACCATATGAAGGTTATCCTGAATCGTCCTGCCCTTCACAGCACAAGTCTGTTCGGGGCCAATCAGACGAGACAGGACAAGCTGCAAACGGTTGGCTAAGATCTTCGCCAAAATCTTTAAGTCAGTATTTAACATCGTCAAAGGGCGAAAGTTCCCTAACCCATCCCCACCATTCTTGTCCTTACGCAGCAACTTGATCACACCCCTGGTGAAGCGTCGGGGTAAAGACCCTGCCTCATCCAGTGGTTGTAAATCAGCTGCAGCAAAGGAACAAAAATGGGCGACAGCCTCAAGTACACTTCGTAGGGAAGTCCATCTAGTCCCGGAGACTTATCCAGGCCAACCTGCTTCAGCGCATCCCAGATTTCCGACTCTGTTATGGGACCCTCGCACCCAGCCGCTTCAGCTGCCTCAAGGCAGGGAAAGTCAGCCAAATAGGCGTCGAACTGAGCCGAGCTCAGACCGGGCTCCCTGGTGAAAAGATCCTGAAAGTAAAGCCGAAAGGCCTCGCATATGCCCGCGCTTGTAGTCACGGTCCGCTTATCCGGCAATGTGACGCACGCTATATGTCGCTTATCCGCGTTCCGATTTTCCTCTGCGCGCAATTCTGCGGCCATATTCGTCGCCTCAGAAGACATTCTTTTAGCCTAGCCCTAACTACCAGAGCTTGATCCTTCTTGATAAGCAAGGAGGCCAACTCTGCCTTAGCTAAGACTATGTCCCCACTAACACGGGATTTAACAGCCCGATCGACCTTTTTCCTCTAAAGCCGTTTGCGCCGCTCGTCTATCTAGATTGAGCCGACGGCTAAAATCGGCAGCAAACGTTCTAATTTTTGATTTTAATTTTCCCCACCAGGCGTTTCCCACAACCGCCCCCGTCAATTCCCTCTGAATCATTAGTAGCAGCTGGTCCCGGAAATCCTGCTCACCAAAAAGTGAACAGTTAAATTTCCAGTAACCAGCCATTCTAACCTTTAGGGTTATCTAAGTTTACACGGACCCGGACAAGCCTATGATCCGTATAAACTATATAGTGAAAACTTGGACATTCTAAGAGCCCTACATCGACTCTCCTAACTAACACTCGGTCCAGGTAGCTCGCACGCGAGCCAGGAACCGAGTCGCCACTAGTAGTCCAAGTCCATGCTACCTCCTGAGGGTGCTCATTCCGGTACTTATCGACAAGATCAAACCTGCCGATAAAGCCCCGAAAATGCCTTCACATCAGGATTGTTAGTACCCGGTTTTTTACCTATGCGATCTATCTCAGGGTCAAGGACGGCATTCCAATCCCCGCTAAGACTACCCGACGAGAAGTCGTCAAAAACGGCTCGATCTGCCGAAACAAAGCAGGCCGCTCAGTATGAACATTGGGCGCATAAACCCCAATGAAACGTAAAGCCTTATCCTTTATAGTAACATCCAGCACGCAAAGCCTGCCCGCCGGATCTGCGAAGACAAGGGTACATGCAGCCTTCAAAGACTTGCTCACTAGCCAAGAGACACCCCTCGAACGACCATCAAAACATGCTGAATAAAGGGCGAACCCCTTAGACAGTATATCCTCACGGTCATGAGAAGAAAACCGGGTCTCTTGCACACAACACACATTCACCCCGAGGCGCTGAAGGTCACGAGAGAGCCTCGCCCTGCGAGACTCGGACCTCAGGCCCCGCACATTTAAAGTAGCTAACCAGAGAGCCATGAGAAGTCCGATTAGGGTTGTTTACCAGGATTAAACATGGTTGGGTAAGGATACCGACAGCCTCTCCCATAGACCCATGGCCCATCTCATTCTTGATAGTGCCGTCTTGGGAGATACCGCCGATATCCCAGGGGAAGGTCAGTTTAAGAGCTCTATATAGGGAGGGGTGAACTAAAACTGGGACCCTCCCTGAACAGAACTGTTGTAACTTTTTAAGTTTTTCATTCGCCACGATGGCGATGGGTAAAGGCATCTTGCATGTGTTTACAGCCTCTTCCACCATGGCCCAGGTTTGGTTGGCCGCAGGTCCTGACCTAATAACAGTCAGGACCCTCTGGGCATTTGGGAAGTTATTTGGGTCTTCTATATCTTTATCGCCGAACTGCTTGATAGAGAGCAGGTATTTTAAGTCCTTAACTCTGTTGCCGTAATCTCTGGCTCTCTCTGCCTGTGCTGGGGAAATCCGGCACACCTCCTCGCCAGTGTTAAAAAGGAACCTTTTTTTCCTTTCCTTTCTCTCCTCTTTAGTGGGAGTTCTAAGCCGCTTTGTAGCTGGAGGAGGCATTTCGGCATTTTTTTTTTTGCCGGAGATTGCTTTGGGGGTATGAAGGGGGTAGATTTTTGTTTAACTGGAGAAGGAGGGGAGTATTCATGGGGGTGTAAATGACCTGTGTCTATAGGGGCTGGGATCTCTGCTGTGGGTTTTGGCTTTGGATGGTGAAATGGGTGAAGGTGGGGGTTGTTTCTTTGGTGAAGCGGAGGGACTAGCAGGAGATGAAGGGATTGGATCTTTTCTTTTTGCATCCAGTTGTTTTTTGAGTGCTTTTAACTTTTCAGCCTTTTCATGGCCAGGGTCGAATTTTTTTTGCTTTTCCTCGAAAGTAAGACTAGAGACCGGGGCATCGCCCTTAACGTTGCTAATGGGAGTGGGACTGTGAGTGCCCTTCTTCCTTGGGGGCTTCAGGGGACTGAGGACCCACTGTCCGGCGCTTCCCTCTGGCCTTTTTTAGCCACCAGCCATTCCCCCCCTTTCTCCACAACTGCACCGGCAGCGGGCAGCGGGAAGGCTCTTTTTGGGAATGTGGCTTTAGGTGACGCGCCGACCGGAGGATTAACCGACCCGGTCCTGGAGGCTGGTACGCCCATTACAGGCGAGGTGGAATTTTGAGACGCGGTCAGAGGGGGATCTTGTGTAACTGGCGCTTGACTTCCAGAGGCCTTCTTCTCTGGGCAGGAGGAGGAGAGATGACCAGTCACCCACACCTCCAGCATACCGGTCTTCGACCCGTCACTATGACCGGTAACTTCAAAGCGCCAACCTCCAGACAGTTGGGGATGGAGCGGAAGGCCTTCTCGTCCAACATGATATCAAAGCTCCACCCCCCGTTCAGGCTATCGCAGGAAGCTCCCAGAATCTCGCCATACTGAGAGAAGAAAGCGGCCAGATGTTCCCCGATAACCTGAGGAGGGACCTCGTATACTGTTACTCTGGTCCTTCGTCGGCCTTCGTACTCCGTTCGCAGTATCAATTCGTTATTTATTAGTTCGCGGCTAGCCGCGGCGACGCAATCTTCTGGTGTGGGCAACAGTACGTCCCACATGAAAAACTTAGCACCCTTAACTATTCTAAGGGGCTTGAACCCGAAGGAATCTAGTGCTTTCAACACTGTGTTTTTCGTCGAGCGACAAATTTTGCGCGTACGCTTGTCCACGACGAAAACTGACACTATTCTTTTTATCAATTTTCTTTAATTCTTGGGGTCTTCCAAAAGACCACCTTCAACAACAAGGTGGGCGTAACTCTTGGCACGCTCCAAGAACTCCACTAAATTGATTATGCATTTAGGGGGGGACTTCCAACAAGAGGGCGATTCCCCGGCCTCTGCATTCGTTTCTGTGTTGTCCGATTCTTTGTCAGCCTTTTCACTTTTCTCAGCTTCCATATTTTTGGAGGCTTTTTCAATGTCTCCACAATTTCCTCGTTTGTGGGAACACTTGGGAGGTCAGGATATTCCTCCTTATTGTCTTTATCGGGTGGGTCCTTCTTAGGGTTAAATAGGTGCTTTCTTATACTTCTTTTAAGAGAAGTATTTTTAATTTTCTTTTTACGATTAAAAAGAAGGTACTTTTTTTTTCCTTCTTATCCATATTTTAAATGGGGATAGGGAGGGGGAAAAGGGAGGTGGGGCAATAAATATATGGGCGAGAGAAAAAAAAAAAAAAAAAAAAAAAAAAATAATTATGGACACCAAAAAACAATTAGACGGTTCACCTAAACGTACAATAAAATACAAATATCGCCTAAAGGCGAAAAGACAAACACGTAATAAACAAAATAACTTTAGACAGAAAAAACTTCGACAAAAGCCGAAGCTAAAAAAAAATCAAAATGGCCGACGTCAACAAAAAATTACGAAACTATAAGACAAAGCTAGTTACAAAAAACAAAAAAAATACGTAACTAAGACAGACAAAGCTAGACACAAAAAAAATAAAAATGGCTTTCCTAAGCGAGTCGAACCAAAGAAAACAAATAAATTACAACAATTACAAGCAAAAAACACGTAAAAAAAAGAAATGAATTAATAAAAAATTACAGCTAAACACAAAATAAAGAACACGCAGAAATTAAAAAAATGACTAGAAAGAAAACAGAGCAGAAATTAAAGGGGTAGAAATGAGAAGAAAAAAAAGGCGGAAATTACAGGGGTAAAAAAAAAAACGAAATTAAAAAAAATGCAAACTAGATTAAAAGAAAAAACGAACAAAATTAAAGGGAATTAAAAAGAAATAGGAAAACTAGATTAAACAGAAAAAAGTGGGGGGGGGAATAAAATTGGAGAGTAGAAAGAAAAAATCAAAAATTTAAACAATAAAGTCGTAAATAACAAAAAATAAACAAACTTTAAACAAAAATTCAGTTCACAAGGGCAACAGGTCAAATCACAGAGAAAAGTAGTCAGCAACAGTCCAAAAATTAACTAGTAACAAAACCAATACTCTTCTGTAACTTAATACATATCATTATTTATTGTACATTAGTACAAATACGGCACAAGGCCAAAAAACAAAAGGTTAGGGTAAAAGACGGTCATCACTTGTCCTAAAATTAAAACTTAGCTAGCCACAATCACTGACCCTATCATACAGAACAATAATCCTTTCACCAAAACAACACATTTATCCATACCTTTCTTACTACGGACACCAAAATACCTCTTTTGACTCCATGAAAAACCTAAATATTCCCTTTATATACAAAAATATTGTCTGTGGGGGAGGGCATAAAAACAACAACTTTTAAAAATGATCCCCAATGAATATATATAAAATGGCAAAATATATTTACAAGAAACTAAATAAAATTTGTGTTAGTAATAAAACCCCACAAACTCTTTTGAATGTGGCAAAATATCAGTTAACCGAACGAAAACGATGCGGGACTTATGAAAAAATAAAAAGCCACACTCATTCTTCCACAGGCATTCACACAGGCACACTCATTCATACAAAAAAAATACGAAAAAACACACAAAAAACGAAAAAAGGCGCCCTGCATCAACCAGAGAACTGACATCACTAACCACCCAAGAAAGAGGGAGGGATGGGGAGTTAAACCAAAGGAAAAGAAAATGGGGACAGAAATAAAAGGGGACCAATGAGCAATTACACTTCAGCTAAGTTTACCATAATAGAAAAAACTAAAATAAAAAAAATACAAAAACCTAATCTAACCTAACTTCGGGATGGGTTGCCCAGGTTTAACCCAGGAAAACAATATCCTTAATGCCCAACCGGCATCCAAATGCCACTCAAGGTCAGCCCCTTTTTACTCGGCACATTCGCGCAAGAATCACCCACCTTTTGCTGAATTCCGCTGAGGTGAGCTGCCGTTTTTCCGTCCTGATCTTGACTTAAGCTGATGCTTAAAGAACAAGATCAGTTAAAGAAGTGAACTTTTCGCCCTCATGGAATCCCTTCTGACGCGTCGTCCAAATCACGACTCTCAAACCCTAGTAAGCAACAGAACACATAGTGTTCAGAATATCTGGCAATTAGAAACAGGAAACGATTCAAGACAATTACAAGAAGATGAAGAAATGTATATTGATTAATGGATGTCTGGATTATATTTTGTTAATTCACCTCTTAAAAATATTAACAGAGTATTGAATCAAAAAATAAAAGGACACAAAAAAGTGTCAAATTTATTACAGTCATAAAGAAATTATTCAGAAACTGGATCCACTGCCTTAAATCATAAGTATTTAATAGAAATGAAGTCATTTAAGTTAGATTCTGATAACTATTGTCCTTATCTTTGGCCATCATTTAACAGAACATTTTCAAAATTCAACTCGACATTTATCCAGACATTAGATGGCGATTTGAGCGACCGAAACGTTGTTCTAAATATGGCAACAAACTGTTTTTGTCCTAAAAATGGGGATGTTTTCCTCAAAAAAAAAGAATTTTATATGTAAAAGAAATTTCCCTATGAAAAAATTTTTCTGCCTTAAACATTTTTAACAAATTGGTTTCGTAATGTCCTGCTAATAGAAAATCCAATTTAAATAAAATTAATAACTTCTTAAGATACGCAATTAATACTAGTAAATTACTTTATATATATATATAAAGGCAAAAATGTTGAAAAAATAAAAGCTTTGTAAATGGAAGAAGAGGTACATTTTAAAGATAGAAAAAACATAATGGGAAAAAAATAAACAGAGGATGTTTAGAGGAAACCTTTTCGCCAAAGTTTTGAAGAGGAAGGACAATAAAATAACAGGTTTATCATAAGAAGATGATTTTACAATGCCACTAAGAAAAGGGCTTTTCTGGTAATACATATGTTGTCCAAAAGCGATTTACTGAGAATTAAGTACAATTTAGAACAGGGTTCAGGAAACAGAAGACACGATAATGCCATTAAGATGTCAATTCCTAATGCATCAATGATTGCATTTTAGAAGAAATTTTATATCAGGGGGTTCAATGACAATAAAGAACAAAAACCTCTTGGGAAGACAGAAATGGGCGATAATGCCACTAAGACACAAAGGGCTACTTTTTTTTAATTCTAGAAACATCAATTTATGGATTAAGGACAATAAAAAAAGAAAAGGTTTCAAATTGTATGAAACAAATAATACCACTAAGACAAAAAATACTGGGAATGAAAGAAAAGACTTTAGAAAATTTCTTTAAGTCTACTGAGGAAAAAAGGACAATAAAAAATTCGGTTTCAGGAAGACAACAAGATGGCGATAATGCCACTAAGACAAATTTTACGAAGAAAATAGATGAGATGTGAAAACAAATAGAATGAAAAGATTTTAAAAAGGAGAAAAGGACAATAAAAGAACAGGTTTCAGGAAGACAGAAGATGGCGATAATGCCACTTAGACAAAAAGGATTACTGAGAATGAAAGAGAATGAAAACAGGGTAGTGAGGAGAAAAAGACAATAAAAGAACAGGTTTCAGGAAGACAGAAGATGGCGATAATGCCACTAAGACGCAAAAGATTTTACTGGGAAAGAAAGAAATGAGAAGACTTTTTTGAGGAGAAAGGACAATAAAAGAACAGGTTTCAGGAAGAAAGAAGATGGAATTAATGCCACTAAGACACGCAAAAGACTTACTGAGAATGAAAGAGAATGAAAGACTTTAGTGAGGAGAAAGGACAATAAAAGAACAGGTTTCAGGAAGACAGAAGATGGCGATAATGCACTAAGACAAAAGAGGTTATTGGGAATGAAAAAGAATAAGAAATGACAAGACTTTAGTGAGGAGAAAGGATTGATAAAAAAACAGGTTTCAGGAAGACAAAATTTGATAAACGCCACTAAAAACTTTAAATGCTTATATAAGAGTGAAAAGAATGAGAAGAACTTTAGTTTAGAAAAAATTCAATAAAAGAACAGGTTTCAGGAAATACAGAAGATGAAATAATGCTCACGATAAAATTTTAAATTGGGGATACTGAGGAATGAAAAGAATTAAGAATTCTTTAGTTTTTAAAGGACAATAAAAGAACAGGGTTTCAGGAAGACAGAAGATGGCGATAATGCCACTAAGACACAAGGGGTTACTGTTCTGATGAAAAGAATGAAAGACTTTAGAGAGAGAAAGGACAATAAAAGAACAGGGTTCAGGAAAACAGAAGATGGCGATAATGCCACTAAACACAAGGGGACAAAAACTTGGAATGAAAAAAGAATTAAAGACTTTAAATGAGAGGAGAAAGGACAATAAAAGAAAAGGGTTCAGGAAGACAGAAGATGAAAATAAACTTTTAAGATATTGGGAGACTGGAGAATGAGAAAAATTTAAAGAAGAAGACAATGAAAAAAAAACCAGAATTAAGGACAATTAAAGAACAGGGTTCAGGGAAAATGAAAGATGGCGACAAAAATTAAGATCTGAAAAGAGGGTTAACAGGAATGAAAAAAATGAGAAGAAAATTAGTTTAAAAATGACAATAAAAGAACAGGGTTCAGGAAGACAGAAGATGACGATAATGTTGGAAGACAAAGGGGTTTTGAATGAAAAGAATTAGAAGACTTTAGTGAAAGAAAGGACAATAAAAGAACAATTGTTATTGGAAAACAGAAGATGAAGATGAATGCCACTAAGACACAAGGGGTTAGTGAAAGAATTGAAAGAAAGTGAAAGACTTTAATAGGAGAAGGACAATAAAAGAATTTTTGTTTTCAAAACAGAAGATGGCGATAATGCTATAAGACACAAGGGGTTACTGGAATGAAAATATAATGAAAAAGACTTTAGTGAGAAGAAAAACCTGAATTTTTAGCAGGGTTCAGGAAAACAGAAGATGATAACAATGCTACTAAAGACACAAGGGGCTAAAGGAATGAAAAAATTTTTTAAAAAGAAGAATTTTCAAAAGAAAGGACAATAAAATTTTTTATTTCAGGAAGACAGAAGATGGCGACAATGCTACTAAGACACAAAAAAAGAACTAGGAATGAAAAAGAATGAAAGAAGACTTTAGTGAGAAATGAAAGGACAATAAAAGAACAAATTCAGGAAAACAAAGATGGCAATAAAATGCATTCTAAGACAAAGGCTATATCTAGGAATGAAAAGAATTAAGAAGACTTTAAAACTGAGAAGAAAGGACAATAAAAGAACAGGGTTCAGGAAAACAGAAGATGATGGCGATGAATGCTACTAAAGACACAAGGGGTTACTAAAAATGAAAAGAATAAGAAATTAAAAATTTAGAGAAAAGGACAATAAAAAAATACAGGGTTCAGGAAGACAGAAGATGACGATAATGCTACTAAGACACAAGAGGCTTACATTTGAAAAAGAATATTAAACTTTAGTGAGAAGAAAGGACAATAAAAGAACAGGTTTCAGGAAGACATTTAGATGGCGATAATGCTACTAAGACACAAGGGGTTACTTTTAAAAGAAAAGAATGAAAGACTTTATGAGAAGAAAGGACAATGAAAAGAACAGGGTTTTGAAGAAAATGAAATGGTTTTAAGATGCATAGTACTAAATATTTTTGAAAGAATAATGAGAGATGACAATAAGAACAAGAAAAAGAATTTCTTTTTTCTGATATAGAAAAAGACAATAAAAAGAACAAAAAGACTTTAGAATGAAGAGGATATTGGAAACAGATTTCTTCTTTTGAAAATGACAATTATAAGATTTTTGGAAAATTTAATGAAGAAAAACTTTTTTGAGAAAGAAAAGACAATAAAAGAACAGGGTTCAAAGAAAACAGAAGATGACGATAATGCTACTAAGACACAAGAGGCTAAAGGAATGAAAAGAATAAGAAAACTTTAGTGAGAAGAAAGGACAATAAAAGAACAGGGTTCAGGAAAACAGAAGATGGCGATTAATGCTACTTTTTACACAAGGGGTTTTTAAGAATGAAAAAGAATTCATGTTGAGACTTTAATGAGGAAAAAAAAGGAAAATAAAACTTTTCAATTAAAACAATAAAAAAGAGAAGATGAACAATGCAATAAAAAAGACATTTCAAGAGGTTTGACTACATTTTACCTCAAATGTTGAAAAGAATGGAAGATTTTAGTGAGAAGAAAGGACAATAAAAAGAACAGGGTTCAAAAACAGAAGATGGAAGATAATGCCACTAAGACACAAGGGAAAAGATAAAAAGGAAAGAAAAAAATGAAAGACTTTATGAGAATTTTTTTTTGAAAAAAAGAACAGGGTTTCAAATTTAGAAATGACGATAATAATGCTACTAAGACACAAGAGGTTTTAGAGATGAAAAGAATGATTAGAATTTATGTTTAAAAAAGGACAATAAAAGAACAGGGTTCAAAGAGAACAGAAGATGGCTTTATTGCATTTAAGACACAATGGGGAATACTAAGAATAAGAAAAAAGAATAAACTTTAAAATATGAAAGAGAAAAATGGACAATAAAAAAACATTTTTTCATGGAAAACAGAAGATGACATTTGATGTTGCACTTAGACACAAGGGTTTATTAATTAATGAAAGAAAAAATCAAAATGTTTAATAGTGAGAAGAAAGGACAATAAAAAAACAGGGTTTCAGGAAGACAGAAGATGGCGATAATGCCACTAAGACACAAGGGGCTACTAAAATGAAAAGAATGAGAAGACTTTAGTTTGAAGAAAGGACAATAAAATGAAACAGGGTTCAGGAAAACAGAAGATGGCGACAATGCTACTAAGACACAAGGGAACTGGGAAAGGAAAGAGACTGAAAGACTTTAGTTTAGAAGAAAGGACAATTAAAAAGAACAATCTTCAAGGAAAGACAGAAGATGACGATAATGCTACTAAGACAAAGTATTACTGGGAAAAAAAAGAATGAGAAGAACTTTAGTGAGAAAAAAAATTTAATAAAAGAACAGGGTTCAGGAAAGACAGAAGATGGCGATAATGCTACTAAGACACAAAAAACTGGGAATGAAAAAAGAATGAGAAGACTTTAGTGAGAAGAAAGGACAAAAAAAAGAACAGGGGTTTCAGGAAAACAGAAGATGATGATAATGACAATGCTACTTAAGACACAAGGGGTTACTAAATGAAAAAAGAATGAAATTTAGTTTAGAGAAAAAGGACAATAAAAAAAAGAAAGGGTTCAGGAAGATCAGAAGATGACGATAATGCCTTTACTAAGACAACAGGGTTCACTGGGAATAAAAGAGAATGAGAAGACTTTAATGAGAATTAAGGACAAAAAAAAAACAAGGTTTCAGGAAGACAAAGAAGAAGGAGGAATAAAAGAAGATACTAAGATTTTATTTGTTAAAAGAAGAATTTTGAAAACAATAAAATAAAAAGGGTTTGATGAAAAATGAAGAAACAATAAAAACAAAAGGACAATAAAAGAACAGATTTCAGGAAAGACAGAAGATGAAACGATAATGCTACAAAAGATTGACAATGCAGAATGTTACTAGATTGAAAATTGAAAAGACTTTAGTGAGGAGAAAGGACAATAAAAAAACAGGTTTTTCAGGAAGACAGAAGATGGCGATAATGCCACTAAGACAAAAGGGGTTACTGGAAATTGAAAGAAGAATTTATGAGAAAAACTTTAAAGAACAGGAGAAAAGGACAATAAAAAGAACAGGTTTCAGGAAAACAGAAGAATGGCAAGATAATGCCACTAAGACAGAAGAATATTTTAATGCCAAATGAAAGAAATTAAATGATTTGAATGATTTTTTTAGTAGAAAAAAGGACAATAAAAGAACAGGTTTCAGGAAGACAGAAGATGGCGATAATGCCACTAAGACGCAAGGGGTTACTGGGAGAAAAGAATGAAGAAGACTTTAGTGAGGAGAAAGGACAATAAAAAAAACAGGTTTCAGGAAGACAGAAGATGGCGATAATGCCACTAAGATACAAGTAAACACTTAAGAAAAAAAGAATGAGAAGACTTTAGTGAGAAGAAAGGACAATAAAAACAACAGGTTTCAGGAAGACAGAAGATGGCGATAATGCCACTAAGACGCAAGGGGGTTAATAGGAATGAAAAGAGAAGAAAAAGACTTTAGTCGATAAAAAGGACAATAAAAGAACAGGTTTCAAAGAAGACAGAAGATGGCGATAATGCCAATAAAGACAAATTTATTTTACATCTAGTGAAAGAAAATGAGAATTTTTAACTTTATTGAGAGAAAGGACAATAAAAGAACAGGTTTCAGGAAGACAGAAGATGACGATAAAATTTAAGATAAAAGGGGTTACTGGGAGGAAAAAATGATGAAGAAGACTTTTAATGAGATTAAAAGGACAAAAAAAGAACAGGTTTCAAAGAACAGGGACAGAAGATGGCGATAATGCTACTAAGACACAAGACCAAAAAGTGAAAGAGAATTAAGACTTTTATGAGAAGAAAGAAATAAAAAGAACAGTTTTTTAAACAGAAGATGATGAAAATTTTACTATAAGAATAAAAGAATAAAGAGAATTTAGAGAGGAGAAAAGGACAATAAAGAACAGGTTTCAAAAGACAGAAGATGATGAAATGCTACTAAGACACAAGGGGTTACTTGGAGTGAAAGAGAATGAGAAGAAAAGTGAGAAGAAAAGGACAATAAAAGAACAGGTTTCAGGAAGACAATCATTGGCGATAATGCCACTAAGACAAAGGGGTTACTGGGTTAAAGAAAAAAAGAAAAGTTTTTAGAAATACTTTTCTTTGACAGAAAAGGAGAAAAAAAAAAATAATCCAGGGTTCAAAAAAATGGGAGGAAAAGAATGAGAAGATTTAGTGTTTGATAAACAATAAAGAAGAAAGGGAAAAGGGAAGAGAATGATAATGCCACTAAGAGAAGGAATTACTGGAAAAAAATGAAAGACTTTAGTGAGAAAAAGGACAATAAAAGAAATGGTTTCAGGAAAGACAGAAGATGGCGAAAATGCCACTAAGAAATTTTTGAGGAGTTACTAATGGGAGGAAAAAGAAATGAGAAGACTTTAGTGATTTTAAAGACAAAGGACAAAAGAACAAATTTCAGGGAAGACAGAAGATGACGATAATGCCACTAAGACGCAAGGGGTTACTTAGGGAGTGAAAGAGAATGAGAAGACTTTTAGTGAGGAAAAAGGACAATAAAAGAACAGGTTTCAGGAAAGACAGAAGATGGCGATAATGCCACTAAGACCACAAGGGGTTACTGGGAGGAAAAATTTAATGAGAAGACTTTAGTACAGGAGAAAAGACAATAAAAAGAACAGGTTTCAGGAAAGACAGAAGATGGCGATAATGCCACTAAGAGACAAAGAAAGGGGTTACTGGGAAAACCAAGAAAAGAAAGAAGACTTTAAAAGAGGAGAAAGGACAATAAAAACACAGGTTTCAGGAAGACAGAAGATGGCGATAATGCCAACTAAGACAATTTCAATAACAACTGGGGTGAAAGAAAAATGAGAAAAACCTTTTAGTGAGGAAAAAGGAAAAAAAAAGAACAGGTTTTCAGGAAGACAGAAGATGGCGATAATGCCACTAAGACACAAGGGTTTACTGGGAACAGAAAGAAAGAATTAGAGGAAAAGATTTTTACAGGTTTCAGGAAGACAGAAAGGAAAAATAAAAGAACAAGGGTTTCTGAAGAAGAAAAAAGAAGATGAAAAAATAGTGAGGAATAAAGGACAATAAAAAAATAAGTTTCAAAAAGACAGAAGATGGGATAATGCCAAAGAAAAAAACTTTAGGAGTAAAAAGAATGAGAAGAAAAGACTTTTAAGAAAAGGACAATAAAAGAACAGGTTTCAGGAAGACAGAAGATGGCGATAATGCCACTAAGACAAAGGGGGTTACTGGGAGTGAAAGAAGATGAGAAGACTTTAGTGAGGAGAAAGGACAATAAAAAGAACAGGTTTCAGGAAGACAGAAGATGGCGATAATGCCACTAAGACGCAAGGGGTTACTGGGAGGAAAGAGAAATGAGAAGACTTTAGTGAGGAGAAAGGACAATAAAAGAACAGGTTTCAGGAAGACAGAAGATGGCGATAATGCCACTAAGACGCAAGGGGTTACTGGGAGTGAAAGAAAATGAGAAGACTTTAGTGAGGAGAAAGGACAATAAAAAGAACAGGTTTCAGGAAGACAGAAGATGGCGATAATGCCACTAAGACGCAAGGGGTTACTGGGAGGAAAAAAATGAATGAGAAGAAAAGTGAGGAAAAAGGAAAAAAAGAACAGGTTTCAGGAAGACAGAAGATGGCGATAAATGACTAAGACAAAAGGGTTACTGGGAGGAAAGAAAATGAGAAGACTT
This sequence comes from Acanthosepion pharaonis, assembly GCA_903632075.3. Taxonomy (NCBI): domain Eukaryota; kingdom Metazoa; phylum Mollusca; class Cephalopoda; order Sepiida; family Sepiidae; genus Acanthosepion; species Acanthosepion pharaonis. The sequence goes on along the minus strand of CAHIKZ030001826.1, from coordinate 247,428 downwards.
TAAAAAGGACAATAAAAAGGACAATAAAAGAACAGGTTTCAGGAAGACAGAAGAATATGTTGATAATGCCACTAAGACAAAGAGGGAATACTGGGAAAAAAGAGAATGAGAATGAGAAGACTTTAGTGAGGAGAAAGGACAATAAAAAGAACAGGTTTCAGGAAGACAGAAGATGGCGATAATGCCACTAAGACGCAAGGGGTTACTGGGAGGAAAGAGAATGAGAAGACTTTTAGTGAGGAGAAAGGACAATAAAAGAACAGGTTTCAGGAAGACAGAAGATGGCGATAATGCCACTAAGACGCAAGGGTTACTGGGAGGAAAAGAATGAAAAAGAATTTAGAAAGAAAGGACAATAAAAGAACAGGTTTCAGGAAGACAGAAGATGGCGAAAAAGAACTAAGATTCAAGGGTTACAAAGGAAAGATGATGAGAAGACTTTTAAATTTTAGAAAGGACAATAAAAAAAGGTTTCAGGGAAGACAGAAGATGGCGATAATGCCACTAAGACGCAAGGGGTTACTGGGAGAAAAAATAAGAATGAGAAGAAAAGGACAAAAAAAAATAAAAGAACAGGTTTCAGGAAGACAGAAGATGGCGATAATGCCACTAAGACGCAAGGGGAACTACTTAAGAGTGAAAGAGAATGAAAAGAGACTTTTAGTGAGGAGAAAGGACAATAAAAGAACAAAGTTTCAGGAAGACAGAAGATGGCGATAATGCCAAATAAGACATTTTTGAAAGAGAATGAGAAGAACTAAGAAAGAAAAAAAATGAGAAGACTTTTAGTGAGAAAAAAGGAAAATAAAAAACAGGTTTTTTAAAGACAGAAGATGGCGATAAAAGCCACTAAGACAGAAGATTAGAGTTACTGGGAGGAAAAGAGAATGAGAAAGATTTATGAAGAAAAGAAGGAAATAAAAGACACAGGTTTCAGGAAGACAGAAGATGGCGATAATGCCACTAAGACGCAAGGGGTTACTGGGAGGAAAAAGAAATGAGAAGACTTTTAGTGAGGAGAAAAGGACAATAAAAGAACAGGTTTCAGGAAAGACAGAAGATGGCGATAATGCCACTAAGACAGAAGGGGGTTACTGGGAATTTTTCAAGAATGAGAAGACTTTAGTGAGGAGAAAAACAATAAAAGAACAGGTTTCAAGGAAGACAGAAGATGGCGATAATGCCACTAAGACGCAAGGGGTTACTGGGAGTGAAAGAGAATGAGAAGACTTTAGTGAGGAGAAAGGACAATAAAAGAACAGGTTTCAGGAAGACAGAAGATGGCGATAATGCCAAAGACGCAAGGGGTTTAATAGTTAAGAAAAAAATTTGAATAGAAGACTTTAGTTAGGAGAAAGATAAATAAAAGAACAGGTTTTCTCAAGACAGAAAAGAAAGAGAATGAAGAAAAGACTGCCACTAAGAATGAACAGAAATTGATGGCGATAAAGATGAAGAAAATTAGAAGACTTTTAGAGGGAGAAAGGACAATAAAGAACAGGTTTCAGGAAGACAGAAATGAATAATGCCACTAAGACGCAAGGGGTTACTGGGAGGAAAGAAAATGAGAAGACTTTAAATGAGAAAAAGGAAAGGACAATAAAAAAAAGAACAGGTTTCAGGAAGAAAGAAGATGGCGATAATGCCACTAAGACGCAAGGGGTTACTGGGAGTGAAAGAGAAATGAGAAGACTTTAAAAGGAGAAAGGACAATAAAAGAACAGGTTTTCAGGAAGACAGAAGATGGCGATAATGCCACTAAGACGCAAGGGGTTATTACTGGGAGTGAAAGAAATGAGAAGACTTTAGTGAGGAGAAAAAGACAATAAAAGAACAGGTTTCAGGAAGACAGAAGATGGCGATAATGCCACTAAGACGCAAAAGGGGGTTACTGGGAGGAAAGAGAATGAGAAGACTTTTTAGTGAGGAGAAAAGACAATAAAAGAACAGGTTTCAGGAAAAGACAGAAGATGGCGATAATGCCACTAAGACGCAAGGGGAAGTTACTGGGAGAAAAAAGAAATGAGAAGAAATTTTTAGTGAGGAGAAAAAGGACAATAAAAGAACAGGTTTCAGGAAGACAGAAGATGGCGATAATGCCACTAAGATGCAAGGGGGTTACTGGGAGTGAAAGAGAATGAGAAGACTTTAGTGAGGAGAAAGGACAATAAAAGAACAGGTTTCAGGAAGACAGAAGATGGCGATAATGCCACTAAGACGCAAGGGGTTACTGGGAGTGAAAGAGAATGAGAAGACTTTAGTGAGGAGAAAGGACAATAAAAGAACAGGTTTCAGGAAGACAGAAGATGGCGATAATGCCACTAAGACGCAAGGGGTTACTGGGAGTGAAAGAGAATGAGAAGACTTTAGTGAGGAGAAAAAGGACAATAAAAGAACAGGTTTCAGGAAGACAGAAGATGGCGATAATGCCACTAAGACGCAAGGGGTTACTGGGAAGAAAGAAATGAGAAGACTTTAGTGAGGAGAAAGGACAATAAAAGAACAGAATTCAGGAAGACAGAAGATGGCGATAATGCCACTAAGACGCAAGGAAAGTTACTGGGAGTGAAAGAGAATGAGAAGACTTTTTAGTGAGGAGAAAGGACAAATAAAAGAACAGGTTTCAGGAAGACAGAAGATGGCGATAATGCCACTAAGACGCAAGGGGTTACTGGGAGGAAAATGAAATGAGAAGACTTTAACAGGTGAGGAGAAAGGACAATAAAAGAACAGGTTTCAGGAAAAAGACAGAAGATGGCGATAATGCCACTAAGACGCAAGGGGTTACTGGGAGGAAAGAAAAAGAAGAGAAGACTTTTTGAGGAGAAAGGACAATAAAAAAACAGGTTTCAGGAAGACAGAAGATGGCGATAATGCCACTAAGACGCAAGAGGTTACTTGGAGGAAAAAAAAATGAGAAGACTTTAGTGAGGAGAAAGGACAATAAAAGAACAGGTTTCAGGAAGACAGAAGATGGCGATAATGCCACTAAGACACAAGGGGTTACTGGGAGTGAAAGAGAATGAGAAGACTTTAGTGAGGAGAAAGGACAATAAAAGAACAGGTTTCAGGAAGACAGAAGATGGCGATAATGCCACTAAGACGCAAGGGGTTACTGGGAGTGAAAGAGAATGAGAAGACTTTAGTGAGGAGAAAGGACAATAAAAGAACAGGTTTCAGGAAGACAGAAGATGGCGATAATGCCACTAAGACGCAAAAGGTTACTGGGAGTGAAAGAAATGAGAAGACTTTAGTGAGGAGAAAGGACAATAAAAGAACAGGTTTCAGGAAGACAGAAGATGGCGATAATGCCACTAAGACGCAAGGGGTTACTGGGAGGAAAGAGAAAGAAGAATTTAGTGAGAAAAGACTTTAAAAGAAGAAAGATGACAATAAAAAAGAACAGGGGTTACTGGGAAAAGAATGAGAAGATGGTGATAAAAGGACAATAAAAGAACAGGTTTCAGGAAGACAGAAGATGGCGAAATGCCACTAAGACGTTACTGGGGGAGTTAAAGAGTTGAAATGAGAAGACTTTAGTGAGGAGAAAGGACAATAAAAGAACAGGTTTCAGGAAGACAGAAGATGGCGATAATGCCACTAAGACGCAAGGGGTTACTGGGAGTGAAAGAGAAATGAGAAGACTTTAGTGAGGAGAAAAGGACAATAAAAGAACAGGTTTCAGGAAGACAGAAGATGGCGATAATGCCACTAAGACGCAAGGGGTTACTGGGAGGAAAGAGAAAGAGAAGAATTTAGTGAGGAGAAAGGACAATAAAAGAACAGGTTTCAGGAAGACAGAAGATGGCGATAATGCCACTAAGACGCAAGGGGTTACTGGGAGGAAAGAGAATGAGAAGACTTTAGTGAGGAGAAAAAGACAATAAAAGAACAGGTTTCAGGAAGACAGAAGATGGCGATAATGCCACTAAGACAAAGGGGGTTACTGGGAAAACAGAAAAGAGAATGAGAAGACTTTAGTGAGGAGAAAGGACAATAAAAGAACAGGTTTCAGGAAGACAGAAGATGGCGATAATGCCACTAAGACGCAAAAGGGGTTACTGGGAAAAGAGAATGAGAAGACTTTAGTGAGGAGAAAGGACAATAAAAGAACAGGTCTCAGGAAGACAGAAGATGGCGATAATGCCACTAAGACACAAGGTGTTACTGGGAGTGAAAGAGAATGAGAAGACTTTAGTGAGGAGAAAGGACAATAAAAGAACAGGTTTCAGGAAGACAGAAGATGGCGATAATGCCACTAAGACAAAAGGGTTACTGGGAGGAAAGAGAATGAGAAGACTTTAGTGAGGAGAAAGGACAATAAAAGAACAGGTTTCAGGAAGACAGAAGATGGCGATAATGCCACTAAGACGCAAGGGGTTACTGGGAGGAAAGAGAATGAGAAGACTTTAGTGAGGAGAAAAAGGACAATAAAAGAACAGGTTTCAGGAAGACAGAAGATGGCGATAATGCCACTAAGACGCAAGGGGTTACTGGGAGTGAAAAGAATGAGAGAAGACTTTAGTGAGGAGAAAGGACAATAAAAGAACAGGTTTCAGGAAGACAGAAGATGGCGATAATGCCACTAAGACGCAAGGGGTTACTGGGAGTGAAAGAGAATGAGAAGACTTTAGTGAGGAGAAAGGACAATAAAAGAACAGGTTTCAGGAACACAGAAGATGGCGATAATGCCACTAAGACACTAGGGGTTACTGGGAGGAAAGAGAATGAGAAGACTTTAGTGAGGAGAAAGGACAATAAAAGAACAGGTTTCAGGAAGACAGAAGATGGCGATAATGCCACTAAGACGCAAGGGGTTACTGGGAGGAAAGAGAATGAGAAGACTTTAGTGAGGAGAAAGGACAATAAAAGAACAGGTTTCAGGAAGACAGAAGATGGCGATAATGCCACTAAGACGCAAGGGGTTACTGGGAGGAAAGAGAATGAGAAGACTTTAGTGAGGAGAAAAGGACAATAAAAGAACAGGTTTCAGGAAGACAGAAGATGGCGATAATGCCACTAAGACGCAAGGGGTTACTGGGAAAGGAAAGAGAATGAGAAGACTTTGTGAGAGGAAGAAAGGACAATAAAAGAACAGGTTTCAGGAAGACAGAAGATGGCGATAATGCCACTAAGACGACAAGGGGTTACTGGGAGGAAAGAAATGAGAAGACTTTAATAGAAAGGACAATAAAAAGAACAGGTTTCAGGAAGACAGAAGATGGCGATAATGCCACTAAGACGCAAGGGGGTTACTGGGAGTGAAAAGAGAATGAGAAGACTTTAGTGGAGAAAGGAAAATAAAAAAGAAACAGGTTTCAGGAAGACAGAAGATGGCGATAATGCCACTAAGACGCAAGGGGTTACTGGGAGTGAAAGAAAATGAGAAAAGAACTTTAGTGAGGAAAAAAGGAATAAAAAAACAGGTTTCAGGAAGACAGAAGATGGCGATAATGCCACTAATGCCATAGACAAGGGGGTTACTGGGAGTGAAAGAGAATGAGAAGACTTTAGTGAGGAGAAAGGACAAAAAAGAACAGGTTTCAGGAAGACAGAAGATGGCGATAATGCCACTAAGACGCAAAAGGGGTTACTGGAGGAAAGAAAATGAGAAAGACTTTAGTGAGGAGAAAAGAAACAATAAAAAGAACAGGTTTCAGGAAGACAGAAGATGGCGATAATGCCACTAAGACGCAAGGGGTTACTGGGAGTGAAAGAGAATGAGAAGACTTTAGTGAGGAGAAAAAGACAATAAAAGAACAGGTTTCAGGAAGAAGACAGAAGATGGCGATAATGCCACTAAGACGCAAGGGGTTACTGGGAGGAAAGAGAATGAGAAGACTTTAGTGAGGAGAAAGGACAATAAAAAAACACAGGTTTCAGGAAGACAGAAGATGGCGATAATGCCACTAAGACGCAAGGGGTTACTGGGAGTGAAAGAGAATGAGAAGACTTTAGTGAGGAGAAAAGGACAATAAAAGAACAGGTTTCAGAAAGACAGAAGATGGCGATAATGCCACTAAGACTGGGAGGAAAGCAAAGGACAATAAAAGAACAGGTTTCAGGAAGACAGAAGATACTGGGAGAAAGAAATGAGAAGACTTTAGAAAGACAGAAGATGGCGATAATGCCACTAAGACGAAGAAGAATGAGAAAGAAAGGAAAAGAAAAAGGAAAAGAACAGGTTTCAGGAAGACAGAAGATGGCGATAATGCCACTAAGACGCAAGGGGGGTACTGGGAGTGAAAGAGAATGAGAAGACTTTAGTGAGGAGAAAGGACAATAAAAGAACAGGTTTCAGGAAGACAGAAGATGGCGATAATGCCACTAAGACGCAAGGGGTTACTGGGAGTGAAAGAGAATGAGAAGACTTTAGTGAGGAGAAAGGACAAAAAAGAACAGGATTCAGGAAGACAGAAGATGGCGAAAATGCCACTAAGAATACAAGGGGGTTACTGGGAGGAAAGAGAATGAGAAAGACTTTAGTGAGGAGAAAGACAATAAAAGAACAGGTTTCAGGAAGACAGAAGATGGCGATAATGCCACTAAGACGCAAGGGGTTACTGGGAGTGAAAGAGAATGAGAAGACTTTAGTGAGGAGAAAGGACAATAAAAGAACAGGTTTCAGGAAGACAGAAGATGGCGATAATGCCACTAAGACGCAAGGGGTTACTGGAAGTGAAAAGAATGAGAAGACTTTAGTGAGGAGAAAGGACAATAAAAGAACAGGTTTCAGGAAGACAGAAGATGGCGATAATGCCACTAAGACGCAAGGGGTTACTGGGAGTGAAAGAGAATGAGAAGACTTTAGTGAGGAGAAAAGAACAATAAAAGAACAGGTTTCAGGAAGACAGAAGATGGCGATAATGCCACTAAGACGCAAGGGGTTACTGGGAGTGAAAGAGAATGAGAAGACTTTAGTGAGGAGAAAGGACAATAAAAGAACAGATTTCAGGAAGACAGAAGATGGCGATAATGCCACTAAGACGCAAGGGGTTACTGGGAGGAAAGAGAATGAGAAAGACTTTAGTGAGGAGAAAGGACAATAAAAAACAGGTTTCAGGAAGACAGAAGATGGCGATAATGCCACCAAGACGCAAGGGGAAGACTTACTGGGAGAAAGGACAATGAAAGAGAAGACAGAAGATGAGAAGACTTTAGGGAGGAAAGAAATGAGAAGAAAGGAGAAAGGACAATAAAAGAACAGGTTTCAGGAAGACAGAAGATGGCGATAATGCCACTAAGACGCAAGGGGTTACTGGGAGTGAAAGAGAATGAGAAGACTTTAGTGAGGAGAAAGGACAATAAAAAAAGAACAGGTTTCAGGAAGACAGAAGATGGCGATAATGCCACTAAGACGCAAGGGGTTACTGGGAGTGAAAGAGAATGAGAAGACTTTTAGTGAGGAGAAAGGACAATAAAAAAAAAAGGTTTCAGGAAGACAGAAGATGGCGATAATGCCACTAAGACGCAAAGGGTTACTGGGAGTGAAAGAAAGAATGAGAAGACTTTAGTGAGGAGAAAGGAAGACAATAAAAGAACAGGTTTTCAGGAAGACAGAAGATGGCGATAATGCCACTAAGACGCAAGGGGTTACTGGGAGTGAAAGAGAAATGAGAAGACTTTAGTGAGGAGAAAGGACAATAAAAGAACAGGTTTCAGGAAGACAGAAGATGGCGATAATGCCACTAAGACTAAGACGCAAGGGGGGTTACTGGGAGAAAAAGAAAGAGAATGAAGATGAAGACTTTTTTGAGGGGTTAGAGGAGAAAAGGACAATAAAAGAACAGATTTCAGGAAGACAGAAGATGGCGATAATGCCACTAAGACGCAAGGGGTTACTGGGAGTGAAAGAGAATGAGAAGACTTTAGTGAGGAGAAAGGACAATAAAAGAACAGGTTTCAGGAAGACAGAAGATGGCGATAATGCCACTAAGACGCAAGGGGTTACTGGGAGTGAAAGAGAATGAGAAGACTTTAGTGAGGAGAAAGGACAATTAAAGAACAGGTTTCAGGAAGACAGAAGATGGCGATAATGCCACTAAGACGCAAGGAGTTACTGGGAGTGAAAGAGAATGAAAAGACTTTAGTGAAGTGAAAAGAACAATAAAAGAACAGGTTTCAGGAAGACAGAAGATGGCGATAATGCCACTAAGACGCAAGGGGTTACTGGGAGGAAAGAGAAAAGAGAAGACTTTAGTGAGGAGAAAGAAAGGACAATAAAAGAACAGGTTTCAGGAAAGACAGAAGATGGCGATAATGCCACTAAGACGCAAGGGGTTACTGGGAGTGAAAGAGAATGAGAAGACTTTAGTGAGGAGAAAAAGACAATAAAAGAACAGGTTTCAGGAAGACAGAAGATGGCGATAATGCCACTAAGACGCAAGGGGTTACTGGGAAAGAAAGAAGAATGAGGAAAAGAAAAAAAGACTTTTCAAGGAGAAAAAGACAATAAAAAGAACAGGTTTCAGGAAGACAGAAGATGGCGATAAAAAGCCACTAAGACGCAAGGGGTTAAGATGGGAGTGAAAGAGAAAGATGAGAAAGACTTTAATGAGAAGACTTTAGAGAAAAAAAGGACAATAAAAAAACAGGTTTCAGGAAGACAGAAGATGGCGATAATGCCACTAAGACGCAAAGGGGTTACTGGGAGGAAAGAAAATGAGAAGACTTTAGTGAGGAGAAAATGACAATAAAAGAACAGGTTTCAGGAAGACAGAAGATGGCGATAATGCCACTAAGACTAAAAAAGGGTTACTGGGAGTGAAAGAGAATGAGAAGACTTTAGTGAGGAAAAAAAAAAGATAAAAGAACAGGTTTCAGGAAGACAGAAGATGAAGATAATGCCACTAAGACGCAAACTGGGTTTACTGGGAGAAAAAGAAAATGAGAAGACTTTAGTGAGGAGAAAAGAAATAAAAAAGAACAGGTTTCAGGAAGACAGAAGATGGATAATAATGCCACTAAGAGACAGAAATGGGTTACTGGGAGTGAAAAGAATGAGAAGACTTTAGTGAGGAGAAAGGACAATAAAAGAACAGGTTTCAGGAAGACAGAAGATGGCGATAATGCCACTAAGACGCAAGGGGTTTACTGGGAAAGAAAGAGAATGAGAAGACTTTAAAGAACAGGTTGAGGAGAAAAAATGACAATAAAAGAACAGGTTTCAGGAAGACAGAAGATGGCGATAATGCCACTAAGAAAACAAAAGACAGAAGATGGGATAATGCCACTACTGGGGGGTTAGTGAAAGAGAATGAGAAGACTTTAGTGAGGAGAAAGGACAATAAAAGAACAGGTTTCAGGAAGACAGAAGATGGCGATAATGCCACTAAGACGCAAGGGGTTACTGGGAGGAAAGAGAATGAGAAGATTTAGTGAGGAGAAAGGACAATAAAAGAACAGGTTTCAGGAAGACAGAAGATGGCGATAATGCCACTAAGACGCAAGGGGTTACTGGGAGTGAAAGAGAATGAGAAGACTTTAGTGAGGAGAAAGGACAATAAAAGAACAGGTTTCAGGAAGACAGAAGATGACGATAATGCCACTAAGACGCAAGGGGTTACTGGGAGTGAAAGAGAATGAGAAGACTTTAGTGAGGAGAAAGGACAATAAAAGAACAGGTTTCAGGAAGACAGAAGATGAATAATTTAAGACGCAAGGGGTTACTGGGAGAAAAGAAATGAGAAGAAAGAGGAAAAGGACAATAAAAAGAACAGGTTTCAGGAAGACAGAAGATGGCGATAATGCCACTAAGACGCAAGGGGTTACTGGGAGGAAAGAAAAATGAGAATGAAAACTTTATGAGGAGAAAAAGACAATAAAAGAACAGGTTTCAGGAAGACAGAAGATGGCGATAGTGCCACTAAGACGCAAGGGGTTACTAGGAGTGAAAGAGAATGAGAAGACTTTAGTGAGGAGAAAGGACAATAAAAAAACAGGTTTCAGGAAGACAGAAGATGGCGATAATGCCACTAAGACGCAAGGGGGTACTGGGAGTGAAAGAATGATGAGAAGACTTTAATGAGGAGAAAAGGACAATAAAAAAACAGGTTTCAGGAAGACAAGAAGATGGCGATAATGCCACTAAGACGCAAAGAATGGGTTACTGGGAGTGAAAGAAAATGAGAAGACTTTAGTGAGGAGAAAAAACAATAAAAGAAAGGTTTCAGGAAGACAGAAGATGGCGATAATGCCACTAAGATGCAAGGGGTTACTGGGAGTGAAAGAGAATGAGAAGAAGACTTTAGTGAGGAGAAAGGACAATAAAAGAACAACAGGTTTCAGGAAGACAGAAGATGGCGATAATGCCACTAAGACGCAAGGGGTTACTGGGAGTGAAAGAGAATGAGAAGACTTTAGTGAGGAGAAAAAGACAATAAAAGAACAGGTTTCAGGAAGACAGAAGATGGCGATAATGCCACTAAGACGCCACTAAGACGCAAGGGAAGACTTTACTGGGAGAAAAAGAAAAAAAACAGGTTTCAGAAGAAGAAGATTAATGCCACTAAGAGGAGAAAGAGAATGAGAAGACAATAAAAGAAATAAAGAACAGGTTTCAGGAAGACAGAAGATGGCGATAATGCCACTAAGACGCAAGGGGTTACTGGGAGTGAAAGAAATGAGAAGACTTTAGTGAGGAGAAAAGACAATAAAAAAAAACAGGTTTCAGGAAGACAGAAGATGGCGATAATGCCACTAAGACGCAAGGGGTTACTGGGAGGAAAGAGAATGAGAAGACTTTAGTGAGGAGAAAGGACAATAAAAGAACAGTTTACAGGAAGACAGAAGATGGTGATAATGCCACTAAGACGCTAGGGGTTACTGGGAGTGAAAGAGAATGAGAAGACTTTAGTGAGGAGAAAGGACAATAAAAAAAAACAGGTTTCAGGAAAGACAGAAGATGGCGATAATGCCACTAAGACGCAAGGGGGTTACTGGGAGTGAAAGAGAATGAGAAGAAGAATAAAGGAGAAAAAGGACAATAAAAGAACAGGTTTCAGGAAGACAGAAGATGGCGATAATGCCACTAAGACGCAAAGGGTTACTGGGAGTGAAAAAGAATGAGAAGACTTTAGTGAGGAGAAAAGGACAATAAAAGAACAGGTTTCAGGAAGACAGAAGATGGCGATAATGCCACTAAGACGCAAAGGGAATGAGAAGACTGGGAAAGGACAATGAAAGAACAGAATGAGAAGATGGCGATAATGACTTTAGTGAGGAGAAAGAACAATAAAAGAACAGGAAATTTTCAGGAAGACAGAAGATGGCGATAATGCCACTAAGACGCAAGGGGTTACTGGGAGTGAAAGAGAATGAGAAGACTTTAGTGAGGAGAAAGGACAATAAAAAAGAACAGGTTTCAGGAAGACAGAAGATGGCGATAATGCCACTAAGACGCAAGGGGTTACTGGGGAGGAAAGAAGAATGAGAAGACTTTAGTGAGGGGAAAGGACAATAAAAGAACAGGTTTCAGGAAGACAGAAGATGGAAATGCCACTAAGAAAGACTTTAAAGAGAATGAGAAGACTTTAGAGGAAAAGGACAATAAAGAACAGGTTTCAGGAAGACAGAAGATGGCGATAATGCCACTAAGACGCAAGGGGTTACTGGGAGAAAAAGAGAATGAGAAGACTTTAGTGAGGAGAAAAGGACAATAAAAGAACAGGTTTCAGGAAGACAGAAAGATGGCGATAATGCCACTAAGACGCAAGGGGTTACTGGGAAAGAGAAAGAGAATGAGAAATACTTTAGTGAGGAGAAAAAGACAATAAAAGAACAGGTTTCAGGAAGACAGAAGAAGATGGCGATAATGCCACTAAGACGCAAAAGAAGGGTTACTGGGAGTGAAAGAGAATGAGAATGAAGAGACTAGTGAGGAGAAAGGACAATAAAAAAGAACAGGTTTCAGGAAGACAGAAGATGGCGATAATGCCACTAAAGAGAATGAGAAGAAAAGGACAATAAAAGAACAGAAAAAAAAAGAAAAAATGAAAGAAATGAGAAGACTTTAGAAGAGAAAAGGACAATAAAAAGAACAGGTTTCAGGAAGACAGAAGATGGCGATAATGCCACTAAGACGCAAGGGGTTACTGGGAGTGAAAGAGAATGAGAAGACTTTAGTGAGGAGAAAGGACAATAAAAGAACAGGTTTCAGGAAGACAGAAGATGGCGATAATGCCACTAAGACGCAAAGGGGGGGTTACTGGGAGTGAAAGAGAATGAGAAGACTTTAGTGAGGAGAAAGGACAATAAAAGAACAGGTTTCAGGAAGACAGAAGATGGCGATAATGCCACTAAGACGGGGTTACTGGGAGGGAGAAGACTTACTGGGAGTGAAAGAGAATGAGAAGACTTTAGTGAAAGAGAATGAAAAAGACAATAAAAGAAGAGGTCTCAGGAAGACAGAAGATGGCGATAATGCCACTAAGACGCAAGGGGTTACTGGGAGTGAAAGAGAATGAGAAGACTTTAGTGAGGAGAAAAGACAATAAAAGAACAGGTTTCAGGAAGACAGAAGATGGCGATAATGCCACTAAGACGCAAGGGGTTACTGGGAGAATGAAAGAGAATGAGAAGACTTTAGTGAGGAGAAAGGACAATAAAAGAACAGGTTTCAGGAAGACAGAAGATGGCGATAATGCCACTAAGACGCAAAAGGGTTACTGGGAGAAAGAAAATAAAGAAGAAAGACTTTAATGAGGAGAAAGGACAATAAAAGAACAGGTTTCAGGAAGACAGAAGATTTCAGGAAGACAGAAGATGGATAATGCCACTAAGACGCAAGGGGTTACTGGGAGTGAAAGAATGAGAAAGACTTTAGTGAGGAGAAAGGACAATAAAAGAACAGGTTTCAGGAAGACAGAAGATGGCGATAATGCCACTAAGACGCAAGGGGTTACTGGGAGGAAAGAGAATGAGAAGACTTTAGGAGGAGAAAGGAAATAAAAAAAGAGGAAGACAGAAGATGGCGATAATGCCACTTTAAAAGGGGTTAGGGAGAAAGAGAATGAGAAGAAGTGAAAAAAATGACAATAAAAAGAACAGGTTTAGGAAGACAGAAGATGGCGATAATGCCACTAAGACGCAAGGGGTTACTGGGAGTGAAAGAGAATGAGAAGACTTTAGTGAGGAGAAAGGACAATAAAAGAACAGGTTTCAGGAAGACAGAAGATGGCGATAATGCCACTAAGACGCAAGGGGTTACTGGGAGGAAAGAGAATGAGAAGACTTTAGTGAGGAGAAAGGACAATAAAAGAACAGGTTTCAGGAAGACAGAAGATGGCGATAATGCCACTAAGACGCAAGGGGTTACTGGGAGTGAAAGAGAATGAGAAGACTTTAGTGAGGAGAAAGGACAATAAAAGAACAGGTTTCAGGAAGACAGAAGATGGCGATAATGCCACTAAGACGCAAGGGGTTACTGGGAGTGAAAGAGAATGAGAAGACTTTAGTGAGGAGAAAAAGGACAATAAAAGAACAGGTTTCAGGAAGACAGAAGATGGCGATAAATGCCACTAAGACGCAAGGGGTTACTGGGAGTGAAAGAGAATGAGAAAACTTTAGTGAGGAGAAAAGGACAATAAAAGAACAGGTTTTAGGAAGACAGAAGATGGCGATAATGCAACTAAGAGGCAAGAGGTTACTGGGAGTGAAAGAGAATGAGAAGACTTTAGTGAGAAGAAAGGACAATAAAAGAACAGGTTTCAGGAAGACAGAAGATGGCGATAATGCCACTAAGACGCAAGGGGTTACTGGGAGGAAAGAGAATGAGAAGACTTTAGTGAGGAGAAAGGACAATAAAAGAACAGGTTTCAGGAAGACAGAAGATGGCGATAATGCCACTAAGACGCAAGGGGTTACTGGGAAAGAAAAGAGAATGAGAAGACTTTAGTGAGGAGAAAAAGACAATAAAAGAACAGGTTTCAGGAAGACAGAAGATGGCGATAATGCCACTAAGACGCAAGGGGTTACTGGGAGTGAAAAGAGAATGAGAAGAAGACTTTAGTGAGGAGAAAGGACAATAAAAGAACAGGTTTTTCAGAAGACAGAAGATGGCGATAATGCCACTAAGACGCAAGGGGTTACTGGGAGGAAAGAAAGAATGAGAAGACTTTAGTGAGGAGAAAGGACAATAAAAGAACAGGTTTCAGGAAGACAGAAGATGGCGATAATGCCACTAAGACGCAAGGGGTTTACTGGGAGGAAAGAAAAAATGAGAAGACTTTAGTGAGGAGAAAGGACAATAAAAGAACAGGTTTCAGGAAGACAGAAGATGGCGATAATGCCACTAAGACGCAAGGGGTTACTGGGAAAGAAAGAGAATGAGAAGACTTTAGTGAGGAGAAAAAGGACAATAAAAGAACAGGTTTCAGGAAGACAGAAGATGGCGATAATGCCACTAAGACGCAAGGGGTTACTGGGAGGAAAGAGAAAGAAAATGAGAAGACTTTAGTGAGGAGAAAGGACAATAAAAGAACAGGTTTCAGGAAGACAGAAGATGGCGATAATGCCACTAAGACGCAAGGGGTTACTGGGAGGAAAGAAATGAGAAGACTTTAGTGAGGAGAAAGACAATAAAAAAGAACAGGTTTCAGGAAGACAGAAGATGGCGATAATGCCACTAAGACGCAAGGGGGTTACTGGGAGGAAAGAGAATGAGAAGAAGACTTTAGTGAGGAGAAAAAAGAACAATAAAAGAACAGGTTTCAGGAAGACAGAAGATGGCGATAATGCCACTAAGAAGGGGTTACTTTTACTGGGAGTGAAAGAGAATGAGAAGACTTTAGTGAGGAGAAAGGACAATAAAAGAACAGGTTTCAGGAAGACAGAAGATGGCGATAATGCCACTAAGACGCAAGGGGTTACTGGGAGTGAAAGAGAATGAGAAGACTTTAGTGAGGAGAAAGGACAATAAAAGAACAGGTTTCAGGAAGACAGAAGATGGCGATAATGCCACTAAGACGCAAGGGGTTACTGGGAGGAAAGAGAATGAGAAGACTTTAGTGAGGAGAAAAAGACAATAAAAGAACAGGTTTCAGGAAGACTGAAGATGGCGGTAATGCCACTAAGACACAAGGGGTTATCGGGAGTGAATGAGAATGAGAAGACTTTAGTCAGGAGAAAGGACAATAAAAGAGCAGGTTTCTGGAAGACAGAAGATGGCGATAAAGCCACTAAGACGCAAGGGGTTACTGGGAGTGAAAGAAAATGAGAAGACTTTAGTGAGGAGAAAAAAAGGACAATAAAAGAACAGGTTTCAGGAAGACAGAAGATGGCGATAATGCCACTAAGACAAAGGGGTTTACTTGGAGGAAAGAGAATGATGAGAAAGTTAGAAGGAATGAAAAAGAAAAAGAACAACAGGTTTCAGGAAAGACAGAAGATGGCGATAATGCCAAAAGACGCAAGGGTTACTGGGGAGGAAAGAGAATGAGAAGACAGTGAGGAGAAAAGGACAATAAAAGAACAGACATCAGAAGAAGACAGAAGATGGCGATAATGCCACTAAGACGCAAAGGGTTACTGGGAAAGAAAGAGAATGAGAAGAAAAGACTTTAGTGAGGAGAAAAGGACAATAAAAAAAGAACAGGTTTCAGGAAGACAGAAGATGGCGTTAATGCCACTAAGACACAAGGGGTTACTGGGAGTGAAAGAGAATGAGAAAACTTTAGTGAGGAGAAAGGACAATAAAAGAACAGGTCTCAGGAAGACAGAAGATGGCGATAATGCCACTAAGACGCAAAGGGTTACTGTGAGTGAAAGAGAATGAGAAAACTTTAGTGAGGAGAAAGGACAATAAAAGAATAGGTTTCAGGAAGACAGACGATGGCGATAATGCCACTAAGACACAAGGGGTTACTGGGAGTGAAAGAGAATGAGAAGACTTTAGTGAGGAAAAGGACAATAAAAGAACAGGTTTTCAGGAAGACAGAAGATGGCGATAATGCCACTAAATGGCGATAATGCCACTAAAGGGGGGGTTACTGGGAGTGAAAGAGAATGAGAAGACTTTAGTGAGGAGAAAAGACAATAAAAAACAACAGGTTTCAGGAAGACAGAAGATGGCGATAATGCCACTAAGACGCAAGGGGTTACTGGGAGTGAAAAGAGAATGAGAAGACTTTAGTGAGGAGAAAGGACAATAAAAAAAACAGGTTTCAGGAAGACAAAGATGGCGATAATGCCACTAAGACGCAAGGGGTTACTGGGAAAAGGAAAGAGAATGAGAAGACTTTAGTGAGGAGAAAAAAGGACAATAAAAAAAAACAGGTTTCAGGAAGACAGAAGATGGCGATAATGCCACTAAGATTTAAGGGGTTACTACTGGGAGTGAAAGAGAATGAGAAGACTTTAGTGAGGAGAAAGGACAATAAAAAAACAGGTTTCAGGAAGACAGAAGATGGCGATAATGCCACTAAGACGCAAGGGGTTACTGGGAGTGAAAGAGAATGAGAAGACTTTAGTGAGGAGAAAGGAACAATAAAAAAACAAGGTTTCAGGAAGACAGAAGATGGCGATAATGCCACTAAGACGCAAGACGGGGGGTTACTGGGAGTGAAAGAGAATGAGAAGACTTTAGAGAGGAAAAGGACAATAAAAGAACAGGTTTCAGGAAGACAGAAGATGGCGATAATGCCACTAAGACGCAAGGGGTTACTGGGAGTGAAAGAGAAATGAGAAGACTTTAGTGAGGAGAAAAGGACAATAAAAGAACAGGTTTCAGGAAGACAGAAGATGATGATTGATAATGCCACTAAGACGCAAGGGGTTACTGGGAGAAAGAAAAGAGAATGAGAAGACTTTAAGTGAGAGAGAAAGGACAATAAAAGAACAGGTTTCAGGAAGACAGAAGATGGCGATAATGCCACTAAGACGCAAGGGTTACTGGGAGGAAAGAGAATGAGAAAGACTTTAGTGAGGAGAAAGGACAATAAAAGAACAGGTTTCAGGAAGACAGAAGATGGCGATAATGCCACTAAGACGCAAGGGGTTACTGGGAGTGAAAGAAATGAAGAAGAGATTTAGTGAGGAGAAAGGAACAATAAAGAACAGGTTTCAGGAAGACAGAAGATGGCGATAAAGGTTTCAGGAAGACAGAAGATGGCTAAGACGCAAGGGGAGTTAAAAGAGAATGGAGAAAAAGAGAAACAGGTGAAGAAGAAGATGGCTTTAGAGGAGGAAAAGGACAATAAAAGAACAGGTTTCAGAAAGACAGAAGATGGCGATAATGCCACTAAGACGCAAGGGGTTACTGGGAGTGAAAGAGAATGAGAAGACTTTAGTGAGGAGAAAGGACAATAAAAGAACAGGTTTCAGGAAGACAGAAGATGGCGATAATGCCACTAAGACGCAAGGGGTTACTGGGAGGAAAAAGAGAATGAGAAGACTTTAGTGAGGAGAAAGGACAATAAAAGAACAGTTTTCAGGAAGACAGAAGATGGCGATAATGCCACTAAGACGCAAGGGGTTACTGGGAGTGAAAGAGAATGAGAAGACTTTAGTGAGGAGAAAGGACAATAAAAGAACAGATTTCAGGAAGACAGAAGATGGCGATAATGCCACTAAGACGCAAGGAAGAATGAGAAGGGTTACTGGGAGTGAAAGAAATGAGAAGACTTTAGTGAGGAAAAGGACAATAAAAAAACAGGTTTCAGGAAGACAGAAAGATGGCGATAATGCCACTAAGACGCAAGGGGTTACTGGGAGTGAAAGAGAATGAGAAGACTTTTAGTGAGGAGAAAGGACAATAAAAGAACAGGTTTCAGGAAGACAGAAGATGGCGATAAACTAAAAGAAGGGGTTACAGGAAAGACAGAAGATTTAGGAGGATAAAGCCAATAAAAGAACAGGTTTCAAAAGGTTTACTGGGAAAGTTACTGGAAAAGAGAATGAGAAGACTTTAGTGAGGAGAAAGGACAATAAAAAGAACAGGTTTCAGGAAGACAGAAGATGGCGATAATGCCACTAAGACGCAAGGGGTTACTGGGAGTGAAAAAGAATGAGAAGACTTTAGTGAAAAAAGACAATAAAAGAACAGGTTTCAGGAAACAGAAGATGGCAATAAAAGAAAAACGCAAGGGGGAATTGGGAGGAAAGAGAATGAAAGACTTTAGAAAAGACAATAAAAGAACAGGTTTCAGGAAAGACAGAAGATGGCGATAATGCCACTAAGACGCAAGGGGTTACTGGGAGTGAAAGAATGAGAAGACTTTAGTGAGGAGAAAAAGACAATAAAAGAACAGGTTTCAGGAAGACAGAAGATGAGATGGCGATAATGCCACTAAGACGCAAGGGGTTTACTGGGAGTGAAAGAGAAATGAGAAAGACTTTAGTGAGGAAAAAAAAAACAATAAAAAAGAACAACAGTTTTCAGGAAGACAGAAGATGGCGATAATGCCACTAAGACGCAAGGGGTTACTGGGAAAGTGAAAGAGAATGAATGAAAGACTTTTTTGAGAGGAGAAAGACAATAAAAGAACAGGTTTCAGGAAGACAGAAGATGGCGATAATGCCACTAAGACGCAAGGGGTTACTGGGAGTGAAAGAGAATGAGAAGACTTTAGTGAGGAGAAAGGACAATAAAAGAACAGGTTTCAGGAAGACAGAAGATGGCGATAATGCCACTAAGACGCAAAAAAGGGTTACTGGGAGTGAAAGAAAGAAATGAGAAGACTTTAGTGAGGAGAAAGGACAAAAGAAATAAAAGAACAGGTTTCAGGAAGACAGAAGATGGCGATAATGCCACTAAGACGCAAGTGCAGGGTTACTGGGAAGAAAGAGAATGAGAAGACTTTAGTGAGGAGAAAAGGACAATAAAAGAACAGGTTTCAGGAAGACAGAAGATGGCGATAATGCCACTAAGACGCAAGGGGTTACTGGGAAAGAAAAGAGAATGAGAAGACTTTAGTGAGGAGAAAGGACAATAAAAGAACAGGTTTCAGGAAGACAGAAGATGGCGATAATGCCACTAAGACGCAAGGGGTTACTGGGAGTGAAAGAGAATGAAAGGAAATTTAAAGAAAGGAGAAGAGGAAGAAAAATGACAATAAAAAAGAACAAACTGGGAGAAGGAAGACAGAAGATGGATAAATGCCAATAAAAGAACAGGTTTCAGAAGAAGACAAGGGTTACTGGACGAAAAAGAGAAAGAGAATGAGAAGACTTTAAGTGAGGAAAAAGGACAATAAAAGAACAGGTTTCAGGAAGACAGAAGATGGCGATAATGCCACTAAGACGCAAGGGGTTACTGGGGAGAAAAGAATGAGAAGACTTTAGTGAGGAGAAAGGACAATAAAAAAGACAGGTTTCAGGAAGACAGAAGATGGCGATAATGCCACTAAGACGCAAGGGGTTACTGGGAGTGAAAGAAAGAAATGAGAAGACTTTAGTGAGGAGAAAAAGGACAATAAAAGAACAGGTTTCAGGAAGACAGAAGATGGTGATAATGCCACTAAGACGCAAAGGGGTTACTGGGAGTTAGAGAATGAGAAGACTTTAGTGAGGAGAAAGGACAATAAAAGAAGAAGTTTCAGGAAGACAGAAGATGGCGATAATGCCACTAAGACGCAAGGGGTTACTGGGAGGAAAGAGAATGAAAAGAAATTAATGAGGAGAAAAGGACAATAAAAAAGAACAGGTTTCAGGAAGACAGAAGATGGCGATAATGCCACTAAGACGCAAGGGGTTACTGGGAGGAAAAGAAATGAGAAAAAACTTTAGTGAGGAGAAAGGACAATAAAAAGAACAGGTTTCAGGAAGACAGAAGATGGCGATAATGCCACTAAGACGCAAAAGGGGTTACTGGGAGTGAAAGAGAATGAGAAGACTTTAGTGAGGAGAAAAAGGACAATAAAAAGAACAGGTTTCAGGAAGACAGAAGATGGCGATAATGCCACTAAGACGCAAGGGGTTACTGGGAGTGAAAGAGAATGAGAAGACTTTAGTGAGGAGAAAAAAAAGACAATAAAAGAACAGGTTTCAGGAAGACAGAAGATGGCGATAATGCCACTAAGAGCCACTAAGACGAGAATGGGGTTACTGGGAAATAAAAGAACAGAAAGAATGAGAAGACTTTAGTGAGGAGAAAAGGACAATAAAAAAGAAATAAAAGGGAATTTTCAGGAAGACAGAAGATGGCGATAATGCCACTAAGACGCAAGGGGTTACTGGGAGTGAAAGAGAATGAGAAGACTTTAAGTAAAAGGAGAAAGAACAAATAAAAAGAAAAGGTTTCAGGAAGACAGAAGAAGACAGAAGATGGCGATAATGCCACTAAGACGCAAAAGGGTTTACTGGGAGGAAACAGAAAAATGAAAATGAAAACTTTAGTGAGGAGAAAGGACAATAAAAAAAAGAACAGGTTTCAGGAAGACAGAAGATGGCGATAATGCCACTAAGACGCAAGGGGTTACTGGGAGTGAAAGATGAAGAAATTTATGAAAAAAGGACAATAAAAGAACAGGTTTCAGGAAGACAGAAGATGGCGATAAAAAGACAGGGGGTTACAGGAAGACAGAAGATGGAAGATTTAGTGAGGAGAAAGGACAATAAAAGAACAGGTTTTTTAAAGAAGAAGATGGCGATAATGCCACTAAGATGCAAAGGGTTACTGGGAAGAAAGAGAATGAGAAGACTTTAGTGAGGAGAAAGGACAATAAAAAGAACAGGTTTCAGGAAGACAGAAGATGGCGATAATGCCACTAAGACGCAAGGGGTTACTGGGAGTGAAAGAAAATGAGAAGACTTTAGTGAGGAGAAAAGGACAATAAAAGAACAGGTTTTCAGGAAGACAGAAGATGGCGATAATGCCACTAAGACGCAAGGGGTTACTGGGAGTGAAAAGAGAATGAGAAGACTTTAGTGAGGAGAAAAAGACAATAAAAGAACAGGTTTCAGGAAGACAGAAGATGGCGATAATGCCACTAAGACGCAAGGGGGGGTACTGGGAGGAAAGAAATGAATGAGAAGACTTTAGTGAGGAGAAAAGACAATAAAAGAACAGGTTTCAGGAAGACAGAAGATGGCGATAATGCCACTAAGAACGCAAGGGGTTACTGGGAGTGAAAGAGAATGAGAAGACTTTTAGAGAGGAGAAAAAGGACAATAAAAGAACAGGTTTTAGGAAAGACAGAAGATGGCGATATGCCACTAAATGCACTAAGACGCAAGGGGTTACTGGGAGTGAAAGAGAATGAGAAGAAGACTTTAGTGAGGAGAAAGGACAATAAAAAGAACAGGTTTCAGGAAGACAGAAGATGGCGATAATGCCACTAAGACGCAAGGGGTTACTGGGAGTGAAAGAGAATGAATGAGAAGACTTTAGTGAGGAGAAAAAGACAATAAAAAAACAGGTTTCAGGAAGACAGAAGATGGCGATAATGCCACTAAGACGCAAGGGGTTACTGGGAGGAAAGAGAATGAGAAGACTTTAGTGAGGAGAAAAGGACAATAAAAGAACAGGTTTCAGGAAGACAGAAGATGGCGATAATGCCAGTAAGACGCAAGGGGTTTACTGGGAGTGAAAGAGAATGAGAAGACTTTAATTTAGGAAGAAAAAGGACAAAAAAAGAACAGGTTTCAGGAAGACAGAAGATGGCGATAATGCCACTAAGACACAAGGGGTTACTGGGAGAAAAGAAAATGAGAAGACTTATTAGGAAGAGGAGAAAGGACAAAAAAAACAGGTTTCAGGAAGACAGAAGATGGCGATAATGCCACTAAGACGCAAGGGGTTACTGGGGGAAAAAGAGAATGAGAAGACTTTTAGTGAGGAGAAAGAACAATAAAAGAACAGGTTTCAGGAAGACAGAAGATGGCGATAATGCCACTAAGACGCAAGGGGTTACTGGGGGTTACTGGGAGAGAAAAAGAGAATGAGAAGACTTTAGTGAGGAGAAAGGACAATAAAAGAACAGGTTTCAGGAAGACAGAAGATGGCGATAATGCCACTAAGACGCAAGGGGTTACTACTGGGAGTGAAAGAGAATGAGAAGACTTTAGTGAGGAGAAAAAGGACAATAAAAGAACAGGTTTTTCAGGAAGACAGAAGATGGCGATAATGCCACTAAGACGCAAGGGGTTACTGGGAGAAAGAGAATGAAAGACTTTAGTGAGGAGAAAGGACAATAAAAGAACAGGTTTCAGGAAGACAGAAGATGGCGATAATGCCACTAAGACGCAAGGGGTTACTGGGAGTGAAAGAGAATGAGAAGACTTTAGTGAGGAGAAAGGACAATAAAAGAACAGGTTTCAGGAAGACAGAAGATGGCGATAATGCCACTAAGACGCAAGGGGTTACTGGGAGTGAAAGAGAATGAGAAGACTTTAATGAGGAGAGTGAGAGAAAAGGACAATAAAAGAACAGGTTTCAGGAAGACAGAAGATGGCGATAATGCCACTAAGACGCAAAAGGGGTTACTGGGAGTGAAAGAGAAATGAGAAGACTTTAGTGAGGAGAAAAAGACAATAAAAGAACAGGTTTTCAGGAAGACAGAAGATGGCGATAATGCCACTAAGACAAGACTTTAGAAGGGGTTACTGGGAGGAAAGAAAATGAGAAGACTTTAGTGAGGAGAAAAAGGACAATAAAAGAACAGGTTTCAGGAAGACAGAAGATGGCGATAATGCCACTAAGACGCAAGGGGTTACTGGGAGTGAAAGAAAATGAGAAGACTTTAGAGAAAGGAGAAAAAAAGAACAATAAAAGAAGAGGTTTAAGAAGAGGAAGAAACAGAAGACAGAAGATGGCGATAATGCCACTAAGACAGGCAAGGGAAGACACTGGGAGTGAAAATGAAATGAGAAAGACTTTAGTGAGGAGAAAGGACAATAAAAAAAGAACAATAAAAAACACAGGTTTCAGGAAAGACAGAAGATGGCGATAATGCCACTAAGACAAGGGGGGTTACTGGGAGTGAAAGAGAATGAGAAGACTTTAGTGAGGAGAAAGGACAATAAAAAAGAACAGGTTTCAGGAAGACAGAAGATGGCGATAATGCCACTAAGAAGGGGTTAAGGGGAATACTGGGGAGAAAGGAGAAAGAGAATTCAGAGACAGAAGATGGCTTTAGGAAGAGGAAAAAAAAGAAATAAAAGAACAGAAAGGACAATAAGGAAGACAGAAGATGGCGATAATGCCACTAAGACGCAAAAGGGATTACTGGGAAGACTGGGAAGAAAGAAAGAATGAAAAGACTTTAGTGAGGAGAAAGGACAATAAAAGAACAGGTTTCAGGAAGACAGAAGATGGCGATAATGCCACTAAGAAGGGTTAGGGGTTACTGGGAGACTTTAAGAGAATGAAAAAAAGAACAGAGAAGAAGATGGCGATTAAGTGAGGAAAAAATAAAGACTTTAAGGAGAAACAAAAAGAACAGGTTTCAGGAAGACAGAAGAAGATGGCGATAATGCCACTAAGACGCAAGGGGTTACTGGGAGTGAAAAGAAAATGAGAAAGACTTTAGTGAGGAGAAAGGACAATAAAAGAACAGGTTTCAGGAAGACAGAAGATGGCGATAATGCCACTAAGACGCAAGGGGTTACTGGGAGTGAAAGAGAATGAGAAGACTTTAGTGAGGAGGAAGGAACAATAAAAGAACAGGTTTCAGGAAGACAGAAGATGGCGATAATGCCACTAAGACGCAAGGGGTTACTGGGGAGAAAGAATGAATGAAAGACTTTAGAGGAGGAAAAGGACAATAAAAGAACAGGTTTCAGGAAGAAGACAGAAGATGGCGATAATGCCACTAAGACGCAAGGGGTTACTGGGAGTGAAAGAGAAATGAGAAGACTTTAGTGAGGAGAAAAGGACAACAAAAGAAAGAACAGGTTTCAGGAAGACAGAAGATGGCGATAATGCCACTAAGACGCAAGGGGTTACTGGGAGTGAAAGAGATGAGAAGACTTTAGTGAGGAGAAAGGACAATAAAAGAACAGGTTTCAGGAAGACAGAAGATGGCGATAATGCCACTAAGACGCAAGGGGTTACTGGGAGGAAAGAGAATGAGAAGACTTTAGTGAGGAGAAAGGACAATAAAAGAACAGGTTTCAGGAAGACAGAAGATGGCGATAATGCCACTAAGACGCAAGGGGGTTACTGGGAGAAAAAAGAGAATGAAAGACTTTAGTGAGGAGAAAGAACAAAAAAGAACAGGTTTCAGGAAGACAGAAGATGGCGATAATGCCACTAAGACGCAAGGGGTTTACTGGGAGTGAAAGAGAATGAGAAGACTTTAATGAGGAGAAAAAGGACAATAAAAGAACAGGTTTCAGGAAGACAGAAGATGATGATAAGAAAAAAAAGCACAAGAAATTCAGAGGAAGAAAAAGGAAAAGAAAGAAATGAAGAGACTTTAGTGAGGAGAAAAAGAAATAAAAGAACAGGTTTCAGGAAGACAGAAGATGGCGATAATGCCACTAAGACGCAAGGGGGTTACTGGGAGTGAAAGAGAATGAGAAGACTTTAGTGAGGAGAAAGGACAATAAAAGAACAGGTTTCAGGAAGACAGAAGATGATGGCGATAATGCCACTAAGACGCAAGGGGTTACTGGGAGTGAAAGAAATGAGAAGACTTTAGTGAGGAAAAAGGACAATAAAAGAACAGGTTTCAGGAAGACAGAAGATGGCGATAATGCCACTAAGACACAAGGGGTTACTGGGAGTGAAAGAGAATGAGAATGCTTTAGGAGGAGAAAAGAAGGAAAAAAAGAACAGGTTTCAGGAAGACAGAAGATGGCGATAATGCCACTAAGACGCAAGGGGACTACTGGGAAAGAGAATGAGAAGAATTTAAAGAAAGAAATAAAAGACTTTTTAAGAGGAGAAAGGACAAAAAAAGAACAGGTTTCAGGAAAAGACAGAAGATGGCGAAGATAATAATGCCACTAAGATGCAAGGGGTTACTGGGAGTGAAAGAGAATGAGAAGAAGACTTTAGTGAGGAGAAAGGACAATAAAAGAACAGGTTTCAGGAAGACAGAAGATGGCGATAATGCCACTAAGAAGATTGCAAGGGGTTACTGGGAGTGAAAGAAAATGAGAAGACTTTAATGAGGAGAAAGGAAAAAAAAAAAAAAACAAAAAACAGGTTCAGGAAGACAGAAGATGGCGATAATGCCACTAAGACGCAAAAGGTTACTGGGAGAAGAAAGAAAGAAATGAGAAGACTTTAGTGAGGAGAAAGGACAATAAAAGAACAGGTTTCAGGAAGACAGAAGATGGCGATAATGCCACTAAGACGCAAGGGGTTACTGGGAGGAAAGAGAATGAATGAAAGAAAGATTAGTGAGGAGAAAGGACAATAAAAGAACAGGTTTCAGGAAGACAGAAGATGGCGATAATGCCACTAAGACGCAAAGGGTTAATGAAGAGTGAAAAAGAAATGAGAAGACTTTAGTGAGGAAGAAAAGACAATAAAAGAACAGGTTTCAGGAAGAAGACAGAAGATGGCGATAATGCCACTAAGACGCAAGGGGTTACTGGGAGTGAAAGAGAATGAGAAGACTTTAGTGAGGAGAAAAGGACAATAAAAGAACAGGTTTCAGGAAGACAGAAGATGGCGATAATGCCACTAAGACGCAAGGGGTTACTGGGAGTGAAAAAAGAAATGAAAGACTTTAGTTTCGAGAAAGGACAATAAAAGAACAGGTTTCAGGAAGACAGAAGATGGCGATAATGCCACTAAGACGCAAGGGGTTACTGGGAAAGAAAGAAGAATTTAGAAAGAAGACAAGAAAAAAAAGAGAGGAGAAAGACAGAAGATGAAATAAAAGAAAAGGGTTTTGGGAGGAAGACAAAAGATGGCGATAATGCCACTAAAACGCAAGGTTTCAGGAAGACAGAAGATGGATAATGCCACTAAAAGAGAATGAGAATGAGAAGACTTTTGAGGAAAAGGACAATAAAAGAACAGGTTTCAGGAAAGACAGAAGATGGCGATAATGCCACTAAGATTTTCAGGGGTTAAGAGAATAGAAATGAGAAGAAGACGCAAAAGGTTACTGGGAGGTTTTAGGAAAAAGAAATGAAAAAAATTTAGTGAGGTGGAGAGAAAGGATGAGAAAGACAACAATAAAAAACAGAAAGACAAAGGAAGACAGAAGATGGCGATAATGCCACTAAGACGCAAGGGGTTTACTGGGAGGAAAGAAAAGAGAATGAGAAGACTTTAGTGAGGAAAAGGACAATAAAAAGACAGGTTTCAGGAAGACAGAAGATGGCGATAATGCCACTAAGACGCAAAAAATTACTGGGAGTGAAAGAAGAATGAGAAGACTTTAGTGAGGAGAAAGGACAATAAAAGAACAGGTTTCAGGAAGACAGAAGATGGCGATAATGCCACTAAGACGCAAGGGGTTACTGGGAGTGAAAGAAAATGAGAAGAAATTAGTGAGGAGAAAAGGACAATAAAAGAACAGGTTTCAGGAAGACAGAAGATGGATAATAATGCCACTAAGACGCAAAGAGAATGAGAAGAGAAAGGAATAGAAAAGGAAAAAAAAGAAAAGGTTTCAGAAGACAGAAGATGGCGATAATGCCAGAAGAAACAAGGGGTTACTGGAGGAAAGAAAATGAGAAACTTTTAAAGGAAAAAACAATAAAAAAAACAGGATTCAGGAAGACAGAAGATGGCGATAATGCCACTAAGACGCAAGGGGTTACTGGGAGTGAAAAAGAATGAGAAGAAGACTTAGTGAAGGAGAAAAAAACAATAAAAGAAAAACAGGTTTCAGGAAGACAGAAGATGGCGATAATGCCACTAAGACGCAAGGGGTTACTGGGAGTGAAAGAGAATGAGAAGACTTTAGTGAGAGAAAGGACAATAAAGGACAATAAAAGAACAGGTTTCAGGAAGACAGAAGATGGCGATAATGCCACTAAGACGCAAAACAGAAGTTACTGGGAGTGAAAGAGAATGAGAAAAGAGAATAGAAGAGGAGAAAAGGACAATAAAAGAACAGGTTTTTCAGGGAAGACAGAAGATGGCGATAATGCCACTAAGACGCAAGGGGTTACTGGGAGTGAAAGAGAATGAGAAGACTTTAGATGAGGAGAAAGGACAATAAAAAGAACAGGTTTCAGGAAGACAGAAGATGGCGATAATTTTCCACTAAGACGCAAGGGGTTACTGGGAGTGAAAGAGAATGAGAAGACTTTAGTGAGGAGAAAGGACAATAAAAGAACAGGTTTTGGAAGACAGAAGATGGCGATAATGCCACTAAGATGCAAATAAAGTTACTGGGAGTGAAAGAGAAAGAGAAGACTTTAGTGAGGAAAAGGACAATAAAAGAACAGGTTTCAGGAAGACAGAAGATGGCGATAATGCCACTAAGACGCAAGGGGTTACTGGGAGTGAAAGAGAATGAGAAGACTTTAGTGAGGAGAAAAGACAATAAAAGAACAGGTTTCAGGAAGACAGAAGATGGCGATAATGCCACTAAGACGCAAGGGGTTACTGGGAGTGAAAGAGAATGAGAAGACTTTAGTGAGGAGAAAAGACAATAAAAGAACAGGTTTCAGGAAGACAGAAGATGGCGATAATGCCACTAAGACGATGTATGGGGTTACTGGGAGGAAAGAGAATGAGAAAAGACTTTAGTGAGGAGAAAGGACAATAAAAGAACAGGTTTTTCAGGAAGACAGAAGATGGCGATAATGCCACTAAGACGAAAAATTTTTACTGGGAGTGAAAGAAAATGAGAAGACTTTAGTGAGGAGAAAGGACAATAAAAAAAGAACAGGTTTCAGGAAGACAGAAGATGGCGATAATGCCACTAAGACGCAAGGGGTTACTGGGAAAAAAGAAAATGAGAAGAATTTAGTGAGGAGAAAGGACAATAAAAAGAACAGGTTTCAGGAAGACAGAAGATGGCGATAATGCCACTAAAACGCAAGGGGTTACTGGGAGTGAAAGAGAATGAGAAGACTTTAGAAAGGAGGAGAAAAGGACAATAAAAAGAACAGGTTTCAGGAAGACAGAAGATGGCGATAATGCCACTAAGACGCAAGGGGTTACTGGGGAGGAAAGAGAATGAAAAGAAGAATGAGAAAAGGACAATAAAAGAAAAGAAGAAATAAAAAGAACAGGTTTTGGGAGGAAAGACAGAAGATGGCGATTCATTTTAAAGAACATTTTCAGAAGACAGAAGATGGCGATAATGCCACTAAGACGCAAGGGGTTACTGGGAATGAAAGAGAATGAGAAGAAATTTAGAGGAATGAGAAAATAAAAAGAACAGGTTTCAGGAAGACAGAAGATGGCGATAATGCCACTAAGACGCAAGGGTTTAAGTGAAAAAAGAGAATGAGAAGACTTTAGTGAGGAGAAAGGACAATAAAAAAGACAAAACAGGTTTCAGGAAGACAGAAGATGGCGATAATGCCACTAAGAATTTTTTATAGTTACTGGGAGTGAAAGAGAATGAGAAGAAAAAGGATAGTGAGGAAAAGGACAATAAAAGAACAGGAATCAGGAAGACAGAAAGATGGCGATAATGCCACTAAGACGCAAGGGGTTACTGGGAGTGAAAAAAGAATGAGAAGACTTTTTTAGTTTATTAGAAAGGACAATAAAAATAACAGGTTTCAGGAAGACAGAAGATGGCGATAATGCCACTAAGACGCAAGGGGGTTACTTGGAGTTGAAAAGAATGAGAAGAAATTAGGATTATTAGAAAGGACAAAATTTAAAAAACAGGTTTCAGGAAGACAGAAGATGGCGATAATGCCACTAAGATGCAATTGGTTACTGGGTTAAAGAAAAATGAAAATTTTAAAAAAATAGATTTTGGAGAAAGGACAATAAAAGAAAAGGTTTGATTAAGATAGAAGATGGCAAGATGGTTAATGCCAAGAACAAAATAATTAAGAAAGAAATGAGAAGAATTTAAAAGGAAAAGGACAATAAAAAAAACAGGTTTCAAAGAAGAAACAGAAGATGGCGATAATTTTCACTTTTGATGAAATGGACTTAAAGGAGAAATAATGATTGAAAGACTTTAAAAAAGAAAGAAACCAAAAAAAAAAATAATGCATTCAGGAAGACAGAAGATGGCGATAATGCCACTAAGACGAAAGGACACTTTTCCTGAAAGAGAATGAGAAGACTTTAGTGAGGAGAAAAAGACAATAAAAGAACAGGTTTCAGGAAGACAGAAGATGGCGATAATGCCACTAAGATAAAAGGGGTTACTGGGGAGTGAAAGAGAATGAGAAGACTTTTAGACTGAGGAGAAAGGACAATAAAAGAACAGGTTTCAGGAAAACAGAAGATGGCGATAATGCCACTAAATTTACAAAGGGGTTACTGGGACTTGAAAGAGAATGAAAGACTTTAAATGAGGAAAATTGACAATAAAAGAACAGGTTTCAGGAAGACAGAAAATGGCGATAATGCCACTAAGAAATAAAATTGGGTTGAAGGGAATGAAAAGAAAATGAAAAATTTAAAAAGAAAGGAAAAGGACAAAAAAAGAACAGGTTTCAGGAAGACAGAAGATGGCGATAAAGACATTTCTTTAAGACGCAAAAATATTTACTGGGTGCAAAAAAATGATGAAGACTTTAGTTGGAAAAAGGACAATAAAAAAACAGGTTTTTTGGAAGACAGGAGATGGCGATAATGCCAAAAGATTTGCTTGGATTTAAATAGATAGTGAATAGAAAAAAACTTTTTTTCCAGATCGGACAATTGAAGAACAAGAATTTGGAGATCAAAGTATTTAGCCCGTTGCACATACAAATAACCTTTTTGTAACAAATGAAAATTCCCAATGACAATTTTCAAAATTTATTCAAACAAAAAAAACAATGTTTTTTTCAGAACATAAATGGAATAAACGTCAGCAAAAAAAAATATTTACATTTTTCTATGATATTTATTTCTTAATTTTGTCCATATTGAAATTTCAAATCAGAAAATAACAATTGAAATAAAAAAGAAAAATTTTGTTATTTAAAAAAAAATATAAATGAAATTAAAAGAGAAATTGAATAAAAAACAGTGGACATTTGGGAAAAATGAGAATATCTAAGATAATTTAGGTTAAAATAAAATTTTTAAAAAATAAATTAGAAGAAATGAAGGGGACTTTAAAAAAATTTTGAATTTAAAATTTTAAAACTTTGAAATTTATAATCGTTATAATTCTTCTTCGTTACTATTAAAACGGCTCTTTTCCATTTTTATTTTGTAATCAGTTCGATCTTGGAGGTGAACCTGGTAACACCCTACAACCAAATTTTAAAATACGAAATATTCGGGAAATTTCGTTTTTCTTTTTTGTGAGAAACATCCTTCTGATTTTATTTATTACATCTCTTTATAAAAATTTATCTGATCAATAGAAGTGAATGCCATTTAACCATATATATTTAATCAATTTTTACATATTCCAAATGAAAGGATATTGTCAGTAGTTTTTTATTTGCTTCCAACTGTCGAATTTTTTTGTTGTTCAAAACTTGAATAGAAATAAGCAACAAATGAAAAAATACAAACGAAATGAAAATGAATAGAATGTTTAAATTTTCTCTTGCAAAAAGAAATTCAGATTCAATTTTAAATTTGATTTTTACATATTAAGGTTCTAATTTTGCTTTCAAGATTAATTCAATTTCAAAATTGAATCAAATCAATCACTTTACGTGGGAAAGTTATTTTTCTGCCATAACATACATTCTTTTTTGGGTTTTTTAATAAATTCTTTTCTCCACCGGGTTCTAAAATCCTGAATGGCAATGACCCAGTGAGTGAATGGCAATATTAATCATAGAAAATTGGTAAAAATGTGTTCAGTCATTCCTGATCTCCTGTTTTTTTGATCTCCTTGTCTAAGAAAGAGCCTTGGCACATTCCTTCTTGATTCCTCAAAAACGTACTAATAACAATCCTTGAAAAATGTTTTCAATTTTTCTCCACCCAGCTATTGGTAAATCCATTTTATATTTTTCATCTATAAAATTTTGATGGCAAATGGTCTACCACAGAAAGAAACGGCAAACTACAGAGAAAAAATTGAAAATTCTCAGTCATTTATCGAAAGATACATAATCAGCTAAAAGACTGTTTAAATCCACAAAAACTAACTGACTGAATGTTATTTTTCTTGTAAACAATATTAGAAATAAGAAATATTTTATTTCAGAAACGTCTATCCATTGAATATTTAAATAATTTTACCTCTGAAGCATTCTGTCATGTGATTTCTGAAACTTTTAAATTTATATATATAAAATATTCTAAACCGTTTATAGCTATATATATACTATATATAAAATGGATATTTCTCTTAACCCGGCTGCCAATGGTCGAAGGACCTCCTTTGGTCATTCGGTCTGGGCGGAAAAGGTTCCTCAGATGAAATTTTGAACGGCCAACAATTTCGCGACTCATATAAACCATTTCGTTGGAGGACATCGGCTATGTTTAATCTAAAGAAGGATGGGCTTTGCCAAATCAAAACAAATCAAGACACGCCATATACAAAGTTCAATTTGAAATCAAATGGAAATCAACATTTTATAGGCTCTGGAAAAATTATTTAATAGACTGTTCATAGAATAGGACCATTATTTATGCAAAGACTTTTCCTGGGATTAAAATGATTTATTTTTTTGTCGGAAGAAGAAGAAGAAGAATGAAAAAAAGAAGAAGTGGAAGAAAACGAGAAGAAGAACTAGAATCTGCAAAAATTTGTCGATCCTAACCTAGCATCTCGGAGACCAGAACAAAGAAAACCCAAGACTGTTTGGAATAATTTATATGGATTTTCTCCATTCCTCTCTTTAACGGTAAAGGACTCTTTGTGACATGTTGTCCTCGTTGGTTGTATTGGAGGTATCATGATTTGCTAGTGAAAATCAAGGTTTTTTAAATGTTGTCTATACTGATGACGATATTTGGTTCCGATATCGATTTTAAATAGCTTAACAGATTCCCCAGATTGAAATATTCCTTTATTCTCCTTTTTTTTATTATGTCACATTTTTATTTTATGTAAAATACAAATTGAATATGTCCTAAATAAAATTTTTCATAGAGATTTGGGATTTACCTTATTATTTGGTTGTAATAAGAATTCATACACTAAAAAAAATAAAATGTTGTTTTGGTATAAAGGATACTGAGATATGGTTCCATAATTGTGGCTAGGTTTTGTTTAAATAATAAAATTCATGGATGACCAGCCTTCCCATCAACCCTCTCTTGGCCTTTTAACATATTTTTTATATTTGCAAAATAAATTTGTTTTTCTTTTTGGTATCTTGACTACGAATTTAAAAAAATATAGTAATAGATTGGTGGTTGGTCACATCATAGACGCAATAACATTTGAAATGATCAGCTGTAACTACGATTTCTATGCTAACATGCAAAATTTCTCTCGTCGATTCTCGCTCATGGAACTCTCTTTCTGGCTTCCGACTTGTTACCTCTACTTTGATCTTTAAACATTTAAATGCAATGTCAACTGTTATATATATATATATATATATATATATATATATGTGACTCTTGTGTGTGTGTGTGTGTGTGTGTTTTGAAATTTTTCTGATATTTTTCTCACACTCAAAAAACTCCTTGTATCTTAGTGGCTTTATTGTCTTGCTTGTAGTGAAATAAATAAAAAAAAAAAGAATTTCAAATTTACACTCATATATATGCAGCTTATTTTTCTTTTTATCTGTTTATTACAAATATTTTACGAACAGGCTGCGCAAATTTATGAGAAATTCGTTTCATAATTAATACACTTATAACTAATGATGGGGGTTCGTGCAATTGAGAAAATTCTTTTTGATAATAAAATACATACTAGATGAATGTTTATATCCACATGGAGATATATCATCTGGCACCTAGATCCCTAGGTCAGTTTATCCTACACCCATGACTGGACACAATTGAAAAAAAGTAGCCATTCAGGCGTATTTGATAGTACATGATAATTGTTCTAGTCATCTTTCCTCTTTTGGTACCTCGACTTTACGAATTTAAACGCAGTACTAGATTGGCAGATAGGTCTTATCGTTGAAATTACTAGATGTAACCGTAAAGTTCTATGCTAACAGTTTCTTCTCTCGCACTTCTCGTTTGTGGAACTCTCTTCTGGTCTTATGTTTTACAGTCAACTTTGATTTTCAAAAATTATTTCCACTATCAATCGTCATTTTCTTTCCGCTTAATTCCGTTTTTTTTTATTGGCCTCTCTCTTTAATAAGTTTTATTTTTTTCACACTCAGTAACCCCTAGAGTCTTAGTGGCTTCATCGCTTTCCTTGGAGATAAATGATTAGAAAAAAATTATTATTACTGACGAGATCCGTGAAGCCGAGAAAACTATTTTACAATAAGAAATTCTCAGTAAATCTCGAGAGATATTTATAGCAAAACAGAAATGACGTCATCTGTTTATCATCCGTTGAAGTATACCATGGCACCTAGATCTCTATGTCGTCTACACTCCTACCGATGATCTATTTTGCAGCAGAAAAAGTTCTATATATTTCGTATTGTTTCGATCCAAATGATGTAAATGATTGATTGATTACTTCCGTTTATTATCGGATTAGATTGCGTACATGAACTAGAAGCAAACTGAAATAATTTCCTTTTACATCGATTGAATATTTCCTGTTATCAAGTTCATTCGAGGCATCGACCGAGGCTATAGATTCTTTAATTGTAATTAACAATTAAAAGTAATTTAACGCATTGTGATTTTTTTTGTCATTGCCACAATTACTGCATTAATGATTGTCATGTCTATTGACTGGAGTGTCAAGCAACTGCTCTGGGCCATTGTTGCACGTCAAATTCTATTCTTCGCCGTATAATACCTCGTAAAAAATACTGGTAAATACGTTTAGCCAATGGAAGTAGTAAGCTTTCCTATGTAAACGTTTTTATGAAACTGTAGGTGGTGTAGCGATGCTGAAGCTGCTTTTTTAAATTGACGAGGTTGATTTGGTTTATTTTTTACACTATTTACATTGTTCAGGCTGTTGTCCTCATCTCTGTTTTTTCGCCATATTTACGACGTTTCGGCCCTTGTACGCTTCGGGCCTTATTCAGGATCTGTCTTTATATCTGAGATGAGGTATTGAAATTATTTATACTATTTACATTGTTTGATCTGTTGTCCTCATCTTTATTGTCATATTCATTTAAAATTTAGGCCGTTGTATGAAACAAGACGACCTTCTTCGAGATCTGTCTATATTTTTGAGATAAGACTTGTTGTTTATAAAATCGTCCTGTAATGTATTGAATTTTGTATTTAATGAATATTTTTAAAAGGTTTATTAAACCGAAACGTCAGACGTCGACATTTCATTCATATTTTAAACAAACATTGTGCATTTATGATTTTTTTTGTTTTTTCCAAATTTTTATATATATATATATATATATATATATATATATATATATATACACTACATGTATATATGTGTGTCTGTGTATTTGTGTGTCTGTGTATGTGTGTGTGTATACTACAGTTCAAATGTTTGAGGCCACCCCTGGTAATTTTTTAAATTGACCCCAATTTTAATTTTTGTTTTATAATTTAAATAAGAGAAAATTATTATACATGGTTAATAAAAGCGAGACATGATTTTTTAATAGAAATTTTATTATGAGAAAATGTAAAAAATGCATTTTATGATTAAGTTTTGTTCTCATCCAAATATCCTCATAGTTTCTGCATAACAAACTTTTGGCATTCGTTGCAAAAGTTCCTCAAAGTTTATGTTTGATAATTGATTCCATTATTTTTTCTAATAACTCTATGATCTCTATTTATTTATTTATTTATTTATTTATTTCTCACTCTACTATCAAGTGCATACCATGCAAATTGTGGGACTGGCGTCATTCTTTTGAACTGTAAATATAACCGCCAATCCAGTATTACCTTTAAATTTATGGACACTGATTTGTTTTTAATGATGAACTCGGCAAATCCCTGCCTTACGAATATTTATCTTAATAATAAATTTAAAAATGAATTAACAGACGATGTTATTTTTTTTATGGTTACTGGATTTTTGGCTATAGACTTACACGAATTTCGTTGTTCGATACTTAGCGCCGGAAAAAAATGGCACTTTTATCACGGTCTCCATCGCTTCTCTGCTTATTGGCTGGGATCAAAGTGTAGTATCTGCCATCGGGCGGATAAACTACAATTCATCTCTCATTTGTGTCTCTGTCTTGGGACAGAGCGTAATTGCAAATATTATTAAGAGGTGACCGGTCTTCTGAAATAACTGCCCGTGACACTATCACCCTCACTGCGCTAAAGAGGGGAGAACGGTAGTAATGCCAATGCCAGCGGTTGCGGGATTGGGCTATTTTTGGACCTGGCCCGAATGCACACTCTAGGGCTCTCCACATTAAACTGACCTTGTGTCACACCCTGCCAGCAGGGACTGGCAAATAAATACAATCGCTTATTGGCCTTTTGGCTAAGATCTATGTGTAGTATCTGTTCTTATCAGCTTGATCCGATTCTCTCTCTCTCTTTTTACTTCTATCTTCCCATCTTTCTTTCTTTCATTTTCTCGAGGAAACTAAGTTGTGTCTTTCCCCACTCTTTCCCCGAGATCAAAATGGAATAGTCTATTATTTAGGAAGTATTGGCAGGGCGTAACGGTCGTGCGAACTATAGCGGCACAATTATAATGGGATTTTTAAAGAGGATTTTAAATGATTATTTAATGTGAATACAATTTATCAGTTGACTATGCTTTCTTTGTGAATAATTGTCTCTTTGTATGAATATATGACGGAACATATACAAAATCTACTTAGAAAAATGCAGAACATCAGTTAGAGATCCCATGCAACGCTTAACACAATTTACAGAGAACTGAAACCAAATCTCTCTTAAGGTAAAAAAAAACAAAAAAAAACGATTACGGATTGTCGGCCAATGCCACCGAGCGGACAAGGAAATTGTCTCATCCTTACTTCTATGACATCCTTCTGGAAGTGTCTTCTCAGGAAAATTTTGATTTTCCTAGACACCATTGCTCGGGACTCAGGGTTGGACATTGAGGATCTGGAGACAGCAATACAGGACTGAACGTAGTGGAAAAGGATTGTCAATGGAGTTCCGACCAACCATAGGGAAGTCGAAGGGTGATGATGATGATGATGATGATGAGTAAGAAGCAATAAAAGAAAGAAAGAAAGAAAGAAAGAAAGAAAGAAAGAAAGAAAGAGATATAAAGCAATAAATGAGGGAGAGAGAGAAAGTAAGAGATACGAGTTTGCCAGTCACTGCCACCGGGCGGACAGAGAAATCGTCTCATCCTTACTCTTATGGCATCCTTCTGGAAGTGTCTTCTCACGAAAAATGAATTTTCCCAGACACCATAGATCGGGACTTAGGGTTGGACATTGTTGATCTGGGTGACAGCAATACAGGACTGAACGGTGTGAAAAGGGATTGTCAATGGATTTCCGAACCACCATAGGGAGGTCAAAAGATGATAATGACGATGATGAGGATATATGGAGCAACAAAAGAGAGAGAGAGATAAAGCAATAAATAAGAGAGAGAGAGAGAGAGAAAGTAAGAGATATGAGTTTGTCGACCATTGCCACCGAACGGACAGAGAATTCGTCTCATCCTTACTTCTATGGCATCCTTCTGGAAGTGTCTTCTCAGGAACATTTTGATTTTCCTAGACACCATTGCTCGGGACTCAGGTTTGAATATTGGGGATCTGGAGACAGCAATAAAGGACCGAACAATGTGGAAAAGGATTGTCAATCGAGTTTCGACCAACCATAAGGAGATCGAAGGATGATGATGATGATGAGCAAGAAGCAATAAAAGAAAGAAAGAAAGAAAGAAAGAAAGAAAGAAAGAAAGAAAGAGATATAAAGCAATAAATGAGAGAGTGAGAGAAAGAAAGAGATATGAGTTTGTTGACCATTGTCTCATCCTTACTCCTATGGCATCCTTCTGGAAGTGTCTTCTCACGAAAGCTGATTTCTCACAAAAAATGAATTTCCCCAGACACCATAGATCGGGACCCAGGGTTGGATATTGGGGATCTGGAGACAGCAATACAGGACCGAATATTGTGGAAAAGGATTGTCAATGGAGTTTCGACCAACCATAGGGAAGTCGAAGGTTGATGATGATGATGATGAGTAAGAAGCAATAAAAGAAAGAAAGAAAGAAAAGAAAGAAAAAAGAGATATAAAGAAATAAATGAGAGAGTGAGAGAAAGAAAGAGATATGAGTTTGTTGACCATCGTCTCATCCTTTCTCGTAAAAGATGGCATCCTTCTGAAGTGTCTTCTCACGAAAGCTGATTTCTCAAAAAAAATGAATTTCCCAGACACCATAGATCGGGACCCAGGGTTGGATATTGGGGATCTGGAGACAGCAATACAGGACCGAATATTGTGGAAAAGGATTGTCAATGGAGTTTCGACCAACCATTTATAAGTCGAAGGTTGATGATGATGATGATGAGTAAGAAGCAATAAAAAGAAAGAAAGAAAGAAAGAAAAAAAGAGATATAAAGAAATAAAATGAGAGAGTGAGAGAAAGAAAGAGATATGAGTTTGTTGACCATCGTCTCATCCTTACTCCTATGGCATCCTTCTGGAAGTGTCTTCCTAGGAAAATTGACTTTCCCAGTCACGATAGGTCGGGACTCAGGGTTGATGATGAAGATGGCGATGATGATAAAGATGGCGATGAGGATGAAGATGGCGATGAGGATGAAGAGATATTAGCAGCAAAAAAAACAAACAAGAGACAAAATAAATAAGAAAACATAAAAGCAATAAATGAGAGACAGTAAGAGAGATGAGTTTGTCGACCACTGCCACCGAACGGACAGAGAAATCGTCTCATCCTTACTCCATTGACATCCTTCTGGAAGTGTCTTCTCACAAAAAATGAATTTCCCCAGACACCATAGATCGGGACTTAGGGTTGGACATCGGGGATCTGGAGACAGCAATACAGGACCGAACAATGTAGAAAGTCAATGGAGTTCCGATCAACCATAGGGAGATCGAAGGCTGATGAAGATTTATCTGACCAACTGAAAATCTTGTTGTAAAGAAATTATCTTGCAATCGAACATTCACGCTTTTGTATTTCTCATTATTTTTGGAATTAAAATTTTTTGCTGGGCCCCAAAAGTGTTTAACAGTCTGATGCACGCGAAAATACACACGCTGTGTAAATACATGCTGTGTAAATACACGCTGTGTAAATACACGCTGTGTAAATACATGCTGTGTAAATACACGCTGTATAAATACATGCTGTGTAAATACACGATGTGTAAATACATGCTGTGTAAATAGCGATGTGTAAATACACGGTGTGTAAATACATGCTGTGTAAATACACGCTTTGTAAATACATGCTTTCTAAAAAAGCTGTTTAAATAACATTCTGTACAAATACATCGCTTTATAAATACATGCTATAATTAATAGATTATTCTAAATATAGATTTTTTCTTTAAATAGCGATTGTAAATACACGGTGTGTAAATACATGCTCATTAAATGCATTTTCTTTTCTACACGCTTTGTAAATATAGATTTGCTATGTATATATACGCTGTAGTATATATATAAAACATTAAATACACGAATCTAAAATAAATTTTTCTAAATGTAAATAGCGATGTGTAAAACACATATATAAATATATTTATAAATACACGCTGTGTAAATTATGTTTGTATTTCACTTATATTGTAAAACAAATCCGGTATATATAAAATACATAGACTATAAATATTTTTTTGCGAATAAAAAAATGTGTAAATATACAATGTCCATAAATACATATGTAAAAATATACGATGACTTTAAAACGCGGTGTATAAATACATGCCATGTAAAAGAGACAAGAAAATTTTCTGTGTTTATCAGGATGTGTAAATGAACAATCTGTGAAATACACGATGTATATTTACATGTGTGTAAATACCAGCTTAAAACTACTTTATAGGTATTTATATACAATAAATGTGTGTGTACACGGCGTGTAAATACACGTTAAGAAATGTCGATATAAATTAATAGCGCTTTGTAAATACACAAAATAATAAATACATCCTAATAAAAAATAAACGTTTTGTAAATTACAAATTTTTTTTGCTTTCTTTTTTTTCATGTTTAACAGTGTGATGCACTTTTAAATATTCATGCTGTGTAAATATATGCTGTGCAAATACACTCTGTGAAAAATAATTTCTAAAATACACGCTAAAAAAATACACGTTTTTCACTAATACACGCAAATGTAAATAACAAATTGATAAAAAAAAAACTTATTGCCATGTATACGCAAAAAACATAAATCTTATTTCTTGATAATCCTGTTAATTTCAGAATTGAAATTAACAAAAAGAATTTCGTTCATCAAATTTAAAAAATTCCCATCTGTGACAAATGGTCTCTTGCCACCCTTTCTATGCCAGCCGTTAAGAATTATTAATAAAGGTCATAAAATTACATTGAAGACGAGGCTCTAGAAAGGGTGGGGATATATAGGTCTCGTGTATCCCAAAGAACAAGAATGATCCCCACCCTCCCCCTACGCCTCAGTAAGTCTTTACTAAGCATCTGGAATATTAAAATTTCTTTCTTTAAAAAATTCTTTTTTATTGCTTTCTAATCAACTCACTCAAACAATATGTTATAATCTTCCCCACATTTCGTTTTAAATGAACACCATTCAGCCAATCTTTAAAACAGAAACAAGCAAATAAATAAAAACTGAGGCTAGATTATGGCGCCCTATTTATATTCGTTTATCTTTAAGGCAAATGTTACTAAAGACAACAGACTTTTTGTGTCGATTAATTTTATTGATCGACTTTTCCAAAATGCGTATAATGTTTCTCAGAGAAAGAGGAAATCACGTCAAAGAAATTGTTGTCCAAAGTTCATTTCGAAAGAAAATGGTCCAAGTTTTCGACTTAAGTCATCATCAGAGTATGGTAGATGCAAATGGTGAATTTCGTAAAACTAGTGAGTCTAGCGACGTAGGCATTGTGTGTGTGTGTGTGTGTTTGTGTGTTTGTATGTGTGTGTGTGTATGCGCGCACGCGCGTTATACATTTGAGGATGCGGGCTCTTAAATTATAATTGTTATATACAGTGTAACCCGGATATAAGAGACCCGGATATAAGAGAATTTTCTCTGGTCCCAAATTTAGCCTGTGTTAATGTATATAAAATAGATAAAAAATAAATATAAGAGAAACCCGGATATAAGAGAGATTTTCTCTGGTCCCAAATTAGAGCCTGTGTTCTGTTAATGTATATAAAATAGACCAAACCCGGATATAAGAGACTTTTTTAAAAGAAACGACAAACTTATATCAGGTTACTATATAAATATATATATATATATATATATATATAATATATAATGTAACTCGGATATAACAGACCCGGATATAAAAAGTAACCCGGATATCAGAGAGAACATTCTCTGGTCCCAAATTAAAGAAAAAAATGTATATAAAATAGAATTAAAATGAATATAAGAAAAACCCAACATATAAAGAAACCCGGATATAAGAGACTTCTTCTCCGCTCCAGACAACTCTCTTATATCCGGGTTTTACCTATATATATATTTCAAGTGTTCTTCTACCCGCGCCAATTTAAATCCGTTTTTTAACTGTTTACGTCTACTCGAGAAAGTTTAAGAAAAGACAGTACCTTCGAATTTGAAGTGAATCTTTCTTTAACAATAAAGTAATAAAAAAAAAAGGAATGAAAAACCAGTGTTTGACAATGTTCAACGATATTTCGACAGCATGTCTCTCTTTTTCAAGTTATGTTTGAAAATTGCATAAAGATATAAACAATCTACAAAAAAAAATATAAGTCTGTACTGGTGATCAAAATCATTCGTTTTGACTCGCTGATTATCATTACATCCGTTTTCTCAAATCAAGTGACTTATAATGTTTTTGTAATTTTTTATATTTTTGTTATGGTCCGGTTCCTTGTACCACGGTGATAGTCCAAGGTAGAAAATTATAAAATAACTCGAAAGCGGATATGGAATAACACAGATATATTTTGAAACAGGAATATATACAGAGAAGTAGAAAGTGTTAAACGAACAATCAGGTTTAGTAGGAAAACAATGACATTAACAACCAATATTACTATTCAATGTCTTGCAGTAATCGTCTGAACGGGACTCTGTTTAAACTGCCTCTGACTCGACTCTTGACTCGACTTGAACTACTGACTCGAACGACTGGCTCCTCCTAAATTATTTTATTAATTATGGAATAGTCCATTATTATTATTATGGGTAAGGTGCCATAACAAAATTTATAATTTGAACCACATAACTTGAAGAAGACAGACATACTATCAAAATATTGTAGAATATTGTCAAACACTAATTTTTTCTTTTTCTTAAACGCGCTATTTTCTTAAAAAATTTTTAATAATAATAATAATAACTAGGAATTATCAAGCACATATACTAAAATATTGTGTCAGCCCAAAATGCAGATTCTGTGATAAATATCCAGAGACGATTGATCATCTTGTATCAGGTTGCACGGTGTTGGTACCCACTGAATATAAAACCCGACATGACAGAGTGGGCCAATATCTGCACTGGAAAATCTGCAACTTCTACGGGAAGAAAACTGAAAGAAACTGGTATGAACACCACCCAGACCCGGTTACGGAGATAGGACCTGTTACAATTCTATGGGACTACACAATACACACTGACAGAACAATCAAAGGCCAACCGGCCAGATATTGTTATTAAAGACCACAAACAAAAAAACGATGCCTCCTTATTGATATGGCAGTCCCTGCTGACTGCAATGTATCTTTGAAGATATTCAAAAAGCTGTCAAAATACAAGGACCTTGAAATAGAAATCTCGAAAATGTGGCATATGGGAACATCAACAATCCCTGTTGTAGTTGGAG
Organism: Acanthosepion pharaonis; assembly: GCA_903632075.3. NCBI lineage: Eukaryota > Metazoa > Mollusca > Cephalopoda > Sepiida > Sepiidae > Acanthosepion > Acanthosepion pharaonis. The sequence continues at coordinate 205,456 of CAHIKZ030001826.1, read as the reverse complement.
CCCTAGGACTGGTTGGAAAAGATTGCAGTAGACTAATTGAAGGGATTCCTGGAAGTCCATGCCTCAAGGAGATACAAAAATTGTTCTGACAAGTACAGCCCACACTTTACGAAGGGCTTTATCTATGTAATTTTTTTTTTTTTTTTTTTTGTCAGTGGAAAGTGTCATGACGCCATTTCTAACCTTAGGTCCCTGGGCGGGACCCGGAAAGAAATGTGTAAACGCCAGAAATCAAAGAAAATAAAAATAATAATAATAATAATAAAGGCAAATGCAATCGACCAAATACAGAAACGATGGCAAGATAAACCGCTTCACAGTCAATTCTCTGCCCGTACCAAACAAACTGATATAGGCAGACCCCGAACCGATCAGTTGTTTCGTAATGCAGGGTTAAAAGATCTAAGTTTTATTCTTGTTGCACAGGGACAATGCTTGCTAACTGGAAATCATCAAGCACACGTACTGAAAAATTGTGTTAGTCCAAAATGCAGATTCTGTGATAAATATCCAGAAACAATCGATCATCTTGTATCAGGTTGCGCTGTATTGGCGTCCAGTGAATATAAAACCCGGCATGACAGAGTGCGCCAATCTGCACTGGAAAATCTGCAACATGGAAAGGAAACTACAAGAAATTAGTATCGACATCACCCAGACCCGGTTACGGAGATAGGACCTGTAACAATTACAATACACACAGACAGATCAATCAAAGCTAATCGCCCTGACATCGTGATTAGAGACCACAAAGAAAAAATGTGCCTCTTTATTGACATGACAGTCCTTGCAGACTGTAATGTATCTTGGAAGATCTTCAAAAAAACTATTATCAAAATACAAAGAGCTTGAAATAGAAATCTCAAAAATATGGCACATGAGGACATTAACAATTCCAGTTGCAGTTGGGGAGTTCATTGATTGGAAAAGATTCAAATAGACTCATAGATTGAAGGAATCCCTGGAAGTCCATGCCTTAAGAAATACAAAAAAAAACTCCCAAGTACTGCCTACACCTTACGAAGAGCATTATCTATGTCAAATATGTGCAATTTGGTTTTTTTTAAAACGTGAATAGTGGAAAATGTCATAATTTGCCATTTCTGACCTTAGGTCTCTGTTTGGGACCCAGAAATTTTATGTATAGTTCACCAAAACACCATAGGAAATATAATAATAATAATAATAATAATAAATGGGAGAATTACCGAAGCAATGGATCTAGATTTTGTCATAAAATTAAGGAGCTAGAACAAGAAGAAGCATATAAATGTCTAGGACTCAGCAAAGGTGATGTAATACAACGCAAGAAAAGTCCCGTCTTTATTATCATGCATAAGGAGATTACACATTATGAAATGGATAAAATCCGACAATTATTTTAAAATAAATGTCGTCATTTGTTTACATTTGGATACGCATCGAGCAGATATGAATGTACGCGAAAGATTCATGGAAGATTGTAGTTTAAAAACAGTAAAATCAAAAAACGATCCTCTGTGGCTCAATCGGTTAAGGCACGTCAGGCTATATGACAGTTCTGTATAGGATCCAGGTTCAATTCCTGTCGGAGGATGCATTTTTTTACGAAGATTTCTCGGACATTCAGGCCGGTAAATGTTGTTAATACTGTTTATTATCAAACAGATATTTAATTAAATATTTGTATCTATAAAAAAATGTATAAACATAAAAAATGTCTTAAAATAATTGTTCCTATATTTGTCCATTTCATAATGTGTGACGTCATTTGTTTACATTTGGATACGCATCGAGCAGATATGAATGTATGAGAGAAAATCATGGAGAATTGTAGTTTAAAAAACAGTAAAATCGACCTTGCTAACTGAACGCTCCTCTTTGGCTCAATCGGTAAAGGCACGTCAGGCTATATGACGGTTCCGTGTAGGATACAGGTTGGATTCCTGTCAGAGGATATATCTTCTATGAAAATTTCTCGGACATTCAGGCCGGTAAATGTTGTTTAATACTGTTTATTATAAACAGAGCATTTCAAAATAATATTTGTATCTATAAAAAAATGTATAAACATTTAAAAAATGTCTTAAAATAAGGAGACTTTTAGTTTTAAATTACTAAATAGATAAATTCAAATGATTCAGAAAACGGAAAAGATTGAAAAATATCAGAATCTTGTTAAAAACGTAAATTTTGAATTTAAAAATTAATTAATTATTAAGCCGGAATAATAAATATGAAAATAAATAAACGATCAAAATAAAATACCAAAAAGAGACCTAAAGTGTGAACTGAATTTAAAGTTAGCCTGTTGGTTTATATATATTTGCGTGTTATCATTTTTTAAATTTAATTAATTTTAAAATATAAATATTATGGGTTTTTATATTACGGATCGTTTATTCTTTTTTTCTAGTGGAAACTTCAGGGAGACAAATGTAAGTAAAGATAATAGTTAAAATGGCGAGCTCAAGTCTGCTTTGCGCTGAGTTGGAACAACCAAAATATTTACTTCAAGTGTGTGGTTGCAAGACACGCACGGACGTTATGCGCTCGAAAGTGGATTGCTTAACTGATTGATTGATTTTAATTTAGCGGCATATAAACATCTCTAAACCTTATTTAAACGAAATTTTATATTTTTAACGCAATTTTACGGCTTCAAAAATATATTTTGAACGAATTGTATGCCCCAAATAAATATAAAATGTATTATTGGTCATTTTTTATTTAAACTGTAAAATGGTCATACAAAATTTTTTTTCTATTTTTCTATAAATATATACAGGTCTATTTTTTTTATAAAATGTATTCTGGTATTTTTATTATAAAAAAAATTTTGATAACAACTTTCATAGTGTTTTTTTTTTTTTTTTTTTTTTGGGGGGTACTATTTTCCCATAGATGAAATCTAAACAGGCAAAATTTCCTTCATCAAAATGGCCCCGGGAACAACATTTTCCAAGATTTGGTTTACAAAAGTTCCTATAATAATCAGGCGCTTTGCTGCCGGAATGTCCGGATCGTCATACCCATTTCTAATGGAAACATTGTGGAATAATAGAAAGTTCTGTCCTTTCACAATCTGGGGGTCATAAAAACTGCGCAAATGACCAAAAACCATTTTATTTCCTTCATTGCTTTTAATTTCATGGGATTTATTTTTTTTTTTTTATTTTAAAAAAATTTTTTTATTTGACTTCATTTCATTTTGCCATTTTTTTAATTGGAATTGAGACGAAGAAAATTAAAAACTCCCTGTCAACCATCATTTACTCTGGAGGAATTCTCTTTAAAGTTCTTGATTTTTAAGGACATTTTTGGCAACATATGTCAAGGATAGAATTTCCATTGACACCAACATTATTTATGGGACTCTTTAATAGACACAGATAGAACAATCAAAGCTAATCGATACAAAATCGTGACCAGAGATCACAAAACCGAATATATTTTCTTATTGGTGTGGTAGTCCCTGTAGATTGTAATATATCTTTGAAGATCTTCAAAAAATACAAGGATCTTGAAGTGGAAATCTAAAAAATGTGGCATATGAGGACATCAATAATTCCAGTTGTAGTTTTTTAACCAGGTTGATTAGAAAAGAAAAAATTGCACTTCAATTCATTCTCAAGATGCAAATAATATTCGCCACCGTCTGGTTCAATGGTTCATTTAAAACTATCAAAATGTCCATCTTGAAGCTGAAATCTAAAAAAAATGGCATATGAACATCAATTAATTTTTTCTGTACCATCAAGCAATCTGATCAAATTAGAAAAAGGTCCATTAGAATCATTTTCAAAAAAAATTTAAATACAAGAAATTGTAGTTAATAATAAATAATTCACATTTCTTTTTATTTTTTTTTTTTCATGGGATCAACTCCACCTTCCTCCTATCCCCACTGCAGTTCTCAACAAGTTCCTTCCCTCACTTCCTCCTCAGACCACTTTTTGCCATCCACTTAAAAATGGACTATATTATGTCATCGTTGCTTTCGAAATTTCTTTCCTTCTATTCGACCCGTTTTCCTCCAGATTTTCTGGGCCTCCTTCCTCATTATGTGTCCCAGAAACTCCAGCTAATGATGTTGTTTATTAAGCCTCCTCCTTGTTTGCAACCTCTTTAAGATCTCAACGTTGCTCATATTTCGGTCCATTTATATCCATTTAAATCATTCTGTAATCAACAAATCTCAAAATTTGAAAAAGTCTTAATCTTTTTTCAAATAAATGATAAAAATGCATAAAGATTACAAATGTCAAGACCAAAAGTATTCTTTTTTTTAAAAAAAAAAAATCCTTCTGTCTCAAAATAAATTGAATTAAATTTTTCTTTTACCCTGTCTCCAATATTTGCAAGATAAATTTAATTTTAAAACCCTTACTCGCAATAAACTGCTTATTTTTGGCTCAAATGAATTCATTATTGAAGCTCAAAATTTTATACCCTTGGTCTCACAATCTTCAAAGCTAAAACCTTGGCTGAACATCTCACAATAAACTGAATTCAGGTTTGTTATTTAAAAAACTAATTCAAAGTTTGGCAAAAATTCCTCATAATTTTTAAATCAGTTTTTTTATAACATGTCTAACCTGCTCAGCCCTTGGCCCCTGTCTGTGATTTTATTCATTCCTAGATGGTAAATGTCTATACAGAAAGCCCTTAGCTAAATGTCTCATAAATTGAAACAGCCCCTTGTTAATCCTGTCTTTAATTGCTCAGCCCTGAATTAAATCCCTGGAATAAGGGAGCTGCTAGTCATTTTGGATTGTTTCAATTAACGAAAAAAAAAAAAGAATAAATGCGGATTTGGACAAAAGGATTAGCCCTTTTCACAAAATTATCTCTGAAAATTCATTAAATGAATAATTTCTGTATTTTAAAATTTCAATAAATTGTAACTAAATCTCAAAATTAAACTGGGTAAGTTCTTGGCCTTTGAAAATTTAATATAAAATATTCAATAAATGCCAACCCTGTCTCGATTAAAAATGAAAGGAAAAAAAAATATGTCTCAAAATACAAAGATCAGCCCTTGGCCGACCCTGTATTAAAATACACTGAATTTATTTTATTTAAAAATGTCTCCAAAAACAAAATTAGAAAAGAAAATTTTAATCACATTACGAAGAGCTTTATCCATGTAAAATGTGTGTAATCTTAGAATTTTTTTAATAAGAATACTCTGTGGTTAATGTCATGAAGCCATTTCTGACCTTAGGTCTCTGGAAGGAAATTCAAAAATAAAAGAAAATAAATAATAATAAAATAATAGAGAGATTTGGTCAAACATTGAAATATTCATATTGCAGTCCCTGCAGACTACAATGTATCTTTGACGATCTTGAAAAAAGCTTTCAAAATACAAGGACCTTGAAATCGAAATCTCAAAAATGTGGTACATGGGAACATCAACAATCCCTGTTGTAGTTGGAGCCCTCGGATTGATTGGAAAAGTTTCAAAAAACTCATTGAAAGATTCCTAGAAAAATATAAAAAATTGTTCTCACAGTATATTTACACCTTAAGGAATTTTGTAATTTTTCTAATTTTTTTTTTTTTTTTTTTTTTTTTTTTCAGTTGAAATGTGTGAAAAAGCCGAACATGGCACGAAAATATTTTTAAAAATAATATAAATTTAATTAAATGCAAAAATAAGGCTCACAGTTACACATTTGCTAATAATAATAATAATAATAACAATAATAATATGGTAAAAACACCACCCAGACCCGGTTACGGAATAGGACCTATTTTTCATCTCAGAAGACTACACAATACACACTTTTTGAACAATCAAGGCCAACCACTATTGAATATTGTTATTAAAGACTATTATAAAAAAGTACCTCTTTATTGATATGGCAGTCCTACTGACTGCAATGTATCTTTGAAGATATTCAAAAAATACTGTCAAAATACAGGACCTTGAAATAGAAATCTCAAAAATGTAGCATATGGAAACATCAACAATACCTGTTGTAGTTGGAGCCCTAGGACTGGTTGGAAAAAGATTGCAGTAGACTAATTGAAGGGATTCCTGGAAGCCCATGCATTAAAGAAAAACAAAATTGTTGTCACCAGTAAAGCCTGCACCTTAGAAACATATAAGAAAAAAAAAAAAAAAGAAAAGAATAAGAAGAAGAAGAAGAAGAAAAAACAAAAAGAAAAAAAAAAGAAAGACATTAAAAAGAAAAAAGAAAAGGAAAAAAAATAATTAAAGACCCAAAAAAAAAGTAGAATTAGATGAAAAAAAAAAATAAGATTCTAAACAAGAAGAAAAAAATGGAGGAGAAAAAAGGAGAAAAGAAAAAAAATAAAAATGTAAAAAAAAGAAAAAAAAAAAATTTTTGAAAAAAAAAGAAGAAGAAAAAAGGAAAAAAAAGAAAAAAGAAAAAAAATTAAAAAGAAAAAATTCAAAATTTATCAAAATAAATCTAAAGAAAAATAAAGAAAAAGGAGAAAAGAAAAGAAAAAAAATAAATGTAAAAAAGAAAAAAGAAAATGATTTGTTAAAGAAAAAAAGACGAAATGAGAAAAAAAAAAGGAAAAAAGAAAGAAAAAGAAAATAAAGAAAAAAAAGAAAAAAAAGAGAATGATTTGTTCTAAAGAAAAGAAGACGAAATAAAAGAAGGAAAAGAAGAAAAAAAAGAAAAAAATTTATTTTTTAAATGAAAAAAGAAAAATGATTTGTGAAAGAAAAGAAAACGAAATAAAAAAAAGAAAAAAGGAGAAAAGAAAGAAAAGAAAAAAATGTAAAAAAAAAAGAAAAAATGAATGATTTGTCATTAAAAAAAATGAAAAAAAAAGGAAAAAAAAAATGAAAAAATAATGAAAAAAAAATGTAAAGAGAATGAAAAATGTGAAAATAAGAAATAAGAGAAGAAAAAAAAAAAAAAAAAGTAAATAATAGAAAAAACTGAAAAGAGAAAGATTTTTAAAAAATTAAAAAAGCAAAGAAAAAGAAAATAATGATTTCAAAAAAAAAAATCGAACTCAAATTCAGTTTTGAATTGAAAAAAGCGAAAAGAATGTTAAAATAAAATAAATGAAAAAAAGTTCCGCATTTGTATTCGAAAAAAAGACGAAAAAAAGGAAGAAAAGATGGAAAATGTCCGTGATTATCGAATGTTTGAATTCAGTTTTAAATGATTTGTAAAAAGAAAAGAAGAAAAATTAGAAACGTCGGAGAAAATTTTAGAAATAATAAAATTAATGTGGAAAAGAAGAAAAAAAATGAATGCAATTTTAAAAAGAAAAAAACTCCACTAAGAGAAGGAAAGAAATTTGAATGAAAACATTGTCATAAATTACAAAAATCAAGATAAGAAAAAGTGATTTTATTTTTAATGTCTTGTTCATGTGACAAAATTTCCGAAAAAGATGAATGATATTTATATCCTTTGGTAACTGAAACTGGAAAATTCAATTTCAAAATGATCTAAAAGAAATTTGTTTAAATTTTTCCCTGAAAATTTAATTTTTAAAAACTCATTGAAAGATTTGTAAGGGACATATTAATTAGATTACATATTTGAACTTGTGCTAAAAAGGGCAATTTTATCAATGATGGAATAAAAAAAAATTTGAGCATGTCAGCATGTTAAAGAAAACTCACTGTGTTAAATTGATCGGAAAAGACAATGAATTTTTAACCATGTCTGTTATTTCACGATAAAATTTCTATAAGCAAATCAAAGACAAAAGGAATATCAACCATGGAGCACCAACGTTTCGTCCATCGAACTCAATTCAAATTTAATTGATCCAAAATTTTTTAAAACTGAACCAAATTTCTTTCTAAAAAAAATTCTATATTCACAATATATATTCATATAACTTCTATATATAGAATAAACTGATATTTTATTGATTTGTTATACAATGTTTCCAAAATCATTTCAATTCGATAACAAACATTTGTGAAAATAGAACCAAATCTTTTTATACATATAAAAAATAAGATTTAATTTTTTAATTGATTTCTATATATATATTGTTTTTAATAACTTCAGATGTTTATTTCACAAAAATACATTTGGGAAATTGAACATAACTGGATCCAAAAAAATTCAAAGGTCTTGGATTTATATTACCAAATATGGACTTTTGAATTCCAATTTATGAAAGAATATATTTGTGACAATGGACATTTAAACCTTACAGTTTGTTTTGAAACATTACTGCAATTTCATACAAAAATGATGGTTTAAAAATTTAAAATTGCTTTCATCGTTGACAAAAATATAAAAGAAACAGCTCCTGAATTTTTTGTGTATTTTTTTCAAATGTAATAAGATTTCGTAATATCAAAATGAAGGAAATCTGAGAAGAAAAAACAAAAACAATGAAGTTCCATTATATGTGAATATTGGCATATACAACATATTCAAAATTTAAACAAATGCATCAAAATTGTAGACGAAACACCAAAGTGTGTATAAAAAAAAAGATTATTTCAAATATGATAATAACTGGATTTTTTATAACAATATTTATATTTTTGTAAAAGCTTAACATTTAGGTATTGTTGAAATGTCTGTGATATTCAGGCATTGATCAGTTTTGATTTGGTTTGGATGCCATTTACAATAAATTTGTGTGTGTTCTTTTTTATTGTTTAAACCACAGAATTGATGGGGGATTCAAAATGATGGGAAAAATATACATTTTTGAAGTTCTTTTAGAATAAATTTAGATCCAATTAAAATTCTCCTTTTGTTTCATGGATTCTATCATCTTTTAGAAACTTTATATCACATTGATTTTGTTTTCAATAAAAAAATAAAGGTACAATAAAGAGTGGATTGTTTTCAAAAATCATCACTTCAAGAATTGAATAGTTAGGCATTTCAAATTCAACAATTTCTTATTAAGTTTGAAAATCTTCCATAAAAAGAAGCTTAAAATGTCAAGGAAAAATTTTGGAAATAGAAGAATCTTATAAACAATTTCAATTTTCTCTTCATTATTTCATCTTTTTTATTAATAAAAATTTCTTGCAATTGAAATGAATATTTAAAGTTCCCTTCTTAAGGATTATTATTTAAATATTTCTATGAATGATAATGTCATTTTTTTCAATATCTTCTTGAGTCACAGGATTCTTTCAAGTTTAAACATCTTCATGAAAGAATAATGAATGAAGGTTCTTTCAGAAATAAAAAACCTTGTAAATAATTTATGTCCTTTGACAAAGGTAAAAAAGAATGAAATCCACCCTTTGATTAAAAAAATTTTTGAAAACGAAAAAATTGAGATTTCCTTCAAAAATTTACAAAAAAGGTTTATTTTTTAAAGATAAAAGTATTATTGAGGAAATAAAAATTTAAAACTTGATTCACAACGTTTTTCATCTTATTAGCATGTTTTTTTTTAAAAAACCAACCTTTTTCAGGGGAAAAAAGATCACAGAAAGATCATGGTCGAATATTTTAGTTGCAGGAACTTGAAAAAATTCTCTTTATCTTCTTTATATGTCTTCATAAACGACTGCTTTGAAGGTTCTCCTTCAATTGTTATTACAAAAATATTAATGGGCTCAATATGAAGATTTCATTATTTATAAGGAAAATGAAACAGCATTGTTTTCATCTTTTGATTAAAAAACTGAGATGCCAAAATTTTAATAAATAAATCAAAAAAATATTTCAATATAAAATCTAAATAAATTTTTGGGAAAACAATATGAAATGTATAGGCTGACTATAAAACAGAAAAAAAATTAATAAAAATTTTCATTTCAACTCTTGTTAAAACAAATTGTTCTTCATCAGGGAACAAAATTTTGATTGAGGAATTATGAAGGGTTATTTACAACTGTGAAATCTTGAGGAAGCATTCATTTCAACTCTTCTTAATAATAACTGCATTGTTCTTTCCAGGTACTGATTTTTCTGAAAAAATTTGACTATGAAGGAATCACAATGTTAAATTTTCCTGCATTTAATATCAACTCTTCTTATTAATTTTGCATTTTTCTTTTAAAAAAAATCAATGAAAAAATTCATATTACTGAATGAAGGAGATGATATTTTAAATCTAGCCTGATTAATACAAATAAAGTTCTTATTAAAAAACTGCATTGTTCTTTCTTATTAATACAATATATACATAAGAAAAATTTCATGAGGCTGACTATGAAGGGTGTCTGCATAGAACTTTTCTTACTTGGTCCTGCATTTAAAATCTAAAAACCTGAACTTCATATTTCTTTCCATGTACAGGTGAGGGCTAAAATGTCATATTCTGACTATGAAATTTATTCTTTTCAAACTAAATCTTGCAATGAATTCATTTCAACTCTTCTTATTAATAATGGAAAAATTTCTTTCCATTGGTACGGTCTGGGGCTGAAAAAATTCATAGGCTGACTATGAAGGAGTGATGCTAGAACTGTGAAATCTTGCCTCATTCATTTCAACTCTTCTTATTAATAACTGCATTGTTTCTTTTCAGGTTCGATCATGGGCTGAAAAAATAAAGTAATTTATGAAAATTGTGATGCTACAACTGTGAAATCTTGCATATTTCATTTCAAACTTCTTATTAATAATGCATTGTTTCTTTCCATTTACGATACTGGGCTGAAAAAGTTCATAGGCTGACTATGAAGGATGATGCTAGAACTGTGAAATTTGCATGCATTCATTTCAACTCTTCTTATTAATAACTGCATTGTTTCTTTTTCCATGTACGAGGGAGGCTGGGCTGAAAAATTCATAGGCTGACTATGAAGGAGTGATGCTAGAACTGTGAAATCTTGCATGCATTCATTTCAACTCTTCTTATTAATAACTGCATTGTTTCTTTTCCAGGTACGAGGAGGGGCTGAAAAGTTCATAGGCTGACTATGAAGGAGTGATGCTAGAACTGTGAAATCTTGCATGCATTCATTTCAACTCTTCTTATTAATAACTGCATTGTTTCTTTCCCAGGTACGAGGTGGGGCTGAAAAGTTCATAGGCTGACTATGAAGGAGTGATGCTAGAACTGTGAAATCTTGCATGCATTCATTTCAACTCTTCTTATTAATAACTGCATTGTTTTCTTTCCAGGTACGAGGGTGGCTGAAAAGTTCATAGGCTGACTATGAAGGAGTGATGCTAGAACTGTGAAATCTTGCATACATTCATTTCAACTCTTCTTATTAATAACTGCATTGTTTCTTTCCAGGTACGAGGGAGGGCTGAAAAGTTCATAGGCTGACTATGAAGGAGTGATGCTAGAGCTGTGAAATCTTGCATGCATTCATTTCAAATCTTCTTATTAATAACTGTATTGTTTCTTTCCAGATACGAAGCTGGGCTGAAAAGTTCATAGGCTGACTATGAAGGAGTGATGCTAGAGCTGTGAAATCTTGCATGCATTCATTTCAACTCTTCTTATTAATAACTGCATTGTTTCTTTTCCAGGTACGAGGGTGGGCTGAAAAGTTCATAGGCTGACTATGAAGGAGTGATGCTAGAGCTGTGAAATCTTGCATGCATTTATTTCAACTCTTCTTATTAATAACTGCCTTGTTTCTTTCCAGGTACAAGTGTGGGCTGAAAAGTTCATAGCCTGACTATGAAGGAGTGATGCTAGAGCTGTGAAATCTTGCCTGCATTCATTTCAACTCTTCTTATTAATAACTGCCTTGTTTCTTTCCAGATACGAGGGTGGGCTGAAAAGTTCATAGGCTGACTATGAAGGAGTGATGCTAGAGCTGTGAAATCTTGCCTGCATTCATTTCAACTCTTCTTATTAATAACTGCATTGTTTCTTTCCAGGTACGAGGGTGGGCTGAAAAGTTCATAGGCTGACTATGAAGGAGTGATGCTAGAACTGTGAAATCTTGCATGCATTCATTTCAACTCTTCTTATTAATAACTGCATTGTTTCTTTCCAGGTACGAGGGTGGGGCTGAAAAGTTCATAGGCTGACTATGAAGGAGTGATGCTAGAACTGTGAAATCTTGCATGCATTCATTTCAACTCTTCTTATTAATAACTGCATTGTTTCTTTCCAGGTACGAAGGGAGGGATGAAAAGTTCATAGGCTGACTATGAAGGAGTGATGCTAGAACTGTGAAATCTTGCATGCATTCATTTCAACTCTTCTTATTAATAACTGCATTGTTTCTTTCCAGGTACGAGGGAGGGCTGAAAAGTTCATAGGCTGACTATGAAGGAGTGATGCTAGATCTGTGAAATCTTGCATGCATTCATTTCAACTCTTCTTATTAATAACTGCATTGTTTCTTTCCAGGTACGAGGATGGGCTGAAAAGTTCATAGGGCTATCAAGGAGTGATGCTAGAGCTGTGAAATCTTGCATGCATTCATTTCAACTCTTCTTATTAATAACTGCATTGTTTCTTTCCAGGTACGAGGAGGGATGAAAAGTTCATAGGCTGACTATGAAGGAGTGATGCTAGAACTGTGAAATCTTGCATGCATTCATTTCAACTCTTCTTATTAATAACTGCATTGTTTCTTTCCAGGTACGAGGGAGGGCTGAAAAGTTCATAGGGCTGACTATGAAGGAGTGATGCTAGAACTGTGAAATCTTGCCTGCATTCATTTCAACTCTTCTTATTAATAACTGCATTGTTCTTCCCATGTACGAGGGAGGGCTGAAAAATGCATAGGCTGACTATGAAGGAGTGATGCTAGAACTGTGAAATCTTGCCTGCATTCATTTCAACTCTTCTTATTAATAACTGCATTGTTCTTCCCATGTACGAGGGAGGGCTGAAAAATGCATAGGCTGACTATGAAGGAGTGATGCTAGAACTGTGAAACCTTGCCTCCATTCATTTCAACTCTTCTTATTAATAACTGCATTTTTTCTTTCCAGGTACGATGGATGGGTGAAATTTCTGAAAATGTTCATAACTGACTATGAAGGATGTGATGTTCGTAGAACTGTGAAATCTTGCATGCATTCATTTCAACTCTTCTTATTAATAACTGCATTGTTTTTTCCAGGTACGAGGGGACGGGATGAAAAATGCATAGGCTGACTATTTCTAACTGCAAGGAGTGATGCTGAACTGTGAAATCTTGCCTGCATTCATTTCAACTCTTCTTATTAATAACTGCATTGTTCTTTCTAACTGAGAACTGCATTGTTCTTTCTACGAAGGAAAAGTTCATTAGCTGAAAAAATCATAGGCTGACTATGAAGGAGTGATGCTAGAACTGATGAAATCTTGCATCTAATTGATAGCATTCATTTCAACTCTTCTTATTAAAGAAATAACTGCATTGTTTCTTTCTAGGTACGATATTATGGGCTGAAAATGCATAGGCTGACTACATGGCTGAAAAGAGTGATTTGTGATGCTAGATCTAATTAATAACTGCATTGTTCTGTGAAATCTTGCCTGCATTCATTTTCACTCTTCTTATTACATAAAAGTTCTTAGCATTGTTCTTCCCATGTACGAGGGGACGATACATGGCTGAAAAATTAGCTGATAGGCTGACTATGAAGGTGATGCTAGAACTGTGAAATCTTGCCTGCATTCATTTCAACTCTTCTTATTAATAACTGCATTGTTCTTCCCATGTGAAAAAGTTCAGGTGGGCTGAAAAATGCATAGGCTGACTGCATGAAGTTGTGATGCTAGAACTGATGCTAAAATTAAAAATTGCCTGCATTCATTTCAACTCTTCTTATTAATAACTGCATTGTTCTTTCCATGTACGATAGTGGGCTGAAAATGCATAAACTGACTATGAAGGAGTGATGCTAGAACTGAAATCTTGCATGCATTCATTTCAACTCTTCTAGGGACTAATAACTTTCATTGTTTTCCCATGTACGATGGGGACGATACATGGCTGAAAAGTTCATGGGCTGATTATGGAAGTTGTGATGCTAGAACTGTGAAACCTTGCCTGCATTCATTTCAACTGCTTCTTGCATAACATTATTCTTTCCATGTACGAGGGAGGGGCTGAAAAATTCATTAGCTGACTATGAAAATGATGCTAAAACTGTAAATAGCATTCTTTCCATTCTTTCCATTATTTCTTCCCATGTACGATACAAGGCTGAAAAATTCATAGGCTGACTATGAAGGAGTGATGCTAGAACTGTGAAATCTTGCATACAATTCAACTCTTCTTATTAATAACTGCATTATTCTTTTCCATGTACGATACATGGCTGAAAAATCATAGGCTGACTATGAAGTTGTGATGCTAGAACTGTAAAATTGCCTCCATTCATTTCAACTCTTCTTATTAATAACTGCATTGTTCTTTTTGTACGAGGACTGAAGGTCATATGACTATGAAGTTTGATGCTGAACTGAAGAAATCTTGCTAAATTCATTTCAACTCTTCTTATTAATAACTCCATTGTTCTTCCCATGTACGAGGGAGGGCTGAAAAATGCATAGGCTGACTATGAAGGAGTGATGCTAGAACTGTGAAATCTTGCATACATTAATTTCAACTCTTCTTATTAATAACTGCATTGTTTCTTTCATGTACGATGGATGGCTGAAAATGCATAGGCTGACTATGAAGTTGTGATGCTAGAACTGTGAAATCTTGCCTGCATTCATTTCCAACTCTTCTTATTAATAACTTTGCATTGTTCTTTTCCCATGTACGATACAGGCTGAAAATGTTCATAGGCTGACTATGAAGGAGTGATGCTAGAACTGTGAAATCTTGCCTGCATTCATTTCAACTCTTCTTATTAATAACTGCATTGTTCTTCCCATGTACGATAGTGGCTGAAAATTCATTAAGCTGACTATGAAGAAATGATGCTAGAACTGTGAAATTGCCTAAAATCATTTCATCTTCTTATTGATAACTGCATTATTCTTTCCATGGGACGATACATGGCTGAAAAAGATTCATTAGCTGACTATGAAGGTGATGCTGATGCTAAAATCTTATATAAATTCATTTTCAACTCTTCTTATTAACTGCATTGTTCTTTCAGGTACGATACATGGCTGAAAAATTCATTAGCTGACTATGAAGGGAAAATGATGCTAATTGAACTGTGAAATCTTGGCTGCATTCTGATTTCAAGAAATGATTCTAAAATTATAAATAACTGCATTGTTCTTTCTGTACGATACATGGCTGGGATGAAAAGTGCTAAAATTATAAAATAGCTCTAATTGACTATGAAGGGACGATACATGATGCTGAACTGAAGAAATCTTGCCTGTATTAAAAATTCAACTCTTCTAATTGTGCTACTGCATTGTTCTTTCTAGGGACGATACATGGCTGAAAAGTTCATTAGGCTGATTATGAAGGGTGATGCTAGAACTGCTGAAATCTAGTGCATCTTTCAACTCTTCTTATTAATAGCTGCATTGTTCTTTCCATGGACGATACATGGCTGAAAAATTCATTAGCTGATTATGAAGAAATGATGCTAAAATTATAAAATCTTGCATCTATTCATTTCAACTCTTCTTTCTTAATAAATTGTTCTTCCCATTACGAGGAGGGCTGAAAAAATCATTGATAGCTGATTGTTCTTTCTAGTGATGCTAGAACTGAAAATGCATACATTAATTTCAACTCTTCTTGATAACTGCATTGTTCTTTTCTAGGGACGAAAAAATATAGAAAAGACTATTAGCTGATTATGAACTGAAATGATGCTAAAATTTAAATCAACTCTTCTTATTAATAACTGCATTGTTCTTTCCATGTACGATACATGGCTGAAAAATTCATTAGCTGATTATGAAGAAATGATGCTAGAACTGTAAAATAATGCATGCATTCTTTCAACTCTTCTCATAATAACTGCATTGTTCTTTCTAGGAAGACGAAAAGAAAATGCTGAAAATCAAAAAGGAGTGATGCTAGAACTGTAGAAATGATTGCCTCCATTCATTTCAGTGCTTCTTATTAATAACTGCATTGTTCTTTCCAGGGACGATACATGGCTGAAAAGGTTATTAACTGACTATGAAGGAATGATGCTAGAACTATAAAATCTTGCATGCATTCATTTCAACTTCTTCTTAACGATACATTGGCTTTTCTTAGCTGATTTACGAGGAGGGCTAAAATTATAAAAAGTGCATTGATTTCTGCATTGCTTTCAAGGCGATACTATGAAGGGTTCATGCTAGAACTGTGAAATCTGCCTGCATTCATTTCAATAAGTCATCTAATAATAACTGCATTGTTCTTTCTAGGTACGATACATGGCTGAAAAATTCATTAGCTGATTATGAAGAAATGATGCTAAACTAAAATAGTGCATCCATTAATTTCAACTCTTCTTATTGGCTGAAAAGTTCATTAGCTGATTATTTCTGATGCTAAAATTAGGGATAGGGCTAATTGAAAATGCATTGTTCTTTCTATAGACGATACATGGCTGAAAAGTTTATTAGCTGAAAATGAAGAAATGCATTCATTTCAAATCTTCTAATTGATAACTTCATTGTTCTTTCCATGTACGACGAGGGGATGAAAAATTCATTAGCTGATTATGAAGAAATGATGCTAGAACTGTGAAATCTTGCATCTAATTGATTGCATTGTTCTTTCTAGGGGACAACTCTTCTTCATTAGCTGATTAACTAGTACATTTGTTGTTTTCTTTCTGAGGACGATGGATGGCTGAAAAGTTCATTAGCTGATTATGAAGAAATGATGCTAAAATTATAAAATAGTGCATTCTAATTTCTTAACTGCATTATTTCTTTCTAGGGACGATACATGGCTGAAAAGGTCATTAGCTGACTATGAAGAAATGATGCTAAAACTGTGAAATCTTGCATCTTCATTTCAACTCTTCTTATTAATAACTGCATTGGGACGATTCTTCATTGGCTGATTATGAAGTACGATAACTGCATTGTTCTTTCTAGGATACATAGACTGAAAAGTTCATTAGCTGATTATGAAGATTCTGATGCTAGAACTGTGAAATTTGCATAATAGTGCATCTTCTTATTGATGCTAAAATTATAAACGCATTGTTTCTTTCTAGGGACGATACACATGGCTGAAAAGTTCATTAGCTGATTATGAAGAAATGATGCTAAAACTGTAAAATAGTGCATCTTCAATTGATTATTTCTAACTGCATTGTTCTTTCTAGGTGCACGATACATGGCTGAAAAGTTCATTAGGCTGATTATGAAGAAATGATTCTAAAATTATAAAATAGTGCATCAGGCGTTGTAATTTCAATTTCTTCTTATTAGGATATACATGCATTCATTTCTTTCTAAAATTATAAAATGGACTAATTGATAACTGCATTGGGATGAAAAGTTCATTAGCTGATTATGAAGTTGTGATGCTAATTAAGGGACGATACATGGCTGAAAAGTATTGTGATTACATGATGATTCTAATTTCAAATAGTGCATCTTATTATTAACTGCATTGTTCTTTCTAGGGACGATACATGGCTGAAAAAGTTCATTAGCTGATTATGAAGAAATGATGCTAAAACTGTATAAAATAGTGCATCTAATTGATAACTGCATTGTTCTTTCTGGGGACGATACATGGCTGAAAAGTTCATTAACTGATTATGAAGAAATGATGCTTTCTAAATTATAAAATAGTTAATTTCATCTAATTAATAACTGCATTGTTCTTTCTAGGGACGATACATGGCTGAAAAGTTCATTAGCTGATTATGAAGATGATGCTAAAATTATAAATAGTGCATCTAATTGATTGATACTGCATTGTTCTTTCTAGGGACATACATGGCTAAAAGTTCATTAGCTGATTATGAAGAAATGCTAAAATTGTTCTAATTGATAACTAGGGACGATACAAGGCTGAAAAAGTTCATTAGCTGATTATGAAGAAATGATGCTAAAATTATAAAATAGTGCATCTAATTGATAACTGCATTGTTCTTTCTAGGGACGATACATGGCTGAAAAGTTCATTAGCTGATTATGAAGAAATGATGCTAAAATTATAAAATAGTGCATCTAATTGATAACTGCATTGTTCTTTCTAGGGACGATACATGGCTGAAAAGTTCATTAGCTGATTATGAAGAAATGATTCTAAAATTATAAAATAGTGCATCTAATTGATAACTGCATTGTTCTTTCTAAAGGGACGATACATGGCTGAAAAAGTTCATTAGCTGATTATGAAGAAAATGATGCTAAATTATAAAATAGTGCATGCTAAGATTCTTTCTATAAAATGAGTTCATTAGCTGATTATGAAGATTGATGCTGCATTGTTGCATCTAATTGACGACTACATTGTTCTTTTCGAGGACGATAAAAAGTTCATTATGCTGATTATGAAGAAATGATATAAAATTATAAAATAGTGCATCTAATTGATAACTGCATTGTTCTTTCTAGGGACGATACATGGCTGAAAAAAGTTCATTAGCTGATTATGAAAGAAATGATGCTAAAATTATAAAATAGTGCATCTAATTGATATGCTGCATTGTTCTTTCTAGGGACGATACATGGCTGAAAAAGTTCATTGATTATGCTGATTAAAATTAAAAATAAGAAATGATGCTTGTTCTTTCTAAATTAAAAAGTTCATTAAATAAGTGCATCTAATTGAATAGCATCTGCGTTGTTCTTTCTAGGGACGATACATGGCTGAAAAGTTCATTAGCTGATTATGAAGAAATGATGCTAAAATTATAAAATAGTGCATCAATTGATAACTGCATTGTTCTTTCTAGGGACGATACATGGCTGAAAGAAGTTCATTAGCTGATTATGAAGATGATGCTAAAATTATAAAATAGTGCATCTAATTGATAACTGCATTGTTCTTTCTAGGGACGATACATGGCTGAAAATTCATTAGCTGATTATGAAATGATTCTAAAATTATAAAATAGTGCATCTAATTGATAACTGCATTGTTCTTTCTAGGGACGATACATGGCTGAAAAGTTCATTAGCTGATTATGAAGAAATGATTCTAAAATTATAAAATATAGTGCATCTAATTGATAACTGCATTGTTCTTTCTAGGACGATACATGGCTGAAAAGTTCATTAGCTGATTATGAAGAAATGATTCTAAAATTATAAAATAGTGCATCTAATTGATAACTGCATTGTTCTTTCTAGGGACGATACATGGCTGAAAAGTTCATTAGCTGATTATGAAGAAAATGATGCTAAAATTATAAAATAGTGCATCTAATTTATAACTTCATTATTCTTTCTAGGGACGATACATGGCTGAAAAGTTCATTAGCTGATTATGAAGAAATGATGCTAAAATTATGAAATAGTGCATCTAATTGATAACTGCATTGTTCTTTCTAGGGACGATACATGGCTGAAAAGTTCATTAGCTGATTATGAAGAAATGATGCTAAAATTATAAAATAGTGCATCTAATTGATAACTGCATTGTTCTTTCTAGGGACGATACATGGCTGAAAAGTTCATTAGCTGATTATGAAGAAATGATGCTAAAATTATAAAATAGTGCATCTAATTGATAACTGCTTTCTAGGGACGATTGGCTTTCATTTCTAGAAATGATGCTAAAATTATAAAATAGTGCATCTAATTTATAACTGCATTGTTCTTTCTAGGGACGATACAAAAGTTCATTAGCTGATTATGAAGAAATGATGCTAAAATTATAAAATAGTGCAAAAACTTATTCTTTCTAAAATGGATGGCTGAAAAGTTCATTAGCTGATTATGAATGATGCTAAAATTATAAAATAGTGCATCTAATTTAACTGCATTGTTCTTTCTGAGGACGATGGATGGCTGAAAAGTTCATTAGCTGATTATGAAGAAATGATTCTAAAATTATAAAAATAGTGCATCTATTGATAACTGCATTGTTCTTTCTAGGGACGATACATGGCTGAAAAGTTCATTAGCTGATTATGAAGAAATGATGCTAAAATTATAAAATATTGCATCTAATTGATAACTGCATTGTTCTTTCTAGGGACGATAGATGGCTGAAAAGTTCATTAGCTGATTATGAAGAAATGATTCTAAAATTATAAAATAGTGCATCTAATTGATAACTGCATTGTTCTTTCTAGGGACGATACATGGCTGAAAAGTTCATTAGCTGATTATGAAGAAATGATGCTAAAATTATGAAATAGTGCATCTAATTGATAACTGCATTGTTCTTTCTAGGGACGATAGATGGCTGAAAATTTCATTAGCTGATTATGAAGAAATGATGCTAAAATTATGAAATAGTGCATCTTGATAAATGCATTATTCTCTAGGGACGATACATGGCTGAAAAAAGTTCATTAGCTGATTATGAAGAAATGATGCTAAAATTATAAATAATGCATCTTATTTCTAACTGCATTGTTCTTTTTCTAGGGACGATACATGGCTGAAAAGTTCATTAGCTGATTATGAAGAAATGATGCTAAAATTATAAAATAGTGCATCTAATTGATAACTTGTTCTTTCATTGGCTTTCATTTTTCTGAGGATTCCTAAATTATAAAATAGTGACGATAGATGGCGATGAAAAAAGTTCATTAGCTGATTATGAAGAAATGATGCTAAAATTATAAAATAGTGCATCTAATTGATAACTGCATTGTTCTTTCTTAGGGATGATGAAAAGTTCGAAATTGAAGTACATGGCTGAAAATTATTAAAAATGATGTTCTAATTATCTAACTGCATTAAAGGCTGAAATGATATTAAATTATAAAATTGTAAAATAGTGCATCTAATTTCTAACTGCATTGGAGGACGATGGATGGCTGAAAGTTCATTGTGATTATGAAGAAATGATGCTAAAATTATAAAATAGTGCATCTAATTGATAACTGCATTGTTCTTTCTAGGGACGATAGATGGCTGAAAAGTTCATTAGATGATTATGAAGAAATGATGCTAAAAATAATGAAATAGTGCATCTAATTGATAACTGCATTGTTCTTTCTCGGGACGATACATGGCTGAAAAAGTTCATTAGCTGATTATGAAGAAATGATGCTAAAATTATGAAATAGTGCATCTAATTGATAACTGCATTATTCTTTCTAGGGACGATAGATGGCTGAAAAGTTCATTAAATGAAAAATGATGCTAAAATTATGAAATAGCATTGTTCTTTCTGAGGACGATGGATGGCTGAAAGAAATCATTAGCTGATTCTAAAATGCTAAAATTATAAAATAGTGCTAATTGATAGCACATTGTTCTTTCTGCATGGATGGCTGAAAAGTTCATTCGTAATGATGGAAATGATGCTTATAAAATGTGCATTAATTGACGCTTTACATTTTCTTTTCTACGATAGATGGCTGAAAAGTTCATTAGCTGATTATGAAGAAATGATGTAAAATTATGAAAATAGTGCATCTTCATTGTTCTTTTCTATTTATAACTGATGCATTGTTCTTTTGATAACTGAGGACTTTTGGACGATGGCTGAAAAAAGTTCATTAACTGATTATGAAGAAATGATGCTAAAATTGTAAAATAGTGCATCTAATTTAACTGTATCTTCTTTCTGAGGACGATACATTGTTTCTTTTCATTAGTGATTATGAAGAAATGAAGCTAAAATTTCAATAGTGCATCTAAAATGATTGTTCTTTCTAGGGACGATACATGGCTGAAAAGATTCATTTCCCAAATGATGCTAAAATTAAAATAGTGCATCTAATTGATAACTGCATTGTTCTTTCTAGGGACGATACATGGCTGAAAAATTCATTAGCTGATTATGAAGAAATGATTCTAAAATTATAAAATAGTGCATCTAATTTATAACTGCATTGTTCTTTCTGAAAGACGATGGATGGCTGAAAAGTTCATTATTATTGATTATGAAGAAATGATGCTAAAATTATAAAATAGTGCATCTAATTGATAACTGCATTGTTCTTTCTGGAGGTCGCTGATTATGAAGAAATGATGCTGAAAAGTGCATCTAATTGATAACTGCATTATTCTTTCTAGGGACGATAGATGATTCATTGAATGAATGATGCTAAAATTATGAAATAGTGCATCTAATTTATAACTTTCTAGGGACGATAGATGGCTGAAAATTTCATTTGATTATGAAGGATGCGATGGGATGGCTGAAAAGATTATGGAAGAAATGATGCTAAAATTAGCTGATTATGATGGCTGAAAAGTTCATTAGCAAATTAAAATAAAAATGTGCATCCTAATTGACTGCATTGTTCTTTCTAGGGACGATAGATGGCTGAAAAGGGATTCATTAGCTGATTATGAAGGGATGATGCTAAAAGGATGAAATAAACTAACAGTAACTGCATTGATGGATCAGGGGGGATGGATGGCTGAAAAAGTTCATTAGCTGATTATGAAGAAAAGGGATGGATGGTGGAATTTCTTTGATTGGATGGAAAAAATGGCTGAAATTCAGATGATTATGAAGAAATGATGCTAAAATGTGAAATATCTAATTTCTAACACCATTTATTCTTTATGAAAGGGATTTCATTTTCGGGAAATGATCCTAAAATTATAAATTGTGATGAAAAGTTC
This sequence comes from Acanthosepion pharaonis, assembly GCA_903632075.3. NCBI lineage: Eukaryota > Metazoa > Mollusca > Cephalopoda > Sepiida > Sepiidae > Acanthosepion > Acanthosepion pharaonis. Next base: position 182,995 of record CAHIKZ030001826.1, on the reverse strand, counting down.
ATTATTTGATAGATGGCATTCATTGGCTTAAAAGGAATGATGAAATTATGAAATGATGGATAAAATCTTTCTCAGAATGCTAGATATGAAAAGTCATGGCTGATTCATTTGAACTGGTGCTAAAAAATAATGAAATAGTGCATCTATTTATAACTGCATTGTTCTTTTCTGAGGAGGATGGATGGCTGAAAAAATTGGATGGTGAGCTGATTATGAAGAAATGATGCTAAAAGGTATGGATTCAACTCTTCGATTAATGGCTGAATTGTTCTTCCCCTGATAGGGATGGATGGCTGAAAAGATGCATGACTGACTGGGATGGATGGTGGAACGATGGATGGCTGAAAATTGATGGCGGAAAGGGATGGATTAATACGATTGTTCTTCGGGACGATAGATGGCTGAAAAGTTCATTAGCTGATTATGAAGAAATGATGCTAAAATTATGAAATAGTGCATCTAATTTATAACTGCATTGTTCTTTCTGAGACGATGGATGGCTGAAAAGTTCATTAGCTGATTATGAAGAAATGATGCTAAAATTATGAAATAGTGTGCATCTAATTTATAACTGCATTGTTCTTTCTGACGATGGATGGCTGAAAAGTTCATTAGCTGATTATGAAGAAATGATGCTAAAATTATGAAATGGTGCATTGAATTTCTAACTGCATTGTTCTTTCTGAGGACGATGGATGGCTGAAAGTTCATTAGCTGATTATGAAGAAATGATGCTAAAATTATGAAATAGTGCATCTAATTTCTAACTGCATTGTTCTTTCTGAGTCGATGGATGGATGGCATTAGCTGATTATGATGAAATGATGCTAAAATTATAAAATTGTGCATCTAATTGAATGCATTGTTCTTTCAAAGGACGAGACTGCAAAAGTTCATTTTTATGAAGAAATGATGCGATTAAAATAGTGCATCTAATTGATGAAAAAGTTCATTTCTGCTGATTGGCTGAAAAGTTCATTAGCTGATTATGAAGAAATGATGCTAAAATTATGAAATAGTGCATTATAAAATTTATTTGATAACTGCATTGTTCTTTGCTAGGACGATGGATGGCTGAAAAGTTCATTAGCTTATTATTGGATGGCTGAAAAGTGATGCTGAAAATTGATGTAAAATAGTGCATCTTAATTTCTAACTGCATTGTTCTTCTGGGACGATGGATGGCTGAAAAGTTCATTGGCTGATTATGAAGAAATGATCCTAAAATTATAAAACAGCCTGCATTCAATTCATAACTTCATTGTTAATACGATAGATATTCCCAAGTTCATTAGCTGATTATGGAAATGATGCAAAATTAAGCAATAGTGCATCTAATTGATAACTGTTGTTCTTTTCTGGGACGATAGATGACTGAAAAAGTTCATTAGCGGATTATGGAAGAAATGATGTAAAATTCAAATAGTGCATTAACATTTATAACATTGTTCTTCTGATATACGATGGATGGCTAAGAAAAGTCATTAGCTGATTATGAAGAACAGATGCTAAAATTGTAAAATAGGTTGCCTAAATTCCTTTCTAACTCTTCTTAATATGCATTCATTCTTCTTATGGGGACGAAGGATTAGCTGAAAATGAATTCAATTGGCGAAATAGTGCTGACTATGAAGGAGTGATGCTAGAACTGTGAAATCTTGCCTTTCATTTCAACTCTTCTTTGCATATCAACTTTGTTCTTTTTGTAGGGACGAGGATGGCTGAAAAAGTTCATTACTTACTATGAAGGTGTGATGTAAAATTATGAAACTGTGCATCTAATTGATAACTTGTTCCTGGGACATTCAAAAGTTCAACTCTTCTTAAAGAATGATGCTAAAATAATGAATTGTTCTTCCATGTTCTTTCTAGGGGGAGGAGGCTGAAGATGCATAAGCTGACTATGAAGGTGATGCTAGAACTGTAATCTGCATTCATTTTCAACTCTTCTTATTAATAACTCTTGTTCTTCCCATATACAGGGAGGGCTGGAAAATGCATGGGCTGACTATGAAGGGTGATGCTAGAACTGTGAAATCTTGCATACATTCATTTCAACTCTTCTTATTAATAACTGCATTGTTTCTTCCCATGTAATGAGAGGGGCTGAAAAAAGTTCATAGGCTGACTATGAAGGAGTGATGCTAGAACTGTGAAATCTTGCATCCATTCATTTCAACTCTTCTTATTAATAACTTCATTGTTTCTTTCCAGGTACGAGGAAGGGATAAAAGTTCATAGGCTGACTATGAAAGGAGTGATACTAGAACTGCTGTGAAATCTTGCATACATTCATTTCCAACTCTTCTTATTAATAGCATTGTTTCTTTTCAGGTGGGCTGAAAAATTCTTGACTATGAAGGGAGTGAACTACTGTTGTTTCATTTCAAACTCTTTATTTCTTGGTTTCTTTCAGGTACGGTGCTGGAAAGTTCATGGGCTGACTATGAAAGGGATGCTAGAACTATGCTTGAAATCTTGCATGCATTCATTTCAACTCTTTATTAATAACTTCATTGTTTCTTTCCATGTGCTGACTATGGAAGGAGTGATGCTAGAGCTGAAAAATCTTGCATGCATTCATTTCTGATATGGAAGGTACATGGGCTGACTATGAAGAGTGATATAGAACTATGAAATCATGCATTCATTTCAACTCTTTTGATAATAACTACATTGTTTCTTTCCAGGTATAGGTTCATGGGGTTGGATGCTAGAACTGTGAAATCTTGCATACATTCATTTCAACTCTTTATTAATACTTCATTGTTTCTTTCCAGGTACGGTGTGCTGAATGGTTCTAATGAAGGGTGATGCTGAACTGTAAAATCTTGCATACATTCATTTCAACTCTTTATTAATAATCATTGTTTCTTTCCAGGTACGAGGGTGGGCTGAAAAAGTTTATAGGCTGACTATGAAGGAGTGATGCCTGAGAACTATGAAATCTTGCATACATTCATTTCAACTCTTTATTAATAACTTCATTGTTTCTTTCCATGTACGAGTTGGGCTGAAATGTTCTTGAGGCTGACTATGAAAGAATGATGCTAGAACTGGAAATCTTGCATTCATTTCAACTCTTCTTATTAATAACTACATTGTTTCTTTCCAGGTACGAGGTGGGCTGAAAGTTCTTAGGCTGACTATGAAGGAGTGATGCTAGAACTGTAAATCTTGCATGCATTCATTTCAACTCTTTATTAATAACTTCATTTTCTTTCCAGGTACGAGGAGGTTGAAAATTCATAGGCTGACTATGAAGGGAGTGATGCTAGAACTGTGAAATCTTTGCAGCCATTCATTTCAACTCTTCTTATTAATAACTGCATTCATTTCTTTCCATGTACGAGGGAGGGCTGAAAAAGTTCATAGGCTGACTATGAAGGAGTGATGGAGAACTGTAAATCTTACATGCATTCATTTCAACTCTTCTTATTAATAACTGCATTGTTTCTTTCCAGGTACGAGGTGGGCTGAAAAATTCATGGAGGCTGACTATGAAGGAGTGATGCTAGAACTGTGAAATCTTGCATGCATTCATTTCAACTCTTCTTATTAATAACTGCATTGTTTCTTTCAGGTACGAGGGCTGGGGCTGAAAAATTCATAGGCTGACTATGAAGGTGATGCTAGAACTGTGAAATCTTGCATACATTCATTTCAACTCTTCTTATTAATAACTGCATTGTTTCTTTCCAGGTACGAGGGGGCTGAAAAATTCATAGGCTGACTATGAAGGAGTGATGCTAGAACTGTGAAATCTTGCATGCATTCATTTCAACTCTTCTTATTAATAACTGCATTGTTTCTTTCCAGGTACAGGAGGGCTGAAAATGTTCTTAGAAGAAGGTGATGCTAGAACTGTGAAATCTTGCATGCATTCATTTCAACTCTTCTTATTAATAACTGCATTGTTTCTTTCCAGGTACGGTGGGCTGAAAAGTTCATATAGGCTGACTATGAAGATGATGCTAAACTGTGAAATCTTGCATACATTCATTTCAAACTCTTCTTATTAATAACTGCATTGTTTCTTTCCAGGTACGAGGTGGGCTGAAAAAGTTCATAGGCTGACTATGAAGGGGTGATGCTAGAACTGTGAAATCTTGCATGCATTCATTTCAACTCTTCTTATTAATAACTGCATTGTTTCTTTCCAGGTACGAGGTGGGCTGAAAAGTTCATAGGCTGACTATATGAAGGATGCTAGAACTGTGAAATCTTGCATGCATTCATTTCAACTCTTCTTATTAATAACTGCATTGTTTCTTTCCAGGTACGAGGTGGGCTGAAAAGTTCATAGGCTGACTATGAAGGGAGTGATGCTAGAACTGTGAAATCTTGCATACATTCATTTCAACTCTTCTTATTAATAACTGCATTGTTTCTTTCCAGGTACGAGGAGGGCTGAAAAGTTCATAGGCTGACTATGAAGGAATGCTAGAACTGTGAAATCTTGCATGCATTCATTTCAACTCTTCTTATTAATAACTGCATTGTTTTTCTTTCCATTGTACGAGGTGGCTGAAAAGGTTCATAGGCTGACTATGAAGGAATGATGCTAGAGCTCTTTGAAATCTTGCATGCATTCATTTCAACTCTTCTTATTAATAACTGCATTGTTTCTTTCCAGGTACGAGGTTATGCTGAAATGTTCATAGGCTGACTATGAAAGATGATGCTAGAACTGTGAAATCTTGCATGCATTCATTTCAACTCTTCTTATTAATAACTGCATTGTTTCTTTCCAGGTACGAGGCTGGGCTGAAAAAATTCATAGGTTGACTATGAAGGAGATGCTAGAACTGTGAAATCTTGCATGCATTCATTTCAACTCTTCTTATTAATAACTGCATTGTTTCTTTCTTTTATACGAGGGTGGGCTGAAATGTTCATAGGCTGACTATGAAGGGAGTGATGCTAGAACTGTGAAATCTTGCATACATTCATTTCAACTCTTCTTATGAATAACTGCATTGTTTTCTTTCATACCCACATTATTTCTTCCTTGTGGGCAGAAAAAAAATCATAGGTTGACTATGAAGGAGTGATGCTAGAACTGTGAAATCTTGCATGCATTCATTTCAACTCTTCTTATTAATAACTGCATTGTTTCTTTCCAGGTACGAAAGTGGCTGAAAAAAAAGCATGGGTTGACTATGAAGGAGTGATGCTAGAACTGTGAAATCTTGCATGCATTCATTTCAACTTCTTATTAATAACTGCATTGTTTCTTTCCATTACGAGGAGGCTGAAAAGTTCTTGCTATGAAGGAAAAATGCTAGAACTCTTGCATGCATTCATTTCAACTCTTCTTATACAGTACGAGGGTGGGCTGAAATGTTCATAATTGAATATGAAGGAGTGATGCTAGAACTGTGAAATCTTGCATGCATTCATTTCAACTCTTCTTATTAATAACTGCATTGTTTCTTTCCAAGAAACGAGGCTGGGCTGAAAATGTTCATAGGCTGACTATGAAGGAGTGATGCTAGAACTGTGAAATCTTGCATGCATTCATTTCAACTCTTCTTATTAATAACTGCATTGTTTCTTTCAAGTACGAGGGTGGGCTGAAAAAGTTCATAGGCTGACTATGAAGGAGTGATGCTAGAACTGTGAAATCTTGCATGCATTCATTTCAACTCTTCTTATTAATAACTGCATTGTTTCTTTCCATATACGAGGTGGGCTGAAATGTTCATAGGCTGACTATGAAGGAGGATGCTAGAACTGTGAAATCTTACATGCATTCATTTCAACTCTTCTTATTAATAACTGTTTGTTTCTTTCCAGGTACGAGGTCAGCTGAAAAAGTCATAGGCTGACTATGAAGGAGTGATGCTAGAACTGTGAAAATCTTGCATGCATTCATTTAACTCTTCTTATTAATAACTGCATTGTTTCTTTCCAGGTACGAGGTGGGCTGAAAATGTTCATAGGCTGACTATGAAGGAGTGATGCTAGAACTGTGAAATCTTGCATGCATTCATTTCAACTCTTCTTATTAATAACTGCATTGTTTCTTTCAGGTACGAGGGTGGGCTGAAATGTTCATAGGCTGACTATGAAGGAGTGATGCTAGAACTGTGAAATCTTGCATGCATTCATTTCAACTCTTCTTATTAATAACTGCATTGTTTCTTTTCCAGATACGAGGGTGGGCTGAAAAAGTTCATAGGCTGACTATGAAGGAGTGATGCTAGAACTGTGAAATCTTGCCTGCATTCATTTCAACTCTTCTTATTAATAACTGCATTCTTTCTTTCCAGGTACGAGGCTGGGCTGAAAAATGCATAGGCTGACTATGAAGGAGTGATGCTAGAACTGTGAAATCTTGCCTGCATTCATTTCAACTCTTCTTATTAATAACTGCATTGTTCTTCCCATGTACGAGGGAGGGCTGAAAAATGCATAGGCTGACTATGAAGGAGTGATGCTAGAACTGTGAAATCTTGCATGCATTCATTTCAACCCTTCTTATTAATAACTGCATTGTGTCTTTCCAGGTGCGAGGATTGGCTGAAAGGTTCATAGGCTGACTATGAAGTAATGATGCTAGAACTGTGAAATCTTCCTTGTATTCATTTCAATCCTTCTTATTAATAACTGCATTGGTTCTTTCCAGATACGAGGATTGGCTGAAAGGTTCATAGGCTGACTATGAAGGAGTGATGCTAGAGCCGTGAAATCTTGCATGCATTCATTTCAACTCTTCTTATTAATAACTGCATTGTTTCTTTCCAGGTACGAGGGTTGGCTGAAAAATTCATAGGCTGACTATGAAGGAGTGATGCTAGAACTGTGAAATCTTGCATGCATTCATTTCAACTCTTCTTATTAATAACTGCATTGTTTCTTTCCAGGTACGAGGGTGGGCTGAAAAGTTCATAGGCTGACTATGAAGGAGTGATGCTAGAACTGTGAAATCTTGCAGGCACTCATTTCAACTCTTCTTATTAATAACTGCCTTGTTTCTTTTCAGGTACGAGGAGGGCTGAAAAGTTCATAGGCTGACTATGAAGGAGTGATGCTAGAACTGTGAAATCTTGCATGCATTCATTTCAACTCTTCTTATTAATAACTGCATTGTTTCTTTCAGGTACGAGGGTGGGCTGAAAAAGTTCATAGGCTGACTATGAAGGAGTGATGCTAGAACTGTGAAATCTTGCATGCATTCATTTCAACTCTTCTTATTAATAACTGCATTGTTTCTTTCCAGGTACGAGGGTGGGCTGAAAAGTTCATAGGCTGACTATGAAGGAGTGATGCTAGAACTGTGAAATCTTGCATGCATTCATTTCAACTCTTCTTATTAATAACTGCATTGTTTCTTTCAGGTACGAGGTGGGCTGAAAATTTCATAGGCTGACTATGAAGGAGTGATGCTAGAACTGCAATCTTGCATGCATTCATTTCAACTCTTCTTATTAATAACTGCATTGTTTCTTTCAGTACGAGGGACTGAAAAGTGGTTCATTAAGAATGACTATGAAGGAAAAATGCTAGAACTGTGAAATCTTGCCTGCATTCATTTCAACTCTTCTTATTAATAACTGCATTGTTTCTTTCCAGGATACGAGGGTTTGACTGAAAAAAAAAATAGGCTGACTATGAAGGAGTGATGCTAGAAATGTGAAATCTTGCATGCATTCATTTCAACTCTTCTTATTAATAACTTGCATTGTTCTTTCAGTGTACGAGGGAGGGCTGAAAAATGCATAGGCTGACTATGAAGGAGTGATGCTAGAACTGTGAAATCTTGCTAATGCATTCATTTCAACTCTTCTTATTAATAACTGTATTGTTCTTCCCATGTACGAGGGAGGGCTGAAAATGGTCATAGGCTGACTATGAAGGAGTGATGCTAGAACTGTGAAATCTTTCCTGCATTCATTTCAACTCTTCTTATTAATAACTGCATTGTTTCTTTCCATTATCACGAGGGAGGGCTGAAAATCAATAGGCTGAAATATGAAGGAGTGATGCTAGAACTGTGAAATCTTGCATGCATTCATTTCAACTCTTCTTATTAATAACTGCATTGTTTCTTTATATATACGAGGCTGGGCTGAAATGTGCATTAGGCTGACTATGAAAAAGTGATGCTAGAACTGTGAAATCTTACATGCATTCATTTCATCTCTTCATATTAATAACTGCATTGTTTCTTCCAGGTACGATGGGATAAAAATGGTCATAGGCTGATTAATGAAGGAGTGATGCTAGAACTGTGAAATCTTTCATGCATTCATTTCAACTTTCTTATTAATAACTGCATTGTTTCTTTTCTCCATGATACTGAGGAGGGCTGAAAAATGGTCATATGGTGACTATGAAGGGAGTGATGCTAGAACTGTGAAATCTTGCCTGGTTTCATTTCAACTCTTCTTATTAATAACTGCATTGTTCTTCCCAAAGATTTAGGGTTTATTTTAAAATTATCAAATCACTAATGAAGGAAATGATGCAAAGAACTTACTGAAATCTTGCCATGCATTCATTTTCAACTCTTCTAATTAATAAAAATCATTGTTTCCTTTCTGTGTAATAGGGATGTCTGTTTGAAATGTTATTCATCTGACTATTTGGAGTGCTAGAACTGTTTCGTCTTATTCAACTGCATTCATTTCAACTCTTCTTTAATAACTGTCATTGTTCTTCCCATCACAAGGAGGGTTTGAAATTGCATAGATGACAGTGAAATGAGTGATGCTTGAACTGATGAATTTGCATGCATTCATTTCAAATCTTTTCTCTTATTACCTAACTGAACTGTTTATTTGTTCTTTCCAGCTAAAAATGGGAGGCTTCTGTATAATATGTGCTGATTGATCTAGAACTGTGAAATCTTGCCTGGTCATTTTCAAGGTTCTTAAATAAATGCATTGTTTCATCCCATTAACCAGAGTGATTTGCTGAAAAAGCAACTATGAAATGATTTAGAACTTTGCCTTCATGCATTTTCAACTCTTCTTATTAATAACTGCATTGTTTTCTTTTTTAGATGTCAAGGTTATGGGCAAAATATTCATTTCTGACTATGAAGGAGTGATGCACCGTGACTGTGAAATCTTACATTGCATTCATTTCAACTCTTCTTATTAATAACTGCATTGTTCTTCCCATGTACGAGGGAGGGCTGAAAGATGCATAGGCTGACTATGAAGGAGTGATGCTAGAACTGTGAAATCTTGCCTGCATTCATTTCAACTCTTCTTATTAATAACTGTTGTTTCTTTATTTACATTTACGAGGGGTACGGGCTGAAAAATGCATAGGCTGACTATGAAGGAATGATGCTAAAACTCTGAAATCTTGCATGCATTCATTTCAACTCTTCTTATTAATAACTGCATTTTTTCTTCCATGTAATAAGGAGGCTGAAAAATCATCTCTGACTATGAAGAAGGTGATGCTAGAACTGTGAAACCTTGCCTGCATTCATTTCATTTCTTATTAATAACTTCATTGTTTCTTTTTTCAGGTACGAGGCTAGGCTGAAAAATGTTCATAATCTGACTATGAAGGAATGATGCTAGAACTGTGAAATCTTGCATGCATTCATTTCAACTCTTCTTATTAATAACTGCATTGTTTCTTTTCAAGTACGAGGGTAAACTGAAAATGTTCATTTAGGCTGACTATGAAGGAATGATGCTAGAACTTTAAAAATTCTTGCCTCCATTCAATTTCAATATCTTTCTTATTAATAACTGCATTGTTTCTTTTTTTTTCAATACGAGGGCTGGGCTGCAAGTTCATAAATTTGTTTTCTAATTTGAAAGGAAATTCAAGAACTGCTCGTTCCTTTTCTTTTGTGTGTACATTTCCATTAAAAATTTATTAAATGAACTAGAAACTAATTTTCTTATAAATAAATTTCTTTTCAGGTACGGAGGGAAAAAAAAAAAATGCATAGGATGACGACTATGAAGGAGTGATGCTAGAACTGTGAAACCTTGCACTCCATTCATTTCAACTCTTCTTATTAATAACTGCATTCTTTCTTTCCAGGTACAGGGGACACGAAAAGTCCATTAATTTACTATGAAGGAGTGATGCTAGAACTTTGAAACCCTTCCTACATTCATTTCAACTCCTCTTATTAACAGCTGCCTTGTTTCTTTCCAGATAAACTGATATCTTACTTTTCAAAAAAGTTTTGAAATTAACTAGTACAACTTCTCTTGAAAATGGACAAACTTTTGTATCGTGGTGTTCTTATGTCCCTTCAGAAAAACTAAATAAAACAAACACAGAGACAGATTCTCTTCAAATCTCAAGCCAGGAAGTGATAATAACGAGTAATTCATGTGATTGACGACACCAATTTATTCTTAGAGATTCCAACATTCAGTCATTCCTTTATTGAAACTGATGATGACAAAGAGAACATAAGCTTTCTTCTGCGAAATCGAAATCTTTGCACCAAATCTTCAACGTCCTCATTATTTTTCCCTTTAAAATATATAAATATGCTATTCTACTATGAAGGTATAAATTACACACCACATTCATTTCACACTTCTTATTTAACCTTTCTTGAAAACACAAAGATGCCTCACATACACATGCTACACTGTATTCTTTGAATTCAAACACTCAATTACTACTTCAAGAACACATACAATCCACACTCAAATCACATACTTGACAACAGCATTAACTGTTTTTCGAGATGGATATAAACACCAAACAAAACAAACTCCAACACATAACACATACACACATATACATAGTAAATCCTTCTTGCCAAATATATATATATACCTGTGAAAAATATTCACATCACTATGTATATATACCCGTATACACCCATGTATGTTTATGTGCAGTCATATACATTCAATACACACACTTTTCTCCCAACATATTGAACATACAAATATATCCAGACTCTCCTAACATATAATTTTGTTTTTCTTTTATTCAAACTGATGACACCAAAGTGAATATAATCTTTTCTCCGACGAAACGCGTCTTTGATAAAAAAAAACTACTTTGTCACGTCATCTTGACTTTTATTTCAGATGTATTCGAAGATAACTGTCTACTACAGAGGCTAGCCAATCCTTATTGCAGACGCTTGCTCAGGCGTATTTGTGTTTATTCAACACCCACAGTGCCCACCTGTGGTTTATACTGCAACTATGCTGAGCAGACCTTAATTACAGTTTCTGGGAAAGAACGTGTTAACTAGCGTGATCAACAATGTGAACAAGGCCAGCACACTCAAACTCTCGGTCACGATGACTTGTGACTTCGTGCTAGCACACATATCGACGGCACCCAATGGTTCATTCACAAGGCTTGGGTCAACCGGTAGTGTATGGGTTTCAGGCACTTTCCAAAGGTGCCCCACGCTAGGATCAACCCCCTCCAGTCTGATAACATCAGCAAGTTTCCTTCCTGACAAATCGACCAGAGTGAGATTCGCACCCGGGTCTCATGGTCAGAATGGGAACGTCCAAACCCCTCGGCCACGTGCCTAATTTCGGATAGTATTTTATATCTTACAAGCACAAATCCCTCTCTACATAGATTTATTTCTTGTGTCCATTGGCTAATTTTCTGTGATCAATCGCTATTGGCATTTTTAATTGTGCAAGCATGATATAAAGGATTGATTGTGTTCGTGCGTGTTTGTGTGTGTGTATGTGTGTGTGTATGTTTACGCAGACTGACAGTTCATCAATACATTAAAACTTTTTGGCAGTTTCTGCTAAAGTAAAAAGTTTGGCAATAATTTTGTCTATACAGGGAGTGACAGACAGTCCAGAAAAAAAACCTCAATTACAAAGTGGGCCCCTTTTGAAGTGGAGGGTTTATATCAAATAAAATGCAATAAGAAAACAGACAACAGTTTTATTAATAAAAAGGAATAAGAACTTTATAAAGTCATCTGCACATTATCAGATATTCAAATCCAGTGAGAGGACATTTTCAAATTTGATTTGAATAAAAAACAATGTTGAAAATTCACTGGGAAATTTCGAATTGATCTAATCTCGCCTATCACGAAGGTTGAACTAATTTCCCATAATTCCCTTATAAAAAAAAGAGGGAACCGCGCTACTGATTAACAATTCCAAGCCATTATCCAAAGGTTACAGACAATGGTATATCTCAAAAAACCCATCTAGATACAAAAACCAGGCTTGACGTTGTTTAAGACTTTAACTTTGTTGATCCTACAGGAACCGAAAATATTTCAACGTGATTTTAAACCAATATCTCAAAAAAAACAAAAATTAATATATTTTTTTAATGGCCGATCGATTTCTATAATAATCATCGAGTAAGAAAAACATTTTAATTCAAATATTCACAATAATGGATTAAAACCATTGGTCATGATCATGCAACGCATTGCCCAAAAAGCGACCGTCTGTAAAAATTTTAAACAAACACAGACATCTGTTTTAGAAATAAAAATAAATAAGAAATTTATAAAGTCGTCTGCATTCTATCAGTTACTCTTAAGTCCAATGTGAGAGGACATTTTCAAAACTGAAGATCATAAAGAGAAACTTAAGAAATTCGCTGCCTGAAGAGAATTTGGAATCAGACATGTTGCTATACATTGAAAAGGAATTGTTAGATGAATTGAGTGCAGAAGCAATTATTGGCAGATTTGATAAATCTGAATTGTAACAAGTAGCAGACTGTCTAGGATGTCAGCTTTCCTAATAGCAAGTGGGATCCTGATGAAGTGCTCCCTCCTATAACAAATGAAAATGCAATCAAGAAACAAACACAGACAAATGTTTTAGAAATAAAAATGAATATGGAAATTATAAAGTCATTTGCACCCTATGAATGTGAAAGGACATTTTCAAAGCTGATGATCATAAAGACAATGTTAAGAAATTCACTAAGGAGAATTTCGAACTGAATTGATTTCGCTATCACGAGAAATAAAAAAAAACTAATTTCCCATGATTACCTAAAAAAAATGCCATGACTCTATAAGAATTAGACGGTATTTGGCAGTCTGGTCAGGGTGTCTTGCTAGCCCGATGGCAAGTGGGTCCCTGATGGATTGAGTCCCTGATGAAATGGGCCACCCCCTATATCAAATAAAAATACAATAAAGAAACAAACACAGACAACTGTTTTAGAAATAAAAAGGAATAAGAAATTTATAAAAGTCGTCTGCATTCTATCAGTTACTCTTAAGTCCAATGTGAGAGGACATTTTTCAAAGCTGTAGATCATAAAGACAAGGTTAAGAAATTCGCTGCCTGAAGAGAATTTGGAGCCAGACATGTTGCTATCCATTGAAAAGAAATTTTTAGATGAACTGGATGCAAAAGCAATTATTGACAGATCTAAACAATCATCTAGGTGAACACAAACTATTGCTCTTAATATAGTGGACTACATGCAATGATCAATTGGGCTTTTGAAGTATCTGTTAATGTGTAAATTGTGCAGAAAACTATTTAAAAATATCAACGAATTACTTAAAATTTTAAAAAAATAAATTCACTTATAACATTACTGCCAGTAATATGTACTGAACATGTGTATTGTATTTACTAAGAAATACATATAATTGTACCCTTTTTCCGCCATGTTTTTTTTTTTTAATTTTCTTTATTCGTTATAAAAATTAAATGATAGCATTGTAGTCATGGATTGGCTCACTTTATCTCTTGAAAACCAATATTTTTAGATCCAGTCCGCCACCATGTGCAAATCTTCCATTTGCCTTGATTCAACCCCATATCCTTTGTCCCAAACAAGGAGCCAAATTCAGAGGAAAAAATGAGAGAAAAACGGTTTTCGTTGCTGAAACGACAAGTCCCAAATGGGGACCCGTCATATTAGAGTTACTGTCTCCTTAATGAGATGAATAATTGTGCGTAAGCGGGGACACATGTTAAGTAAAGAAAACGACTTTCTCCCCCTTAAATTTTCTTTTTAACCAATTTTAAGATGGTGGAGAGATGAGAAAATACTTGCTCGTTTTCACTTTGTACGGACGAATGCAAACTGACCAATGTCCTGCCCCGGTGGATTTGTTTGGACAGTGGTCAATGAGGCAGATTCTAACAGTCGCTTGAACTGGTATGCTGGTGGAGAGAAAGAGAGCAGATAAAGATGGGAAGGCCAATTTTACGAAACGGACATTTACCCGCGAAGGGAGGCGCTTGTCCAGGGTCGATGGTCAACGCTGGTTCATTAGTCTTTATGGCTGACAGAGGAGTTGATATTAATAGATATTAGATTTGCTCAGTGTTGGCATGGCAGGACACATTTTTTCAATTATAAAAAACTTAAACATTAACAACCATAACATTATTCTGTAGGGAAAATGAAATAGTTCAAGATTATTATTATTATTATTATTACTCTACTTGTCTTTCTTTTTAGTTCCTTAGCATAGACATGCCTTACGGCTTGCCATTGCCTCATCAATAATAGACAATTCCGTTTTGAACCCGTGGAAAGACGGAAAAGACAAATCAGAGACGCTACTTGGTTTCACTGAGAAAAAGAAAGAAAGAAAGAAAGAAGTGTTTAACGTATCCTGCAAATATCTTAAAAAATGAACTATTCCGTTTTGAACCCGTGGAAAGACGGAAAAGACAAATCAGAGACGCTACTTGGTTTCACTGAGAAAAAGAAAGAAAGAAAGAAAGAAAGAAGTGTTTAACGTATCCTGCAAATATCTTATGCATAATAGACTATTCCGTTTTGAACCCGTGGAAAGACGGAAAAGACAAATCAGAGACGCTACTTGGTTTCAGTGAGAAAAAGAAAGAAACAAAAAAAAGAAAGAAAGAAGTGTTTAACGTATCCTGCAAATATCTTATGCATAATAGACTATTCCGTTTTGAACCCGTGGAAAGACGGAAAAGACAAATCAGAGACGCTACTTGGTTTCAGTGAGAAAAAGAAAGAAAGAAAGAAAGAAAGAAGTGTTTAACGTATCCTGCAAATATCTTATGCATAATGGACTATTCCGTTTTGAACCCGTGGAAAGACGGAAAAAAGACAAATCAGAAGACGCTACTTGGTTTCAATGTGAGAAAAAAAAACCAAAAAAAAAAGAAAGAAAAAAGAAAAAGTGTTTAACGTATCCTAAATTTTATTTTTCTTTCTAATATCTTATGATTCATAATAGACTAATCCTTCTTTTCAGTGAGAACCCATATTTGAGACGGAAAAAGACAAATCAAATATCTTATTAATGGACTTTCCATTTTGAACCCGTTTCAATGTGCGGAAAGACAAATCAGATAAAAACTTGGTTTATAACAAAAAAAGAAAGAAAGAAAAAAGAAGTAACTAACTATCCTGCAAATATCTTATGCATAATAGACTATTCCATTTTGAACCCGTGGAAAGACGGAAAAGACAAAAATCAGAGACGCTAAAACTTGGTTTCAGTGATAAAAAGAAAGAAAGAAAAAAAAAAAAAAGAAGTGTGTTTAACGTATCCTTAAATATCTTATGCATAATAGACTATTCCGTTTTTGAACCCGTGGAAAGACGGAAAAAGATTTAATCAGAGACGCTACTTGGTTTCACTGAGAAAAGAAAGAAAGAAAGAAAGAAAGAAAAAAAGAAATTTAACCTTAATGTATCCTGCAAATATCTTATGCATAATGGACTATTCCATATTTTGAAAATTGGAAAGACGGAAAAAGACAAATCAGAGACGCTACTTGGTTTCAGTGAGAAAAAAAAGGATGAAAAATAAAGATTTGAAGTGTTTAACGTATCCTATAAAAAATCTTATGCATAATAGACTATTCCGTTTTGAATCCGTGGAAAATAATTTTAAATCAGAGACGCTACTTGGTTTCAGTGAAAAAAAAAAGAAAAGAAAATTTTAGAAAGGAAAGAAAGAAATCTAAAAAAGGCAGAAAAAGAAATATAAAAAAAAAAAAGGAAAGAGGAAAATAAAGGAAAGATGGACTTTTTTAACGTCTCCTGAAAAATATCAAATCTTCAATAATGAGCTATTCCGTTAGTTCGCGCGGCAAAGGCATATCAAAGAAAATGAGAGAAAGAAAGAAAGAATGTCTTTCACCGCTGTTCCAGTAAAATGGAAAAAAGGTATCAATTTTAAATTCTTTTCCTTTGTTCAAAGGTAATCTTAAAATAACGACCAGCAATTCAGTTATATTCAAATGAGTGTTAAAAAAAAGAAAAGGTTTTGTTTCCCTGATAGCTATAATCTCCAAATATTCAAATGTAATATCAATCGACGTCTCCAGATGCCCTGATCTATCCCCCTAAGTTTCTTTTCATCCTTTTCCTCCAATCAGAAGAAAATGAAAAAAGCAATTCTCTGTAACCCCTTGCGTGCTAGTGGCTTCCTGCCTTGCTTGGGGTAAAATACTTAAAAAAATCCACTAAAAAATAACATTTAATATGATAAAAAATAATAATAATAAAATAATAATAAAATAATAATAATAATAAAAATTGGGCTTTATTTAACCCTTGAAAATTTCTTTTTTAACATTCTGATGAATCTTATCAAGCTTTCTAGTCTTCATATCTAGCTATTTAGATAGATTCTGAACAGAAAAGGTATGTTAGCTAAGCGAAAATGTTAAAAGATAGATAGATAGATAAATCGATAGATAAATAGATGGATGATATGAAAAGGACTGAGATAGATAAATAGATAGATAGATAGATAGACAGATAGATAGACATAGATAAACGTTACAGTTTAGAAGAAAAATAGATTGATAAAAAAGATTTGATAATAGATTCTGATAGGTGAAAAGAGATTTTGAGTTATTGACATCTATCTAGATAAATAAATATAAAGATAGATAGATAATGAACAGAGACATATAGCTAGCTAATGAGATAGATAAGATAGATAGATAGATAGATAGATTTTTCCATAGATGAAATGAATAAATAGATTAGTTTGAATAGATAGATAGATAGATATAGATAGATATGAATAGATTCTTCTTTAGCTAGATAAAAGCTAGCTAGCCTAGATAATAGAATAGATAATGAACAGAGACAGATAAATAGCTTCAGGTAGATAAAAAGATAGATAGATAGATAGATAGATAGATAGATAAATAGATGAACAGAAGCTAGAAGATAGATAGATAGATAGATATAGAACAGATTGTGTGCGTGTGTGTGTGTTGTTCTCATAATGTCCTAAAAAATGATGATCTCTTTAATATAGGTATTTTTTAATCTTATTTGAGACATACACGCAAACACACACACACACAAACACACAAAAACACAAAAGCACAGGGAATTGTTTCTTTTCTCTTGGTTCATAATCCTTTGGCAAAATGCTTTTCCCCCCCTTTTTTAATTTTTTCTCTATTACCCTTCTCCCAATTGAATGTTCTAAGAAATTAATCTCCCCTCTATATTAAAAAATAATAAAAAATGTAAAATAAAATAAAATTGAATATTGGCATGAACAGGCTATTTAAATATTGGAGGAATAAGTTTTAGTTTTTTTGTACTGTCTGGTAATGAGGAGAAAATTTGATCTATCATATCTCCGGCCTTATAAAACTTTAAATATTTAAATTTTTCTTAACAAACGACATCATATTTATATATTACAGATGGCAATAGAATAAATTCATTCAGGTTTCGTACCATGTGTGGAATGAAAATCGCTTTTATGACACCTTGGATCTGTAGACGTCTGTTATTCTACGAAAACTTTCCCAGTAAAAAATGCACAGAGAGGGGTTAAAATTTATATTGACGAGGTCAAGAGATATTTTTATATGGATTATTAACCCTAACGTTAACAAATTTAGTGTGATGGATTTTATTTTGAAAATTTCATGGAATATATTTATATATAATATATATATTATATATATATATAATAATAAAAAAATTAAACACTTTTTTGTATATCCTTACTTCTGTCCTTTGAGTTCTACCTGGATCCTTCCTCCTGGAAAATTTTTTTTCTGAAAATATACATGTATGGGAATTTTTTATATATTTTTTCATATGTATGTATATTTTCCACTAATATTATATATATATATATATATATATATATATATATATATATATATATATATATATATATATATATATATTAAGATACCATTTTAAATATAATTTTTAATTTAAAATTCTAAGGATTTTTAATCATTTTCAAAACCTGATAAATTTTTCAAAACAGTTTGAAGAATTCGTTAGGATTTTTTAAAACAATTTGCAAAATCCTGCAAATTTAAAATTTCTAGGTAAAAATGATTTATTAACTAAAATTCATATTAATTAAACTATAAGAAAAATAAGATAAACTTCTAATGAAAAGAAAAACATTGAGCGCTTTATTTAAATTTTAAATATTTAATATTTAATATTTCAAATTCTATATTGTTGCATTATTCAGACGGATTAAAAACTATATATATATATATATATATATATATATATATATATTTATAGAGAGAGAGAAAGAGAGAGAAAACTCCTAAATTTCTGAACACGAACTTTGTCCAAAAATCTTTGTTGATATGAAAAGACGACCGATACCTTCGTCTACAAAATAGAATATTTCCCCATATAAGAATGATTTTTGTCGAATTTATTAGGGTATTAATTATTTGTTCTGTAATAATAAATACACTCAGCTCATTTTGTTGATGAATTTTAATATTTTTATATTAAAAAGATTTTAAAAATTATATATATTGAAATTTGTTCCTTTTTTACTACTACTATTACTACTATACTACTACTTGATTTTACAACACACACACACACACACACACACACACATATATATATATATATATATATATCAAAGTGTAGGATTTAGAATCAGTATGATTTTCAAACATTAAAATACATTTAAAAATAGTTATTTTCAACTACACAAAAGTAGAATAAAATATTTATATATTATACAGTGTTAAATTAGAACATGTAAAACCATTCACTCCCCACCTGATGAGACGTCGTCTAAAAAAATTCAGTTTCCCATTTTTTGACATTGAAAAAAAAAAATTTTGTTTGTTTAATGTAACAAAAGATATATATATATATATATATATATATATATATATATATTTATTATTTAAAAAATGATTCCAACGCTACATAAGAGTTCTCATGTTTCAAAACAAGAGCCGAAAACTTCAATATAATTATTTGAATTAAATTGAATTAAAGTACCAAGCTCTGTTCCATCTTCAAGCGAAATTTTTTTTGAATAACTAATTCCTGAAATTTACGCGTTTTATAAACATATTCATTATTAAAATTAAAATTACTATGGTAACGGCTAGAGCAATTATTTAAAAAAAAAAGGCGTAAGGGTTAATAATTTGTATCAATATCTCAGTTACATTCAAAGACGTCAAGTCAGGGTAAGGTTGGGGTGTCTAAATTTAAAACGGAAGATGACATCGTCTAGTCTGGTTAAAAAGTCTATGGAGATTTATTTATTTTTTATTTTTTTTTTTTTTTATGAAAGGGTTTTGTGTATATATAAAAAATATATCAAACCGACTCATAAGTCTCTAACATTTGTTTTTTGACGACTTCATAAATTAATTTTATTTTTTTTTTTTTTAGGGATATTTAAACTTGTTATTTATTATGGAATTTAAAATTTGATTTAAAATTATTTTATTGTTTGTTTGTTTTTATATTAATTATTTAATGCGAAAATTTGATGATGTCGGCAAAAAACGTTTATTATAATCTATTGTTTAATAGATTTTTATTATTTAGAAAAACTAATGAAATATATATATATATATATATATATATATATATATATATATATATATATATATATATATATATAATTAACTTTTTGTTTAATTTTTATATTTTATATTTTACTTTTTATTTATTTTTATATTATTTTTTTTTATTGATATCTATTAAATTTGATATATATATATTTATTTATTTTATTTTATCATGGCAAGAAGAATGGTATTTTTTAATTTATATTATTTAACCATAAAAATTTGAAGAATATAATGGTTCTTTTAAAACATACTTTATCGTATTTATAAATTAAAATATTAGAATATTTCGTATATATAAATAGTCGCATGTTATTTTTTTTGAAACGTTTAAATTTAAAGTCTTCGCCTCTGAAAACAAAACTTTTCAAAAAATTTTATATATAATATATATATATATATATATATTTATAAATATATAAATATATATATTAATAATTATTTAAATGGATTTAACATATTGACCACATTAATCTTTCTTAACAAAATTTTTCGTCAAGACAGGTTAAAACCAAATCAAATAGTATTAAATGAAAAAAATAAAATTATAAAAAAACGAATATTGTTTAATAAATTTCCATTTAAAATAAATAATCATTTTTATTAGATTTGATTTAAATGAATATATATTTATCGAAATATAATTAATTACTTTTCCGAAAATGAAAAGGAAAAGATTTCTACATAAAATCATCATTTAAAAAGGATTCCAAACGAGGCATTTTTTAATCAAAAATATTTTTGTATTTCCAGATTTTTGGTTCTATATATATATATATATATATATATATATATATATATATATATATATATAGATAGATAGATATTTGGACATATAAATATCTTTTTAAAATTTCATATATCAAAATGTATATAAATATATATACATATCATGTTGTATACACTACATTATATTTTTTAAAAAGAAAAATTTAAGAGGATAGAATCCAAAAGACTTTTAAAAAAATCAAACAAAGTTTTTTGGATATAATAAAAAGGCTTAAACACAAACCTTATGTCCATGGGAATTGCATTTATTCCATTGGAATCGTAAATATCTCCTCCAATTCATCAGACCTACAAATTTAAAATGAAATTTAAAAAAAATAGGGAAATAAAATTGAAACATACCTAAAAATAAATAAATTGACAAAAAATATGGAATTTCTACTAAATTTCTCGAACATTAAGGCCATTAAATGTAACTAATACTGTTTATTCAACAAAAAAAAAGACGATTTACTTAAATAAATTGTATCTATTAAAAATAAAGTTTATAATCAGAAATTATATAAAATAATTGGTCGGATTTAAAAAACCATTTATATATTTATATATATATATATATATATATATATATATATATATATATATATATATATATATATATTATATCAAAGAAACAATAATAAATGATAAAAAAAATGCTCTGTTTTTAAATAAACAGTAATTATTAAATTTGAAAATCAGCCTTTTGTTTTTTTTTCCTAAAAGAATTTGAAATATGTTCTATACGGAAACATTTTTTTTGATCAGAAGTTAAATACTAGATATTTTGACAGAAGCGTTTATTTATTAGAAAAAATCAAAAAAACTGTTTCTAATTATCAAATCTTCGACGATATTTCCCGAACGCTGTTATCTGCTCATTTAATGTAAACTTTACAAACTTTACATTGATGACACAGAAATTTATTTCCTCGAACATTCAAAAATTAAATGAAATTAATACTATTTATTTAAAAGACAAGGATTTGCTTAAATAAATTTAAAAAAACTGGTTTTAAAATAATAATTTATAAACAGAAAATATTAAATAATTGCCGGACTTAATCCATTTCATAATATGTTTAATTTTTCTATAGGTGTAGGTCTTATTTTTTAATAATGTCGTGTATGGACATCCATATTTACAAAATTCGGCATGTTTATACACAGGCAAAAAATAAAATACAAAACTTGTTTTTAAAATATTATGGGGTCGAACGCTTAATCTTTTTCCATTTTTGATTAGTAAATATGGTTTTTACATAATAACTACATAATCTATCAAAAACCGGTAAAAATTAATAGAGAAATTTAAATGATAATAATATATAATAAAATATATTGTAATTTAATTTTAAACAAAGATTAATATAATTCTTGTAAAAAATCGTTATTCATTGAATTTTTTTCTGAAGATAATAATGTCCTTTATATATCTTATTCATAAAAGCAATTAAAAGATTTTCTAATAAAATAACGTCTTAGTTTAGGATTTAGAACAGATTTTCAGAAACTGGGTTTTCTTTTTTATAAAAAAATAAATTGATCATTTAAATCCACGGGGAATTCTGCGTATAATTAAAATAAACACATTAAGTGGTACAAAAATTGCTTTTTCAAAATTATATAAAAATTAAATAATTGGTGTTATTCGACATTATTTGATTTTTGTAAGAATTTCTAATTCAATTCCTTTCACCGCAAAAAATTAAAAAAAATTAAATAAATTAATAAATAAAAAAATAATTAAAAAACGCTCAAAAAATAATTTATCGTAAAAATTAACATTGTGAAAACAAAATTTTTTTTTTCTAATATAATTAAGAAATAAAAATAAATAAAAATATATAATTTAATAATAAAACAAATCTTTTGGTATTTCGCCTTCTTTTTGACAAAATTATATTTAAACATCTTTCATCATTATTTAAGAAAATGGGAAAATTTTTTTTCAAACCCTAAATTATATATATATATATATATTTCATATATATATATATATATATATATATATAATATATATATATATATATATATATATGATAGATATTTTAGATAGATAGATTTTTCGATGTATAGATGTCTTTCAATTCAAGTTTTAATCCTGTAAATTACCCGTTTCAGAAACTAATTACCAGTGGAAATATTGGAAATGGAATATGATTAAAATAATACATTTGTGAAAACATAAATCAAAATTTAAAATTTGTTTTTCTATTTGAAGGAAGAATATAAAACAGCATACTTACTTATTAATGCTGATAACATACACTATACAAAATATTATTCAAATGAGTTATAATGAATCTATAGTACCAGATATACTGAATATATATATATTGATGATATAATAATACATGATTTAGCCTGCCTTTCTGAAGATTTTTAATACCTTCCGTATCTATCAAGTTTATTTAAAGGGATTTGGTGATGCATTAAATATATTTATGCTCGTCCATTTTAAATATAAAATGTCAGCCGAGTAAATTCAACGTGTTTTTATCCCCTTTTAAAAATACAAGCATTTTTTTTAGAAAATTTTTAGATGTTGAAAAAAAAAGATCGTCATCAATGTGCAATATATTGCTTCAAAGTATAAATTATTATAAAAATTGTTTGGAATTATTATCATATAATATATTATATAATATATATATATATATATACTATATTATATATAATATATATATTTCGAACAATAATATTAAAAATCCGTCTGGGATAGACCCAAAGAGGATGATATCCGAGAGCTCTTTTTTCTTTTTCAGAGCAAATATGTTTGAATAAAAAACAAACCAATTTAAACCATGTTTAAATTATTTCAAAATAGCCCTTTTAAAGGGCTATGGATCATTCATTTAATTATATTTTCAAGGTTATTAATGAAAATATTTTATAAAATATATATTTTTATATTATATATATTTATTATATATTATTATTATTATTTTTTTTTTTTTTTTTATTTCTGGCGTTTTTTTTTTTCTTTCCGGGTCCCGCCTTATCTTCCTAAGGTTAGAAATGGCGTCATGACACTTTCCACTGACAAAAAAAAAAAAAAAAATTACATAGATAAAGCCCTTCGTAAAGTGTGGGCTGTACTTGTCAGAACAATTTTTTTTAATCTCCTTGAGGCATGGACTTCCAGGAATCCCTTCAATTAGTCTACTGCAATCTTTTCCCAACCAGTCCTAGGGCTCCAACTACAACAGGGATTGTTGATGTTCCCATATGCCACATTTTCGAGATTTCTATTTCAAGGTCCTTGTATTTTGACAACTTTTTTGAATATCTTCAAAGATACATTGCAGTCAGCAGGGACTGCCATATCAATAAGGAGGCACCGTTTTTTGTTTGTGGTCTTTAATAAAATATCTGGGCGGTTGGCCTTGATTGTTCTGTCAGTGTGTATTATTGTAATCCCATAGAATTGTAACAGGTCCTATCTCCGTAACCGGGTCTGGGTGGTGTTCATACCATTCAAATTCAGTTTCCTTCCCAATTTATTATTATTTCTTATTATTATTATTATTATTTATTTTCTTTGATTACTAAAAAGTATTCACATAATTTTCAAATGTTCAATCCAAAACCTTTCCAGATTTTGACATCACTTCATTTTTCCATTGAATTTAAAAAAAAAATTACATAGAAACAAACCCTTCGTTAGTAAAACTCGTGAACTGTTTTTGTAAACTTTATTTTTTCATTCGTTTCCTGAATATTCAACTTTTTTATTAATTCTATTCCAATGTTTTCTGAACCAAATTTTTGTGCTCCAATCAAACAGGGATTTAAAAGTAATCCTCATTTAAAAATATATTGTATATATCATTTTATCTCCTGACAGAATGAATTTTAAAAAAGCTATGGCTCTCCGCCCTGTTTTAATAAATTTGTTGAATTATTCCTAAATCTCTGTCAATTTGAAATCAATCAAAACCATGACAATTGTAATAAAATTCCTTCCATTTTCTTGATCTGGTATTTTTCGGGGTTACCTATATATTTATTGTATTTTTAATATATATTATATTTATATATATATTTTTTTTTATTTCAGACTCCATTAGAAAATTTTGTACCATAAACTAAACTAATTATTTTTCATTCCTATTAATTTCCTTATTTTTATGTTCATATCCTTTGTTATAAATTTTTATATATAATATAGGTTTATAAATTTTTATATATTTATTATTTTTTTTGCTTTCCCGCAAAATCTTCTTTCCATATTCTCCTGATGATCTGTATGCACAGATGAATCCTTGACCAAAATTTATTAAAAAAAATCAACATGAAAACATTTATAAACTCAATTTTAAAATTTATCCTAAAATCAGGGTTAATAAGATAAATTAAAATGTTCTACCAAAAACAAATCTCAAAATTTTATATTATTGAACTTTTTGTTTTTTTTTTTTTTTAAAAACGAAAATGAAATAAATAAATTTTTATTTTTATATATTATTTATTTTTAAGAGATTTAATATTTTATCCTTTTTTAAAAGAACCCATCCCATTTTCTAACAATGAAATACAATTTTGGTTAGCCTTTATCCAAGATAAAAGTTAAACTATCGAATTTAACATTATTATATTCATAATTCAAAATTTAAATATATTTGAATCGGTTCCTTTAAACTTTTCCTGTTAACAATTTTTTAAAAAATTTCAGGAATTCTAAAATGGAAAAATATTTTAAAACATATGTTAAAATTTTTGTTTTGCGATTTTTTTTTTTTTTCAAAAAATATATTAAATTATATAAAAAAAATATTTTCTAATATTTTATCATTAAAATTTTTATGCCTCTATTAATTTCATGCTGAAATCAAATATATATATATATATATATATATATATATATATATTTATATATATTATATATATATATATATTATTTATATTATATATAATATCATTATATATATTGATTCATCTTATTAATTGCCCCATTCTCTTGAACTTCATATGAATATTCAAGAAAAAAGAATAAACATAAGTTTTTTTTTTTTTTTATTTTTATCTGTTTTCATGCTTTCTTATTCTGTTTTTTTTATTTTTGACTCGATGAATTTTTTTTGTTATAAATATATATATATATATATATTTTATATATAAATGTATATTCATATATAAATTTGACTTTCCTAATAAAAAATTACAATTCTTAAAAAGGTTCAATTTCACCTTCTTCTTCATCATTTTAATAAGCTTTTAATTTTGGTTAAAAGACCAGAAATCAGTCATGTATTAAGACCATCTTTCTTAAAGAATTGTGTTATTTTTAAATTAAAGGGATTTGTTACTCTATTTCAATAAATTAGAACAACTGATTCTTTGTGTTTTTCCTATATTGATATATATATCATCTAAAATTTCATTTCATATAATTCGAAATAATAACTATATATCCATTTCATTATCGAATATATTTCAATTTGGCACAACTTTATATATATAATATTCTAATATTTCTGGATTGAAATTTGTTCACATGAAGTATTAAAATATATATTATATATATATATATATATTTATAGCATATAATTTAATATTATATATTTTTTTTTAAATTTTAATTCCAAGAGGTTAGAATGGATTCTGATTCAATGTTCAAAACTTGGTAATTTATTATTTTTTATATAAAAAATATATATTCCATGTGTAAGATTCAGATAGTGTAGGATTAAATAAGATGATGGATTATTAGTTGTTATGTCAATGATCAAAATAAAATTAATTCAAATTCTCGTATTTCAAATTTTATGATCTATTTATATTAAATATATTAAATATTTAGGTAATATATATATATATATATATATATATATATATATTATATAAATATTTATTTTCATATATCAATAGATCTAAATTTAATATATTTTCTAACCATATATAAATCATAATTTCTAATTCCATATACGTTCATCCTAATTCCTTATAAATATTATATATAAATATAAATGATATATATAAATATATATATTTTCCATTGAATTTATGAAGAGCGCTAACTTTATATATAATATATATTTTTTTCATATATATAGTATTTTTTTTTATATTTCTGCATAAAAAAATAAATATTTACAAAAAATATTCAATTATTCAATATAAATTAAAACCCCATTAATTGCAACCATATATATAAGAAAAGAAGATCTAGAAAGGTTATTTGGTTTATTACCCCTTCAATGTTATGGCATATATCAAAAAACTAATTTATATAATATATTTATTAAAATAATCAAAAACATTTCCCCAACCCTGAAATATAACCCATTAGTAAAATATTTAATCCTAATACCCTTAAATTAAGCTATAGTTATAATGATAACCTAGAGCAGATAATTAAAAAAATATAACATATAGTCTTTAACATAGTATAGGAATATAAAAGGATATATTGACTAATCAACAGGTTATATACTGCAATACTAATTATAAGAATACAAATAACAACTTATGTAATTGTAGGAATCCGAATAATTGTCCACTACAAAATAACTGTGGGATTAAATCTGTAGTCTATCTTGGTACTATTTCAACAATTGAAAATCCAAATATAAAAAAAGTTTTACATTGTTCTACTATGAAAACATTCAAGGAACGCTGGCGGGGGCATATGCAATCCTTTAATCACAGTGAATATAGGTACATGACTTCATTATCCAAGTATTTTTGGAATCTAAAAGATAAGAACAAAACACCTACGATTAAATGGAGTTTGGTTAAATAAAAATTCGTACATGTAACTCCCTATATACCCCATGTTACCTATGCCTTAATGAAAATTTGAAATTATTAGATTTAAAAACAAGGCTGATCTCTTAAATCAAAGATATGAACTTACAGTAAATTGTAAACAACACCGTTATAAATTTAACTTAGTGTAGGGGGTCGTATACTTTAAATGATAATGATATGTCGCTGTATTTTTTATAGATTAGTATTTTTTTGCATGATGGTCATACTTACGATATAAATGTGTATTGTTTACCTGCATAGTGTTATTAGTGTTGGTGTAAATGTATATATATTTATTATGTGTTGGTTAGAGTATTTGCACTGAGGAATGTGTAGGTTGGTGTATAAATGTATTTATGTTTTTTTTTTTTTTTTTTTTTATATGTGTGGTGTATGTGTGGGTATGTGTATATATATATATATATGTGTGTGTGTATATATATATATATATTATGTGGGAAGGTAAATATAGATTATAAGAGAAAAAGGTTAATAATTGTTGCTGTATATGTGTTAATGTGTGTGCCTATATATGTATGTGTGTATGGGTGTGTGTATATGTATGTATTTGTGTATATGTGTGTATATGTATGTATGTATGTATGTATATATATATATATATATATATATATATATATATATATATATATATATATATATATATATGTATGTATATATATATATATATATATATATATATATATATATATATATATATAT
>CAHIKZ030001826.1:77500-150000 GCA_903632075.3 Acanthosepion pharaonis | reverse complement strand
AGTAAAATGGATTTTTGTTAAATTTGACTTTTTTTTTATAAATCACAATATTTTACATAAAGTGGAGATATTTATATATTTCTGTTTGAAAATATATCAAATAAACTTTTAATCGTTTTATATTTTTTAAATAAATTAAATAAACATTTATAATATATATATAATGAAGAAAAATATAAAAAAAAAAAAAAAAAAATTTCATTAATTCAATATGTTGTATTAATGTTAATATAAAGTCGACGTCGGACGTTTCGGTCTATTTTTTCAATCTTCATTTTTTTTTTTCATTTAAACATAATTAACATTAGAACATATAAAATTTTGTTAAAAAGACGATGGACTAAAATATAGAAACAGAATTAAAAACGAAAATTTCTGATTTTGTTTTTTATAAATCATATATAGATGTTTGCAAATATTAATCTTGAATAAAAAAAAAATAAAATTCAATTTTTTTTTATATTTTGATATTTTTTTTGGTGCTTCGAATTCCTTTTTTATAAATCGCCCACGTTACGATGACGTGATCATATTTTAAACGGAACGCGGATCTTATAAAAAAAAATTTCAGTTATCTGTTTGGATTAGTTGTGCTCTTATGTCCATCGTCTTTTTCATGTTGAATTTTTATATATGTTCTAATGTTAATTATGTTTTTATGAATATGTCCTGAAGATGGTCTAAAATAGACCGAAACGTCCGACGTTGACATTATATTAACATTAAAACAGCATAATTGCATATTAAGATTTTTGTTTGTTTTTTTGTATATTTTTCTTCATACTGTCGGATCTATATCCATATATTTGCTTAAATATATATATATATATATATATATATATATATATATATATATATATATATATATTGATAAATGCCCAGTTTATTTTATTATCTTCCTATATTGGTACAGAGGGTGAGAGTTTATCGAAAAAAATTTAACGTTTAATCAATAGTTGTTATTTTTCGGCGAATGTTTAGGGTAATATTTGTTACCCGTCCTGTTTTCTTTCCATTCGTAAGGACTGTCCTATATGAATGGATCATGTTAATTCAGTGATTTACCAATACAAGTGTAAAAATACACGACTACATAGGGAGGACGTCCCAGCGTTTGGATTCGAGAATAAAACAGCATTTACCCCCCAGGATTTTGAATCCGTCCCCCAGGAATAGCCAACTGACTAACAGTTCTGGTTCTGCCATTGCTGAACATTTAATAAATAGAAGGGAATGTGTGGAAAATTTTATATGTGACCGATTTATTATTTTATCTAGGTCCCACTCCACATTTCACCTCAAGGTTCTAGAGTCCTTGTATATCAGATCTCGTGAGCCTTCCCTTTGTAAACAGAGGGAATGCTTGCTGGGTCTGAATATTATTGGACACTAGTTTCTTGAAATTCATAAATTTTTTTCCCCATTCGATTACATTCGTTAATTTAAAATTAATTTACACGCTTTTTTAAATTCCCAGAATAAATAAACTTGATAAGTCCTGGGACGAAACCGGTTGTTTTTATTTTAGCTTTTGCTTTTAAAATGCCTTATAATATTATCTTTTCCTATCTATTATTAAATTCTGTACCACGAAAAACCTATATATATATATATATATATCACTCTTTCAGTCGTATAATTATGAGTTTAGATAATGTAATATCTTTCCATATTCTGGCTATTTTTGATGAATAAAACTTTTAGTCGTTGTTGTTTTGGCCACAAATTTATTACAATTTTCATTTCAAGATTTTCAAATCAGGAATTGATTTAATGTATATTGTAACAAAGATTGCCTAATATTTTGTTCAGTAGTACGACAATATTTAATATAATTGCAACACTATAAGCATTTTTCTATTGGGGTGTGTAAAGACCGCATGGAACTCTACATTTTCGGAAATCCGAGGTGACTAACGCAGAGTTCATATAGCGTATAAACCAAGGCAAAATCCTTGTAGAGATACAGGAGGCGCTTATCTCCCTTTGGTGGAGAAAAGTCACGTGGGTCGGTGACGCCCTCTTAGTGACGTCAGACAACACAGTGACGAAAGCGGCAATCAAATGCAGTTCGTTTGCAGCAGCTAAACGAAATGCTTCCTTAGCACATTACCCCATCCCGTGGCTCAGATAGAGGATAAGTTTGCCTCCATGGTGCTGTTTCCCCTTTGGGAATATATGTTCCCCAAGATATAGAATGAAACTCCAGCTCGCAGTCTTCAATTTGCGAAAACCCAAGACACGTTGTTTCCCGTTAGTGGAATATGTCCTCGCCTGGGACATAGATGAATCCGGCCCGTTTGAATCTGGAGTTCTTAACATAGCTTCTTCAGACACAAGAATATCGCCATATTATATGTAAAACCTACCATTTTTCCTTCTTCTTACACTCTGCTTTGAAGTGTAGATATATGTAATATACTATTTTCTGCGTGTATATATAGTTTTTTTTTTTGTATGTCTTAGTGGTATAAAAGTCGCTTTGAAAATAAAGCAATCTTGACATTCCTTTTTCTTCAGTCATTTCGTTTCATCCGTGAAATATCAGTGTTATTATATCAAGGATATAATAATACCCATAATGGGAGAATAAATCTTTCTTCCACAGGCCTCACCTATTACACCCTGAATATGTGTCTAATATATATAATGTTATTATATCAAGGATATAATAATGCCCATAATGGGGGAAATACAAATGGTAGAATAAATCTTTCTTCCACAGTTCTCACCTATTACACCCTGAATATGTGTCTAATATATACTGTTATTATATCAAGGATATAATAATGCCCATAATGGGGGAAATACAAATGGTAGAATAAATCTTTCTTCCACAGGTCTCACCTATTACACCTTGAATATGTGTCTAATATATATAATGTTATTATATCAAGGAAATAATAATGCCCATAATGGGGGAAATACAAATGGGAGAATAAATCTTTCTTCCACAGCTTTCACCTATTACACCCTGCATATGTGTCTAATATATATAATGTTATTATATGAAGGAAATAATAATGCCCATAATGGGGGAAATACAAATTTATAAATGGAGTGCAGATAAATGAAGGAAATTCAAATCTGTACAGTGTTTAACAGTTTAAAACCTTAACTGTTTCGTAATTAAACAGATTTCCAATTTTTAAGGAGCATTGTTGCAATTTAGAAAGAAAATATTAAGAGATCTGGTGATCTAAATGAAAGAGAAAAATAAATCCAATTATTTAATTTTCCATTGTTTGTAACATAACGAGTGAGAAACTGATAAAAACTAAGGAAATTTAATTGTGCCTCGTAGCAATTCAGGAAAAAGACAAATAAGTATGGATAGATTGGAATCAAACAGAAGGAAAAAAAATGTCTTTATTTCTAAATCTGAATAACTAAATCAAATTATGTTATCCCAATGATCTACGAGATCGATGGGAGATGGTGCTGACGTTCACAACATGACATTCCCTAAAAAATCAGCAAAAATTTAGAATTTTCAACTCGGAAAATAGAATTATAAAATTTGAAAATGAAACGATAAGATAATGTAAGAAAAGGAAGGAAGTGGAAACTAAAGGGAGGGGGCGAAAAAAGTAAAAAAAAGAAAAACTTGGTATAATTTTGAAAATGATATTTATGCTATATATATATATATATATATATATATATATATATATATATATATTATAATATATATGTAAGTTTTTAAGCCTAGAATAATTTGTCACCCATATTTTTTGTATGAAAATGGAGATCTCAAGAATTATGACCCAAATTCCGGCCCTAAAGAAATAAATTATAGTCCCATGAACCCATGAAATTGTCTGTTACTTAATATAATTAATATTTGCTCTGTTTTTACATTGAGCTTTCTGGATTAAATCCTCCTTGGAATTATCCATACGGATTACCAAATAACTTCATTATCTATCTATCTATCTATCTATCTATCTATTTATCTGTCTGTCTGTCTGTCTGTCTCTCTCTCTCTCTATATATATATGTATATATATATATATATATATATATATATATATAAAAATAATATCACTTGATAAGACACCAGAAATGTCGAAACAAAATTGCAGTTTTTGTAGTGATCTTATAACATGCATATGTTATAAAATTGAATTAATATTATTAGCTCGACTCGGTGTTGAGCACACTTTTAAGAATAGTATTTTTGGTTATCGGAATTTTATTTCATCTACACCAATCCTGTACTTATATATATATATATATATATATATATATATATATATATATAATATATGCGGTAGAAATGCCACCCACATATACCTTCCATAATGATAAGATATTAGTGCAATTTCTGTCGCATCATGCTCCTGAAAATTTATTTCGGTTGAGCTCTCTGGGGAGGAAGTGTGAGTTTGTAAACAGTGACTATTACTGCTAATAATGCAAGACTCTTCGGTAAAGCGAATCGATTTCTCTCAGTCGATTTATGTTTATCTAAAAATAAATACACTTAAAATTCATCCCATCCCTGCCGCCAATTCAGTCGGGTTTCGATCCTAGCTAGAGGCAACCGGA
Organism: Acanthosepion pharaonis; assembly: GCA_903632075.3. NCBI lineage: Eukaryota > Metazoa > Mollusca > Cephalopoda > Sepiida > Sepiidae > Acanthosepion > Acanthosepion pharaonis. Next base: position 145,449 of record CAHIKZ030001826.1, on the reverse strand, counting down.
CGTCTAGCCACACTGATGAGCTTCTGATACAGCGAAACAGTCTGTCTGTTCTCTCTCTCTCTCTCTCTCTCTCTCTATATATATATATATATATATATATATATATATATATATATAATTAATCTGGTAAATTTTATCACTTAGCTGAGTGGTGTTGGTTCACTAATGGCTACTACGTAGTTACACATTTTATGTGTAATAGACGTAATTTAATTTTTGCTTTTGTCAGTTTTTTAGTAGATTTAAGCATTTCTCTATGGGGACGTTTGTGTATAGAGATTTTATATTTAAACTAGCCATATATTTGTTTTTAATGTCTATGTTTTTTAATTTGTTTAGGAGGTCACCTGAATTTTTTTATGTGTGATGGACTAATAGTGCCAAGAAGTGGGGTTAAAATAATCTTAAAATAATCACAAATACTTCCAAAACCATTATGGATATACTCAGATCCTCAAACACTAATAGCAATAAGATTTCTGGAGCAGGCATTTATAAAATAAATTGCCAAAACTGTTCCTCCCAATATATTGGAGAAACATGTAGAAATTTAAAAAAAACATATCTATGAGCACAAAAGAGACCTCACAAAAAACAACGTAACTAATGCACTGGTCATACATATAAATAAACTCAACCACAATTTGATTTTAAAAATGCTACACTCATAAAAAAAGAAAATAACTGACTCAGAAGGAAAATCCTCGAGAGTGCTGCCATTGAATATTATCCAAATATTAATCTACACCCAGGCTTTTTCCCAATATCACCTTTCCTAACAAAATTACTACTCTCCCAAGCAAACGTGCACAAATGTATCAAGAAATCGAAAGAAAATGGTTGGATCCGTCAACGCAACAATAAAAAACAATATTTTCAGACGTAAAAATACTTGATGTAATTTTTAGTTGACAGTATGAATACAATAGCATTGTAAATTCTTCCAGTTGCTAAGGACATTTTGTTTTGTTGTTAGTAGTTACTTTGTTTTTAATAAATTCATTTCATTTTTTGCCTTGAAAAAGTCCACATTAGACGAGATACATCAGCTAATAATACAGTTTTTCTATTGTCTTTTACCTTTATACATAGATAGATAGATAGATATAGAAGATTTTTATCTAGATAGATAGATATGAACAGAATAGAGATAGATATGTCTAGAATAGAATAGAGATAGATAGATAGATAGATAGATAGATAGATAGATAGATATGAACAGACTGACCGATAGATAAATATGAACAGACTGAGATCCATCAATCGATAGATAGATAGATAGATAGATAGATAGATAGATAGATAGATAGATACGTAAACAGGGATAGATAGATAGATAGATAGATAGATAGATAGATAGATAGATAGATAGATATGAAAAGACTGCAATAGATAGATAGATATGAACTGGCTGAGATAGATAGATATGAACAGGCTGAGACAGATATGATTTAGATAGATAGTTATGAACAGATTTAGGTTGATAGATAGATAGATAGATAGATAGATACGCACACAGGGATAGATAGATAGATAGATAAATAGATAGATAGAAAGGAACAGACTAAAGATAGATACAGAGTGACCGACAGACAGAGAATTACAATGTAATAGAAGAAACGTCTCCCTGGCGACGCCCGCCCCCCCCCTCTGGAAACGTGCCTTACCGAATACCAGGGACCTAATCAATTACTTTCCCTATGATTCGGCTCCGTACACAACTTTCCACGGCTTTGTTTCTAATCAACCTTTGCTGTCGAACAACGGCTTTCCCGCTCGAGACCAATGGGGTCCCATCGCCTAAAAATGCGAAGAATTTCACAACAAGTCAGCTTATTGATTCCAAGGGTCTTTGAGTTGTGAGGTTGGTGTGGTTGGGGGGGGGGGGGGGTCGATGGGACAGTGCTGATTCAAGGGGTGAGTTTGAATGGGTAAACATGTGACAAGTGTTTATTTTACGGTTAATTTCTGTTTTTTTATCGGATGAAAATCGCGTTCGTTTTGCAATTGAGAAATATTCATATTTTGAAATTACAATTATTCCCCATCGATATTTGATTTAATTTTTATTTTTAATTTTTAATTTATTCATCCCTTTATGTTGGATGCAGTTCTCTTCTCCCAAGAACAGACATCGCACGTCTTTCAATTTCATCTTTTTTCAAACAACTGAAGTTAACTGGTCCATTCATTAAAATAAAAGGCGATGATAGAATAATATTTATTAGACTGTCTTCTATCCACAGCGTTTCTCAGATTTTGATCGATTTATTAATCTTTACGAATTATCAACCCTTTGCAAGTTATTTAAAGCCAGAAATATTTTTAGACTATAAGAATTTTTTTTGAGATAATAATGGTTTAGTGACAAAAGTCTTACTAATTAACCCATAGATGGGGGCGAGAAGAGATGGATTCATACCTCATCACAATCTGATAAACAAACAATAAAAAAAAAAATAATGTGAATATAAAATGGGGATCAATTCTCCATTACATTTAATATATAAACTGATCCCTCACTTTGGGGACACGATATATATATATATATATATATATATATATATATATATATATCTGAAATATAGCAGCATGGCCCGGCGTTGCCCGTGCTTGATTCAAAAATCTTACGACTCATAAAGCAATCGCTATCACTTGACTTAAAACATTTTTGCCTTTCCTTGCCTTTAAAGGAGTGTCCTTTGCCGTGCTGATGTTGCTACATGCCTTACTTCTTGCCTATCTCACACTGCAAATTTTTTCTAAGCTCTATACTAAACATTAAATCTGTTACGAAAAAAGAACTAAACAAAATGAACACAAAACGATCAGCTTTAAAAAAAACGAAAAAAACATTTTTAAGGGTTGACCGATTGTCGATTTGCACTCTGTTTGTGGGGGGGGGCTCAGAGTTGAAACTTCACATGATGACTCCCAATGGCCTCTTCATAAATCCGCTCGGTTTTCGGTGAAAACCGACATGCGGTTCAGACGCAATCTGGGCGTATCGGTTTTTGGGTTTTATCGATTTTCCGCGCTGTTTAGGGGTCCGTGGTCATGAAACTTCTGGACAACACTTCTAATGGTAGACTCTAAGAGGGTGTCAAATTTGGTTGAAATGCGATCATTCCTTCTGTAAGCAGATTTTTTCGATTATCGATTTTTTTCGGAACCTGATTCCGAACTCAAAAATCGGGCTCCGTCATGTCCTTACGGCAGCATTTGCAAACTTGTGTTGAAAGCCGCATCGAAATCGGGTGAGAAATGCGGCCTGGGCGAGGTAACAACACCCACGACAGATACACGGACAGACAACATGAGATAATATGATATAGATAGATATATATATATAGATAGATAGATAGATATATATAGATAGATAGATTCGCATGAGGATGAAATGGAACTAATGTTTTTAATTTAATTACAAAATTAAATTTGAAGTTTTTTCTCTTCCATTTTTTTCTTACATGGTTATTACTGTGTAGCGAAAAAATATTTTAAATCAGTTAATTTATAATGTTAATGCTCTGTAAATTTACATTGCGCACTATTTTGTAAAATAAAAATATCTATAAGAACACTGGATTATATATCTTACTGTTCTTTATATATATATATATATATATATATATATATATATATATATATATATATATATATATATATATATATATATATATATATATATATATATATATAAATCTAATTCTATGCTACATATATATAAACTGATCCCTCACTTTGTGGAAAACGATATATATATATATATATATATATATATATATATATATATATATATATTCCAGAGATTGTAAATAAATCTAAAAATCAATATTTCATTGGTTGATTGTTTCTTATCAACCCTTTGCTGGTTATTTAAAGCCAGAAAATATTTATAGAAAATATTTTGTAGATTTGTAAGTATTTAAAACCAGAAAATATTTGTAAATTTTGTTACAATTTAGTTTTTTGGAGATAATAAAGATTTAATGATACAAGACTTACTAATTAATCCATAGCTGTGGGGAGAAGTGGCGGATTCATATCTAATCAGAATTTGATAAACAACCAAGAAATTATAATGTGGATATAAAATGGGGGATCAATTTTACATGACAATGACTATATAAATTGATCCCTCACTATGTGGCCACAGTTGTTTCTATACATTTATATTCATTTTGCCTCAAACATAATAAAAAGCTAAGTTTTATCATCGAAATTTTGGTTTAAAAATCTTGTTTTACTGGCGTTACCGGTTTACCATAAATTAGTACGGGAAATTTGAGCGTTTGTAGTATCGTGTTCAAATTAGATAGACAAGTATAAATAGAGAACAACTGGCGAACATAGAATGGCTATACCTAGCAAACCCGGTTGCCATTCAGAACACAGAGAACTGTACTATGACTACTAATACACAGAGAGATATGCAAAACATAACATCGTTTTTTGTTGGCTTTTTTTTTCTTTTTTTTTTTTGGCGAAGAATATTGAATGGAAATTCTTGCAAAAATCAAATAATTGTCGGATTTCAATGTCGGATAATAAATGAATGAAATTATTTTAGAAAACATTCTTTTAGAATATCTTTAAAAATATATATATATATATATATATATATATATATATATATATATATATATATATTAATGGTGGTACTCTTGGATGATTCGACTTGCAGTAGAAAAAAAAGGGTACCCCCAAAAAGAAGAAAAATGAAAACATTAAACCAAGGCGAAAACAATCGTCAAATGTTTAAGCTGCAAGTCCAAAGAAAAAAAAAAACGAGTAAAAAGACAACTATGTAAAGTGCTCAATACACTAAGCAGAGCAAAATTAGATTTTTTTTATATGTTTATATTTGATTTGTAACCTGTAGTCGATATTAATTTTGTCAAATTTTCTTAATTACAAGGTGGCCCTTTCAGTAAATGCCCTTCAGTTTTAGTCCCCCCCATCTCTCTCCCCCACCCCTTTTTTCTTTTCTTTTCCTCTCCCTCCCTCTTCTTCTGATCTTTAAGATTAGATCGTCTATTGTGTGTGTATGACACCACGAAATGTATCCTTTCCGGTTACATTTTTAATGTATTAGACATCCGACAACATTCATATTTCTCTCACTTAAACTGTATTCAACTCACCTCTCTAAAACTTCTCTCTGTTAAGGTTTAATCTCCCACCTTCTCTCGTCTGTTACCTCTCTCTTTAGCTCTAACATTCGTCCCACACTCTCATACTTACACTCTCTCTAAATTCTATTTTATTTCCGGAGTTTTTTTTTTTTTTTCTGTTTTCTTTCTGAATTTGCAGGTCTGATGAATTGAATCGTATTTACGATTCCAATGGAATAAATTATTACCATATATATATATATATATATATATATATATATATATATATATATAGATATATATAGATAGATAGATATTATGTCTGTTACCAAATTTTTAATTTTAAAAATTTATGATTTTTTTTTATGTTTATATACAAATTTTGAAATTTAAAATTTTATTTGTTTTATAAAATAACAAATTCTTTTCTCTGAATCGTAATTTAAATAAATCAAAACTATATTTTTTGATAAAAAGAAACACCCGTTACTGAAAATTTGCATTGTGGATATCGTTGTCAAAAAAAATAAATTTTTTTTAAATAAAAATAAATATATTATGTAATTTTTAAAATATTTTATTATTCTTCTTTATATTGTTTTATAAAAACTATTTTACTAATCATATCTGATAAATTGTCTAAAAAAAAATTTTAAAAAATTTTTTTTTTTTTAAAAGATGTTTAAATCGAATTCGCCCAGTTTTGATTTTTTCATTTAAATTTCTGTATTATCGTCTTAAAGTTAATTAAATAAAGTTTAAAGAAAGGCAAAATATATTTAATAATCATAAAAAAAAAAAATAAAATCAATACAATTTAAACAAACATTTTGAAATTTTTACCTTTATATATAAACCGCATTTAATTAAAATTATATATTTATATGCCAAATCTGTTAAAAAACCTCATCATTCCAATATTTAAAGTATATTAAATATTATCATTTTCTTTTTTTTATAAATTTGCAAAAGATGGTATTTAAAAATTTCTGTTTTTGATTTAGTTTTCTTCCTGTCAATTCAATTCAATTAAAATAAATTAAAAAACCCTAATTTTTCAGGTATTTATGGATAATTAAATATTTATATATAATAAATATATATATATATATAATCATTTATATTTATTTTTAATATAAAATTAAACTTTTAAATTAGATATATCCACCATATATATATAAATATATATTATATACATAAAAATCCCATTGCCATGAAAAATGATTTTTAAAAAATATTAAACATTTCCAAATCTTTCTCTAAAATATATATATATATATATATATATATATACCGATATATGTTAAAATGTTTATTTTAATATATTTTCACCTTTTAAAAAAAAAAACATTGTATCTCTGAAAAATTTTTTGAATTATAAAAAACATTAATATATTTTTTTATTTATAATTACTTAAAATTTGAATATATATATATATTATATATATACGATAAATATTGCATAAAAGTATAAATAAGTTTTTTAAAAAAAAAAAATTTTTTCTATAATAAAAACGTATTTATCTTTTACTGTACAAAAAGATATGCAAAAAAAAAAAAAAAAATTGAGAGAAATAAATATTTTTTCAAAACGAAATATATCCTTAAATGTTAAAATTTTATTTAGTTTTGAAATTTTAAAATTTTGAGTTCTAGATTATAAATTAATTCATTTTAAATTATAATTATATGAAATTTATTTATTATAAATTCTGAATTTATAAATATTTGATATATATATATATATATATATATATATATATATATATATATTTTAAATAATATTTATATTCTCAAAAATACATTTTTATATTTAGTCTGATATAAAATTAAATGAAAAGACTTTGTATAATTGTCTATATTATTATATATATATATATATATATATATATATATATATATATATATATATATATTTCATAAAATGTACATTTGACTTTCATATATATATATGTTTAAAATTTACATCATATCTTATAAATAAATACACCAACCCCGGAACCTTATATTATCTATAAACTATTTAATTTTATCTTTCTCTGTTCCTCTATTCATCAAAAAATAAATTATTCTATTTATATTATATAAACAATATATATATATATATATATATATATATATAAGATAACGAAAATTTATATATATTTTTTTAATATATTTTAAATATGAATTTATATAATAATTTTAGTTTAAAAAAATTTAATGATCGAAGGTCAATATAAATGAGTTAGAAATATATATATATCCATATCTGATATTGAGTTATTTCTAATAATATATATATATATATAAATATGTAAATAATTATATATATTTTATTTTATTAATTATATTTATATATGTATATTTATAAATTTTGAAAATCACACACAAATATATATATATATATATATATATATATATATATATAATATATATATATATATATATCAGTTGTTATCTTAATATATAAATATTCATATACATACAAATATTTAATTTATTTGTATTTTTCCATGTTAACTAATTTAATAAACATATTTTTTTTACAGCCTGCAATTTTTTTCCGAACTATGTACACAGAAAACATATTTTAAAAAAAAAAAATAAAAATCATTGATTTAATAAAAATAAAACCATTTATTCATTTTCATGGGTGAAAAAAGTATTCGTTCAATGCAAATTTAAGATTTTTAAAAATCCACATTAAATTATTTTAATACTCTAGATTATAAAGTTAGAATATTCTACAATTTATTTAATTAAATGAAAAGTTTTATTCATTAGTTGGAAATTTGTATGTTATGAATATTTGTTTTTACTGCTTAAATCACAACGAATATATATATATATATATATATATATATATATATATATATATATATATATATAATTCTTAAATAAATAATCATTTTATAAATTTAATGAATAAAATGTTACAATATATTGATATTTCAGTCTGAATTATAAAATTATTAATTAGAAAATCAAATACATTCATCTTTTATTGACTTTTTCTGATCAAAATAAATCTTTTTTCTCTTATTCTATATATATATAAAATGATAATATTTTCTTCTATATATTTTTATTGTCAATTATAAAGGATATTCTCAATTTGATTTTCTAAAATTGAAATGACTCAATCATTATCTTTTTCTTAAAAAAAAAAAACTCAAATAGTGTTTTTTATTTTTTATTCTGATTTAAATTTCTTTTTAAATTTTTTTTCAATCGTTTCTTTTTACTTTCTTTTTTTTTTCCTTTTTTTTAAGTGTTTTTATTTTTTTTCAATCTTTCTTTAAATGATCTCTTTATCTTTATTTTTCTTTTTATCTTTCTTTAATTTTTTTTTTATCTTTCCTTAATAGTGTTTTCTTTTTCTCTTTCTTTAAAGTTTTTTCTTTTTTCTTTCTTTAAATGTTATGTTTTCTTTTTAATCTTGTCGTAAATGATTTGATTTTATCTTTTTTCTTTTCCTTTCTTTTATCTTTTTTAAGCATTTTAATTTCTTTAATCAATTTTTTTTTAGTTGAAAATTTTTATTTTCTTTAATATTTCTTTTTATCTTTTTTATCTTTTCTTTTTCTTTCTTTTCTTTAATAGTGTTTTTTTTTATCTTTCTTTAATTTGATTTTCTTTTTTTTTTTTCTTTAATAATCGTTATCTTTTTATCTTTCTTTAATCTTTTCTTTATTTATTGTTTCTTTAATAGCAAAACACTTTTCTTTAATTCTTTCTTTTATTTTTCTTTTAAATGCAATTTCAATTTTTATCTTCTTTTAATAGTCTTTTCTTTTTTATTTTCTTTTTTGTTTTCTTTTATTTTTTAATAGTTTTCTTTTTTATTTTCTCAGTTTGATCTTTTCTTTTTTTAAATGCAATTAACGATCTTCTTTCTTTTAAATATTATCTTTCTTTAATAGTGTTTTTTTTTATCTTTTTCAATTTTTATCTTTCTTTAAAATTTTTTTCTTTTTAATTTCAATCGTTTTCTTTTATCTTTAAAGAAAATCTTTTTCTTTTTATTGTTCTTTCTCCTTTTTAGTTTTTCTTTTTCTCTTATTCTCAATTTGATCTTTTTTCAATTTCAATTTTCTGTTTATCGTTATTTTCTGTTTTTTTTAATTTCTTTTCTTTTCTTTTTATCTTTCTTTAATTTAAAGTTTTTCTTTTTCATTTTCTTTAATTTTTTCTTTTTTTTTTCTTTTTCATACAATGTTTCAATCGTTTTCTTTTTATCTTTCTTTAATATGTTTTTTTTTTCCTCTTTCTTTAATAGTGTTTTTTCTTTTATATTTTCAATTTTCTTTTTTAATTTTTTTGCAATTCAATCGTTATCTTTTTTCTTTTTTCTTTCTTCTTTTTTCTTGTTATTTCTTTAATATGTTTTATTTTTTTATTTTCATTTGATATTTTTTTTTTTTCTTTTCTTTAATTTTTTATCTTTCTTTCTAGTGTTTTTTTTTTATTTTTTTAGCTTTTTTTTATCTTTCTTTGTTTTTTTTTTTTTCTCTTTTCTTTAAAAAATTTTCTTTTATTTTCTTTTAATTTTTTTTATCTTCTTTAATAGTGTTTTCTTTTTGTCTTTCTTTAATAGTGTTTTCTTTTTATCTTTTGATCTTTAATATTAAATTCTTTTTATCTTTCTTTATATATATTTTATTGTTCTTTTATATCCTTTCTTTAATAGTGTTTTCTTTTATCTTTCTTTTCTTATTTTTTCTTTTAAAATTTCTTTAATGTCAATTCTCTTTATCTTCTTTAAATCTTTCTTTTTTTTTGTCCTCTCTCCTTTCTTTTTTCTTTCTTTAATTAATATTTTCTTTTTATCTTTCTTTAAATTTAAATCTTTTTATCTTTCTTTAATCGTTTTCTTTTGTCTTTCTTTAAATCTTGTTTTTTTTTTTACTTTCTTTCTTTAATAGTGTTTTTTTATTTTCTTTAATATTTTTTCTTTTTATCTTTCTTTAATAGTGTTTTCTTTTTTATTAATAGTGTTTTCTTTTTATTGTTCTTTTATTGTGTTTTCTTTTTATCTTTTTCTTTTTATATTTTTCTTTTTATCTTTTCTTTAATATTTTCTTTTTATCTTTCTTTATAAATAAATTTATCTATTTTTTTTTTATCTTTTTTTTTATTTTTATTTTCTAATAATCTGTTTTTATTTTATCTTTCTTTAATAGTGTTTTCTTTTATATATAAAATTTAAATGTGTTTTCTATTATCGTTTTAATTCTTTCTTTTTTAAATCTTAAAAAAAATTTTCTCCTTAATAGTGTTTTCTTTTTATCTATTTTCATTTTGATTTTCTTTTTAAATGCAATTTTAATAGTATTTTCTTTTATCTTTCTTTCAAATTTCTTTTTTTTTTTTATTGTTTTCTTTTTATCTTTCTTTAATGTTTTTCTTTTTCTTTTATCTTTCTTTAATCTTTTTTCTTTTTAATGAATTTCAATCGTTTTCTTTTTATCTTTCTTTAATAAATGTTTTTTTTTTGTCCTTCTTTAATAGTGTTTTTCTTTTTATCTTCTTTCAATTTGATTTCTTTTTTTAAATTTCTTTGTCAATCGTTTTCTTTTTATCTTTCTTTTAATAGTGTTTTTTTTTTATCTTTCTTTAATAGTGTTTTCTTTTTTTTCTTTAATTTTCTTTTGATCTTTCTTTAAAAATTTTTCTTTTTTGCAATGTCAATCGTTTTCTTTTTATCTTTCTTTAATCTTGTTTTTTTTTTGTCCTTCTTTAATAGTGTTTTTCTTTTTTATCTTTCTTTTAATAGTTTGATTTTCTTTTTTAATTTAAATAATAATGTTTTCTTTTTATCTTTCTTTAATAAATTTCTTGTTTTTTTTTTCCCTTTCTTTAATAGTGTTTTCTTTTTATCTTTTTTTCAATTTTTCTTTTTAAAATTTCTTTAATGTTTTTCGTTTATCTTTTCTTCTTTTTCTTGTTTTTTTATTGTTATCTCTTTCCTTAATAGTGTTTTTTTTTTTCTTTCTTTATTCTTTTCTTTTTATTTTCTTTAATTAAATTTTCTTTTCAATCGTTATCTTCTTTCTTTTTATCTTTCTTGTTTTCTTTTATTGTCCTTCTCCTTAATAGTGTTTTTCTTTTTTCTCATATTCTTAATTTTTTTTTTTTCTTTTTTAATGCAATTTCAATTTATCTTTTTTTCTTTTTTTTTCTTTTTTCTTTTATTGTCCTTTCTTTTATCTTTGTTTTTTTTTTTTATCTTTCTTTAATTTGTTTTCTTTTTAAAATTTAAATGCAATGTCAATCGTTATCTTCTTTCTTTAAAATCTTTTTCTTTTTCTTGTTTATCTTTCCTTAATAGTGTTTTCTTTTTCTCTTTCTCAGTTTGATTTTTCAAAATTTTTTTTTTTCAATCTTTTATCTTTTCTTTTTTCTTTCTTTTTTTTATTGTTTTCTTTTTAGTGTTTTTTTTTTTTCATTTCTCAATTTCTTTCTTTAAAATTTTTTGCAATTTTATCTTTTCTTTAATTCATTTTTTCTTTTTGTCTTTCTTTTAATAGTGTTTTTTTTTTTTTATTTTCTTTAATTTGATTTTTTCTTTTAAATTTCAATGTCAATTTTTATTTTCTCTTTCTTTAATAATGTTTTCTTTTTTGTCCTTTCTCTTTAATAGTGTTTTTCTTTTTATCTTTTTTAATGAATTTTTTTTTTTTAAATTTCTTTAATAGTGTTTTTTTTCTTTTGTCTTTCTTTTATATCTTTTTTCTTTTTGTCCTCTTTCTTTAATAGTGTTTTTTTTTTTTCTTTTTCTTTAATTTTTCTTTTTATCTTTTTTAAATGTTTTTTTATCAATCGTTTTCTTTTTATCTTTCTTTAATCTTGTTTTTTTTTTTATCTTTCTTTAATAGTGTTTTCTTTTATCTTTCTTTAAAATTTGATTTTTATCTTTCTTTAAATTTTTTTCAATTATATCTTTCTTTAGTCTTTTCTTTTTAATTTTTTTCTTTTTCTTTTTTATCTTTCTTTAATAGTGTTTTCTTTTATCTTTTATTTCAATTTTTTTTCTTTTTTTCTTTAAATGCAATGTTTTTCTTTATCTTCTGTCTTCTTAAATCTTTTTCTTTTTTATTGTCCTTTTCCTTTGTTTTTCTTTTTTTCTTTCTTTTTTTGATTTTCAAAATTTAAATTTTTTTCAATTTTATCTTTCTTTTAAATTTTTTCTTTTTATCTTTCTTTAATAGTGTTTTTTTTTATATTCTTTTGATTTCTTAAATTTTTCTTCAATTTATCTTTTCTTTTAATCTTGTTTTTTTTATTGTCCTCTCTTTAATAGTGTTTTTTTCTTTTTATCAATTTTAAATTTTTTCTTTTAAAATTTAAATGCAATGTCAATCGTTATCTTTTATCTTCTTTAAATTTGTTCTTTTAATGTCCTTTTCCTTAATAGTGTTTTCTTTTTCTCATGTTTTTTGATCTTTTTTTTAAATGCAATGTCAATTCTTCTGTCTTCTTTTCTTTTTCTTTTATTGTTCTTTTCAATTGTTTTTCTTTTTATCTTTCTTTAATTCTTTTAAAATTTTAATCTTTGTCAATTTTTCTTTTTATCTTTCTTTAATTTTTTCTTTTTTGTTTCTTTAATAAAATTTTTTCTTCAATTTGATCTTTAAAAATTTAAATGCTTTGTCAATCGTTATCTTCTGTCTTCTTAATTCTTGTTCTTTTATTGTCCTCTTTCCTTAATAGTGTTTTTTTTTCTCATATTCTTTAATTTTTTCTTCTAAAATTTAAATGCAATGTCAATCGTTATCTTCTTTCTTCTTAATTCTTGTTCTTTTATTGTCCTCTCTCCTTAATAGTGTTTTCTTTTTCTCATATTCTCAATTTGATCTTCTTTTTTATTTAAATGCAATGTCAATCGTTATCTTCTTTCTTTTAATTCTTGTTCTTTTTTGTCCTTTCTCTCCTTAATTTTTTTTTCTTTTTTAAAATATATTCTTTTCTTTGATCTTCTAAAATTTAAAATGCAATGTCAATCGTTTATCTTCTTTCTTTTTAATTTTTGTTTTTTTATTTTCCTTTTCCTTAAAAGTGTTTTTCTTTTTTCTTTCTCAATTTGATTTCTAAAATTTAAATGCAATGTCAATTTATCTTCTGTCTTCTTTAAAAAGGTTTTTTATTGTCCTTCTCTTTATAGTGTTTTTTCTTTCATATTTTTTGATCTTCTAAAATTTAAATTGTCAATCGTTATCTTCTGTCTTCTTAATTTTTGTTCTTTTATTGTCCTCTCTCCTTAATAGTGTTTTCTTTTTTAAATTCTCAATTTGATCTTCTAAAATTTAAATGCAATGTCAATCGTTATCTTCTGTCTTCTTAATTTTGTTCTTTTATTGTCCTCTCTCCTTAATAGTGTTTTTTTTCTTTTCTCATAAAATCTTGTCAATTTGATTTTCTTCTTAATTCTTTTTTTTTGCAATGTCAATCGACAAATATCTTTCTGTCTATGCTAACTATTTTCTTGTCTCTTATTTTTTCAAATTGCAATGTCAATCGTTATCTTCTGGATTTTTTTGTCTTTCTACTTATTTTCCTTTGATTTTTGCTCTACTCTGAATTTTCAAAATTTAAATGTAAGTTCAATCGTTATCTTCTGTGTCTTCTTTATCAATCTTCTTTTATTTCACACCTTAATTTACTCAGTCCTACTAATCCATTAATAAAACTTTTTATTTTAATTGTCGGATTTTAAGGAAACTTTCACGACATTTTTTTTTTTTAAATTCGTTGAAAAAAAAGGAAAACTTTATTTTTTTTTATCCTTTCGGGTACATAATTTTAATTTGATTTTTCGATTTTTTTTCATTTTTACTGCTATATTTGGAATCGAGCATTTATTTTAAACTTCGCGCCTTTTCTATTAATCAAGACTAGTGAAGCTCCGCACATGACTACTAAAGGCAAACGTACGTAAACAAAGCAAGTAATGGCAGCCGTTCTGTCGACGCAACACGAAAGAAATCAAACTTACATTGTCTATAACTCATAAACAGTAATAAAGCGTAAATTTTTAATGTCATTTTCGAAATAATCAAGCAATTTCACACCATAATGGAACATTTTCATTACCGTGTGCTTTTGATGTTTATATTGCAAATTAAGCGAATAAGTGATTGTTCTTCATCCAGTCAATCACTGGTAAGCTATCCTCCCCAGGTAATGGTTTCACAACCTCGATGAACGTAGATTTATCCATCTTGAGGGTTCCTGAATATCTGAATAACTAAATTAAAAACAGTATATGAAAACAGGTATTAAAGTTTCTCGTACTGAAACGTTTATGACGGGATTAGCGAACCAGATTAAAGCCATGTAATGAAATCCGATCATCTTCTTGTAAAGAATTGCAAACCATGCCTTTAGTGGGTTCGATAATATTGACAAGATCCCCTTAACCTGAAACCCCCTACCTGGAGCGGCTCTTGGGCCTTGTACAGGATGAAAATTATTGTAAAAAAAAAAAGAGAAAGAAATTAAAATGAGTAAGCTTTTGGGTATATGGGTGACAGAAGAAATACCTGAAAGAAAGGATGATCGTAAAAGAAGAAGAAAAGCAGGAAGTTGTGGAGAGCAATGACCGCCCACGTCCTGAAGGGGCATGACACATTGAGAGTAGAATGTTCAAAGAAAGGGTACGGGATCTTTTGAAGACGCTAAATATTTAGTCATAGAATTTGAACCTGCGTTAAGGAAAAAAAAAAGATCTTGTATCATTCTGATACTAAAAAAAAAATTCAAAAACTAAAAAAAAGGTTGTTTTTTTTTTTTCTTTTCTTTTCTTGGGCCAACGGCTATCAACTCTCAAAATATTGCGATAATTACCGGCGTCTTCAAAGACTGCTTCTCGATATTTGTTTGTTTGTTTAAGTTCTGGCAGACATTTTATATCAAATAATAATAACAATAAATATATTTTAAAGAGAACGAATTCGATGCGTTTGATCTTTTCCTGAAAAAAACAAATGATTATCTCACTAACAAATACTTTAAAAGAATCTAAAAAGAAAACATAAAAATACTTTTAAAAACATTCAACTCAATTCGAAATGGAGCCGTCTAATTAGAGAAAAGGATTTTGTGATTAAGTTTATTTTTTACTGACAAATATTGTATTACAGCCCTTAGATCGCTTTACGTACCTAGCCTCATATTCTGATCACATATTTTCTCTAAGTAAATTCATGAAAAAATAATCTTACACTACGAAATGAAACGAAGGCCGATGATTATTTTAATATTTTTTATTGTTATACGTTATTTATACACATTTATTCATGTTTATACCTTCTTTTTATAGATACAAATATTTTATTTACATTATTCACATTTATCACAACGTTTCGGCCGTTGTACGCTCCGGCCTTCTTCAGGTGATTGGAATGTCGAACTGAACCCTTTATTTCGCTCACTGGGGTAGACTGTTCTAGTTCCACGTGCCATGTTTAATGGATGTCAGTTATCAGTTATCTCCTGTTAATTTCCCTCTGAAAGTTCTCCACTGCCTTAACCAAGTATTGAACTCACACTTTTTTTTTTGTCACTGGATCTAAACAACGCCTTTATCCACTGTGCCATGTGTCCTGGGTGAAATTTCTGGGTATTATAAACCTAATGCCTTCAGCAACCATTTTTACCGGTGCTCATATTGCAATTTTGCTGTTATCATTGCATGTTTTTACCAGAGCTCATATTGCAATTTTTGTTGTTATTATCCCTTTTCTCTGACACCCCTTACTACTGGTTCCCATATTGTATTTATTTCTATGCTTGGTCGGCTCAGGAGATTTTTGTGGCCTAGCATTGGAAAATTCGTAAACTTAAGGAATCAGCACATATTCTAGGCCACAAAATAATGTACATAATACCTCATCTCAGAAATATAGACATACAAATATTTAATTAAATGCTCTGTTTATAATAAACAGTATTAACAACATTTACCGGCCTGAATGTCCGAGAAATATACCTGTATCCTATTTATGGTAACCGAACGCTCCTCTTTGGCCCAATCGGTTAAAGGCAAAATCAGGCTATATGACGGTTTCATCCATAGGATACAGGTTCGATTCCTGGAAATACGATATCTTCTATGAACATTTTCGGCCATTCAGGCCTAAATGTTGTTTAATACTGTTTATTATAAACAGAGCAGTTACTTAAATATTTGTATCTCTAAAAAGAACGTATAAACATAAAAAAATGTCTTAAAAATAATTGTCGGATTTATCCATTTAATTATATATATATATACGCACACACATATGGGCCTGTTCATATCTATCTTTCTCTCTCTCTCTATATATATATACATAGAGTGGGGGGAAACAAATATTCATACACGTACAAATGTTTAATTTATTGTATTTCTAACTAATGAATAAACATATTTTTCATCTAATTTACTGTACACAGATGCATAATGACTACATATGCAAAAAAAA
The DNA here is from genome assembly GCA_903632075.3 of Acanthosepion pharaonis. Classification (NCBI taxonomy): domain Eukaryota; kingdom Metazoa; phylum Mollusca; class Cephalopoda; order Sepiida; family Sepiidae; genus Acanthosepion; species Acanthosepion pharaonis. The sequence continues at coordinate 128,885 of CAHIKZ030001826.1, read as the reverse complement.
AAAATTGATTTAATAGAAATAAATCCCATTTATCCATTTTCATGGGTGAAAAAATATTCGTTCAATACAAATTTCATATTTTAAAAGTTTTAAATTACTTTAATATTCTAGATTATTCAAGTGGAATATTCTAGAATTTAAAAATTTATGAAAAATGGAAATATTCATTAGTTGGAAATTTAAAATAAAAAATTGTAATGTGTACGAATATTTGTTTTTAGCCACTGTATATATATATATATATATATATATATATATATATATATATATATATATATATATATATATATTTTATTTTATAAATGTATGTGTGTGTGTGTGTCTAATAATATATACAAAATTAAACTGTTCATATCTATCTTTCTATTTCTATTATCTATATATATATATATATATATATATATATATCACATTATATAATCTTTATTCATCTTTTTCCATTCACACACACACAAACACACATATATATATATATATATATATTGTGTTTGATCCTTATAAGTTTTAAGTTGTTAGGACCGGAGAAAAAAAGTCTCTTATATCCGGGTTTCTCTTATAATCCCTTTGGTCTATTTTGTTTAGGTAAATATGGTCTAATTTGGGACCAGAGAAAATCTCTCTTATATCCGGGTTTCTCTTATATCCTGGTTTTTAATATTTATATATACATTAACACAGGCTCTAATTTGGGACCAGAGAAATCTCTCTTATATCCGGGTTTCTCTTATATCCAGGTTTGGTCTATTTTGTTTAAAAAAAGTATGGCTTTAATTTGGGACCAGAGAAAAAATTCTTATATCCAAATTTCTCTAAAAATTATATCCGGGTTTGGTCCATTTTGTTTAGGTAAGTATGGCTCTAATTTGGGACCAGATTAAATCTTTTTATATCCGGGTTTCTCTTATATTTGGGTCTCTTATATCCGGGTTTGGTCTATTTTATATACATTAACATAGGCTCTAATTTTTGACCAGAAAAAATGAAGTCTTCTGTCCGGGTTTCTCTTACATCCGGGTCTCTTATATCCGGGTTACACTGAAGGAAAAAGATAAAGTGTCGTCGCACTTGAAAGATCAGGGGATTAACTCGATTAGCCTGTTTGTCTCCAATTCACGTGGCCTGATACCAAATCGAATACATGCCTAGTAAACATGTTTTAACAGACTTTTTTTTTTTTAAAAAAGAGAATCAGAAAAAATTGTATTTCAGAGAAATTAAAAAAAGCAAGAAGTTAAAACATGAGAAGATTCTAGAGACATTTGGATAACATCAAAAAATGTATGTTTCCCTTTGCTCACAGAAAACAAATTCATTTAAATAAATGACACAATATCAAAAATAAACTTCAGTCCGTGGGCGAATGTTAAATTACTCATGATTTGTTAGGACACCTTCCTGAAACGGGCGCCTTTGCATCACGCAACTCCTTAATTAATTTCAAGTATAATAAACATTAGTCATAAGGGGTTAAAAACTGTCTGCGGGGGGGATTTGCACCGAACGGATCCATAAGGAATCAGCCATTAGGCCATTTGGATTATATTAAAGGGACGAGAGAAAATTATCCTTGGGAGATAAATTAGTGTTTGTTGTCGATCAGTTAAAATTTATATATTTAATTGTTTCTATCGTTTTTTATAAATATAGTCATTCCATTTACGCGATGAGCAGGTAAATTCCAAAAAATGCGTTTAAAATTAAATTTATCCACAGATTCACTGAAAAATGTGCATACCATGATGAAAAAATGCCCCAAATTTATACTTAATACAAAACTTTGGAAACCCTTCTGTTTGCCTCAAGAATTCTTGATAAGCTCCAGAGGCGGATATGCAATATAATTGGCCCTGATCTGGCATCTCGTCTACAGTCACTTTCTCACAGAATTCCCGTCGCCTCTCTCTGTCTGTTTTACAAATACTTTCATGGTAATTGCTCCGAGGAGCTGCATTCACTGGTTCCCAGACGTCATGAGTTCAAGCGCCCTACAGGCTGGCATCCCGCTCTCACCCCTTCACTGTCGAAACTCCTAAATGTAGCCATCTCTTCTACTCCAATAGCTTCATGTCTCAATAAAAAAATGGGAACTCCCTTCCCTTTATTCCAATAGATTTCCCTGAGAACTATAATCTCCAGTTATTCAAATGTAATGTCAATCGACATCTCCAGTTGCCTTGATCTATCCACTACCCTTCTCCTCATCCTTTCTTCTATCACTCCTATCTGATCTTGCTCAAATTTTCTGTAACCCCTTGCGTCCTAGTGGCTTTCCGCCTTGCTTACATTGAAATGCTTTTTTAAAAAAAAAATAAAAAAAATATATAAAATATATATATATATATATATATATATATATATATAATAAAATAATTAACATAAAACCTTGTGCAAATTAATTGAAACAAAACGAATAATTCCGTTATTATTTACTTTTTTTTTTATTTTTTTCAATGAAACATGACCCAGTGCACATGTTAGTACTTCGTATGTCCATTCCACGAGTCGTTCCTTGCAGATTGACCACAGATTCTCGATTGGATTTAAATCAGGAGAGTTTCCGGGCCAGCCTATAGTACTTTGATTTGCTCACTGGTAAGGCTTGCCAGTGTGTTCGTGCAGCGTTACAATTTTCGTACGCTTCCTTGGAATAACATCCATCGCAGACAATGGCCGTAGGACAACTAATCGACAGTCGAGACAATAGTGTCTGGGCGTGATGAAAATCTGATGCAATCACGGATGACGCAATATTTTTCAAGGCCAAATAAATTTCATCATACACCCCGAAAATAGATGCATATTACTGCACACCACTACCAATGGCCTACTCTGAGGAAAAAAAAGAAATCGCTTATACTCCCTCACTCCAGTAGGCCTAAAAATGACTGAAAGGTGAAAGAAAGGAAACTAAAGCGGTTGTCTCAATTAATTTGCACAAGGGTGTATAAATAAATGTTTGATTATATATAAAAAATAAATTTGTTTTTTTTATAAAATGCATTTCATCTTTCTCTTAAGTTTTTATTCATTTAAAAAATTCAAAATTTAAAGTTATTTTTCCTTAAAATTTCAAATTTAATATTTTCTTAAATATTTGTTTAAGTGAATATCGGTTCATAATTTTAAAATGTTCTAAAAAATTTTGTGAAATTTCCCAAAGGACTATTAATGGGATAATAAAATAAAAAAAAAAAATTTTGAATTTAAAATTTGAAAATCAAATTAAATTTAAAATTTTTTAAATATATTTTTTTAATTTTTGGAATTGTTTAACATGATTAAAAAATTTTATTATAAAAAGTCAAAAAATTTGAATAAAAAAAAATTTTTATTTATAAAAGATTATATACATTCAAATAAATGCAGATTTTTATATATTTTATTTATAAAAATTTTTTTAATCCATTGTTTTAAACTAACCATAAATTTTTTAAACAGAAAATATAAAAAAAAAATTCAAATTTTAAAAATTTAAATGTTTTTTTTTCATTTTGGTTTTTATTTTTATTTAATGATCGATGGATTTCATAATTTTCAAAATTTAAAAAAAAATTTAATTTTTAATTTTTTTAAATTTTTTTAATGGTATTTTTTGAAAAAATGAGGTAAATATTCAAAAAAAAAAATATGCCATATTTTTCTGATTGAACTATCAAATTGTAAATGTTTATTCATTTGTATATTGGTTCATTTTTCTCACAAATATAATTTTTATAGATAAATCAAATTGATGATTAAAATATTAATGGATTCAAATTTTGTTAAATTTTTAATTTTTTTAATTTTGGATTTTCATGAAAAATTTATAAATGTTTTTAAAAAACATTTTTAGTTCAAAAATTTTTAAATAAATGAAAATTGAAAGAATAAATTTGATAAAATCTAAAATCTTTTTTTTAAAAAAAATTATTTAACATTTTTGAATTTTATTTTTTTTAAACAGTGAAAAAAAAATTTGGGGAATACAAATTTTTTTATTCTCAAACATTTTTTTAGTCAATGAATTTAAATAAAATTTTTTATATTTTCTATTTTTTTCAAAAATTCATTAAAAAATTTTTATTTGTTTATTTTATTTCGCAATTTTATTTTCAAATAATATTCAAATATAAAACAAAATATTTGAAAAAAAGAAAAATTCAATTTGAAAATTTTTGAATTTTTATATATATATATAATTTTTATAAATTATAATATTTAAATAATTTGATTTTAAAATCACATTATGAAAAAATATTATTTATATTATAATTAATGTTAATTCCCATTAAAATTATATATTTTTATATAATTATACTTTTAATGGATAAATCATGTTGAATTTTAGATTTTTATTTATCATTTTTATTGTTTAAATTATTTATTTTTAAAAATTTATATAAATAGAATTTTTATAAATTTATTTTATTTTATAAATATATTTAAATTCCAAGTGAAATCATTTAAAAATTTTTTCGGATAAAATTTAATTTTTATTTTAAATTTATATTTCTTAAAAATATAATTATATATTTGAAAAACAGTAAATTTAAAAAAAAAATTAAAATTTGTGAAAAAAATTTTTGATTTATTTATAAACAAATGAGCAAAATTTTTATTGATTTTTCAACATTTTATTTTACATAAAATTTTTACAAATTTTAAATAAATTAAATCAAAAAAACATTTTTCAAAAATATAAAATATATTTTATAAATATTTTTGCCATTAAAATTTATTGAAATTTTTCCCCAGTTAATTTGCAGAATTCATTATTAAATTGTTGAATTTTAATAAATTGTTTTTAAAAAATTTAATAGTTCTTTTCATTTTTAATTTTAATGTTGAATGAAATTAAATTATTTAAAAATTTTTTTTTTTTAAATAAAAACTTTAAAAATTAAAATTAAAACAAAAAAAGGAATTTTTTTATTTTCTTATTAAAAATCTTTCCAAATTTATATTAAAACAAAATTTTCAATTATTTTGGAAAATTGCAAAATTTAAAAACATTTATTTTTAACATAATTTAAAATATATTTTTTTAAAAAAATATCTTAATCAATGGAAAAATTTTTTTAAAATGTTCAAATGATTTTTATTTATAATATATCATAATATAAAGAGCAAAATTAAAATTAATTTAAAATTAAATAGAAAATTATATTTCAAAATTAATATTTTGTTATTTATAGTTATTGTCAAATAATTAATGAAAATCATTTAGGATAGATTTATATATAAATAAATATATGATATTTATTAAAAATAGATTTCAAAAAAATTATTTTAAATAAAAAAAAAAATTTAAAATTTTGGAATTGAAACATAATATAGAAAATTATAAATCCTTTTTTTAATTTTTTTTAAAAAGTTTTTTCTAACAAATTTTTGAACAGATATTTACCCAATTAGAATTTGTATAAAAATTAAAAAAAAAAAAAAAAAAATAAATTAAAAAATTTTTTCAATATTTATTATAATTGATTCAAAAATTCATTGATATGCATTAAAATTAAAATTAAATTATCATTATTTCTTTTTTTTCTTCATTGAAAAATTCGAATAAGGAAATCTCAAATTTTTAAAAGTTCCTTAATATTTTTTTTTTTTTTGGTTTTCATTTGCAATCATAAAAGTTTTAAATGTCTTTTTTGTATTTTAAATAAAATTTGAAATTCGTTTTCTTATAGTTTTTATTGCTTGAAGCAATTTAGAATTAAATAAAATAAATAAAAAAAAATGAAAGATAAGCAATCTTTTTTCATTCAGAATTTTGTAATAACATTTTTTTAATGAAAAAATTTCAAATTTGATTCATTTTTAGTTAAATTTTTCTTTTAAAAAATCTTTTTTCTTTTTTTAAAAGAAATTTATAAAAAATTTAAATTTTTTTCTTTTTTTTTTGTTAATTTTTTTTTTATTTTAAAAAAATTTTAATTTTCTTTTAAAAATTATTTGTCTTTATAATAATTCTGACTTCAAGGAATTCTAAAGTAATATATTTTTTGTGATTTTTTTTTAAATTTATTATGAATTAAATAAATTTTCTTTTTTTTCATTTTGTTTGATAGCTTCTTTAATAAAAAAAAAATTTTAAAAATTTTTATTTTATATTTTTCTTGAATATATTAAAAAATTTTTTTTAAAAAAGAAAATGAAAGTTAAACAAAGTTTTTATTTTTGATAAATTTAAAAATACAAAATTATTAATTAAAATTTTTTGATATCAAATATTCACTTAGATAATTTGGGAAATTTTAAATATAAAAATTGTTTTTGTTTTTTTAATTATATTTGATTTTTTTATTATAATTTACTTATTTTTTTTTATATATTTATTGAAAAAGTTTACTTATTTTAAAAATTATCAATGTTTTTCTGTAATTGATTTTTTTAAGAAAAAAATCTAATTTTAATTAAATTTATTAAAATTTTTTTTTATAAATATATTTTTATAAAAATTATTTAATCATTGATTATTCAATTAAATTTTATTTTTTTTCTTTTTATTCAGACTTGTATTTATAGCTTTATTTTATTTTTTCTTTTTTTGAAAGGAATTAATTTTAAATGAATTAAGATATTTTTTTTAATTTAAATAATTTTTATTTATTTTTTTTATTGATTAAAATATATTTTTAAATTTAGTTAAATTTCTAAATCCAGAATATTCTTAGTAATTGATTTATTTGTTTAAGAGATTATTAAATTTTTAAAATAATAAAATTGGCTAATTTTAATATTTAAATCAAATAAGTATAAAATATAATAATTTACATTAAAAAAAATGATGTTTTCATAACTCATATTTTTTTTTGTTTTTCAACATGAAAATATTAAAATTTTAAAATTTGCATTCGTTTTTGTTTTTTTTCTAAATTCAGATTTAAATTTGTTTAAGCTAAATTTTGATTAGAATCTGAAAAAAATGAATAATCATACTCAAAAAAATCCATTCATGTTTTAAGTAATTTGTTTTTTTTTGGTGACGTTTAGATAATTTCAGATAATTTTGATTTTTTTAATTTTGTTTTAAATTATTTTTTTTTATTTTTTTTTAAAAAAAATTTCAAAAAAATTTTTTATTTATTTTAGAAATTATAACTTTTTAATTTTTTGGAATTTTGATTTAAATTTTTGTTTTTTCTTTTTTTTTTTTATAAAAAAAAAATGTAAATTTTTTTTTTTTTGAATTTTTTCATTATAAAATTTTAATTTCATACAAATTTTTATTTTAAATTTTTTTCAAATGTATTGTGTTTTTCTGTGTTTTATTCAATTATATTAAATTTTTTTTTTTTTTAAAATTTTTTTGGAAATTAAAATTTATATTTTTAAATTTTTAAAATAAAAATTTTTTTTATTTTTATAAAAATGAAAATATTTTAATTTTCAAAATTTCAAATGATGTTTATTTGTTTAAAATTTAAAAAAAATTTTTTTTTTTTTTTTTTAATATTTAAAAAAGTGTTTTTTTTATTTTTCAATTTCAAGATAATTTTTTAAAATATTTTTTTTTTTTTTTTTTTTTTTTTTTTTTTTTTTTGAATTTTTGTTATTTTTTTTATTTTTTTTTAAAAAAATTTTTTATATTATAAAAAAAAAATTTTTAATTTTTGTGATTTAAATAATTTTCCATAAATATTTTTTTTTTTTTAAAATTTTAAAGTATCAAAAAGTTTTTTTTTTCTTTATTTAATTTTCCATACTGAAATTTTGTTTTTTTTTTTTTTTTTTTTTTTTGATAATAAATTGATTTTTTTTTTTAAAATATTTTTTTTAATAACACTAACTATAATTTAAAAATATTTTTAAATAAAAAATTTAAACAATTTCATGAATAAAAATAAATATATAAAATTTTCATAAAAAACTTATTTTTTTCGACTTATAAAAGGTATTTAAAATATATTTTCAAAGATTTTATTAAAAAAAATAAAAAAAAATTTGAAATTTTATTTTTTATAAATTTTAAATAATGATTATTTTTTAAATTCTTAAAATTAAAAAAATTTAAAAAATTTTGAATTAAAAAAAAAATTTAAAAAATAATATGTTTTAAATTTTTTGTTTTTTCTAAAAAAAATTTTAAAAAATAAAAAAAAAATTTTTGTTTAAATTAAATTTAAATATTTAAAAATTTGTTTTTTAAAATAAAGAAAATGTTTTTAAATAATTTTTTAAAATGACTTTTTATTTTATTGAAAAAAAAATTAAAAATATAGATAAATTCTTTCAAAATTTATGATATTTTTAATTTAATTTTTTTTCAATTTTTTCTTTTATAAAAATATTTAAAAATTTTTAAAATTTATTCTTATTTTTTTTATAATTTTTTATTTTGATTAAATAAAAAAATTTCTATTAATAAAATTATATATATTTTTTTATTCTTGTTTTGTTATAAAAATTTTTTTTATTTTTGAATTTTTTAATTTTTCAAATTTTTTTTCATTAAATTCATAAAATTTTAATTTTAAAAACAATTTTTCAAAAAATTTTTTGTTTTATTTTTTTTCAAAATTTTTTTTTTTTCAATTTTTTTGAAATTTGCAAAAAAAATATTTTTTTTAATGAATCCATTTTTAATTTATATTTGATTTTTTTATTTTTTTTAAATTTTTTTTTTAAATTTTAATTCAAATTCAAAATTTTTTATTTAATGCTATGTTTTTTGAAATTTTTAAATTGTTAATTTTTTATTAAAAATTTGTATTTTAAATTTATTAATTTTTAAAATTTTTTTAATTTTATTGAATTTTTATAAATTATGCCAAAAATTTTGTAAAAAAATTGAATTTTTAAAAAAAAAAAACATTTAAAAAAATTTTCTTTTTTTTAAAAATAATTTAATTTTTTTTTTTTCCATTTTTTAATTTTTTTTTAATCAAATGATATGATAAACATATTTAATTGTATCATTTCAAAAAAAAGATTGAATTTCAAATTTTTTTAATTTGGTAAAAATTTTATAAAATAATAAAATTTTTTTGTTTTTTGAAATAAAAAATATAATAAAATTTTAAAAAATCAATAAAAAATAAATTTAAAATTTTCATTTTTTTTAAAATGCCAAAAATAAAAAAAATTTTTTCTCATTCTGAAATAAAATTTTGACAGAAAAAAATAAAGTTCTTTCAAAATGAATTCTAAATTTTTAAATTTGCATATGTTTTTTAAGAAAAAAAAATTTTTTTTTTTTTTTTTCTTTTTTTTTTAATTAAAAAAAATAAATTTTCATAATTTTTTTTAAATTTTAAAATTTAAAATAAATTTTTAAATTTTTTTTTTTGTTTTGAAATTTTCATTAAAATAGAATTTTTTAATTTTAATCAAATTAAAATCAAATAAAAATTCTCAAAAAATTTTTTTTTTAATTTTCCCAAAAAAAAATTTATAAAAAAATTGAATAACTTTTTCATTAAATTAATAATTTTTAAAATTTTCAATTTTTGTATTTTTTTTTTAATAAAAATTTATGAAAAGATAAAAAAATTTAAAATTTTTTTTTTTTTTTTTATGGAATTTATTTTCATTTTTTTTTTAAAAAAAATTTTTCATTTTTTTCTTTTGATATTTTTTTTCATATTTTTTTTTTTTTAAATTCATTTAATTTTTTTTTGATAAATTTTTTTTTTGTTTGTAAAATTAATAAAAAATTTTTTTTAATAAATCTTAATTTTTTCAATTTTAATTTTAAAAATATTTTTTTGAGTTTTTTTTAAATTTTTTCAATTTTATTTTTGAATTTTTTTTTAAAATTTTTTTTTTTATTTTTGTAAAATTATTAAAAAAAATTGTTTTAAAAAAACAAAATTTTTTTAAAATTTATTTAACATTAAAAAATTAAATTTTTTTTTAAATTTTTTTTTTTTTTTTTTGATAATTTATTTTTTTTTTTAATGTAAAAATTTTTTGAAATTAAAAAAAATTGAATTATATTGAACATAATTTTTAATTTAATGATTTAAATGAATTTTTTTTTTAAACTAAAAAAAATATTTATGAAAGATCATTTTTTAAATTTTTTTTTTTTTTAAATTTTTTTTTAATTTTTTTTAAAAATTAAAAAAAAAAAAAAAAAGGATTTTTTTTGAAAAATTTTTTAAAAATTTGTTTTCTTTATTTAAATATTTTGAAAAATTAATAAAAAAATTTTTTATTTTTAATTTTTTTTTTTGGAAAAACAAAAAATGCAAAAATTTTTCTCAATTAAATCATTTTTTTAAATCAAATGGCAATTAAATCATAATAAATGAAAATATATAAAAAAAATAAAAAATATAAACTTAATTTTTTTATTTTTTTTTTTTTGAAAATTTAATTTTTTTTTTGATTTTTTATTTCATTGCATTTTTTTTTCACAATAAATTATTGAATTTTTTTTTTTGCAAAAAAATATAAATTAATAAAAAGTAAAATTTAATAAAAATTTTTAAAATAATGGTAAAAAAAAATTTTCATTGTCAAAATTAATTTTATTTTTTACTTTTGTTTTCAGGTTTTAAAATAAATTTAAAAAAAAAAAAAAAAAAATTTTTTAATAATGATTTTTTCAAAAAATTTAAAAATTAAAACCAAATTTTAAAAAAAAAAGAATATTTTTTTTTTAATTAAATATATTTTTTTTAAATAATTAAAAAAAAAAAAAAATTTTTATTTGAAATTTTAAAATTGATGATATTTATTTAATTTTTTTATTTTTTTATAATAAATTTGCCAAAAAAAAAAAATATAAAAAAATCAAAACTTTTAATTTTTTTTTTTACATGACAAAAAAAAAATGAAAAAAATTCAAATTTTTTTTTTAAAATTAATGGAAAAAAAACAATTTTTTTATCAATAGTTTGATAATTTTTTTTTATTTATAAAAATTTTTTTTTAAAAATATTTAATATTTTATAAAAAAAAAAAATATATAATTTTTTTATTTATTTTTATAAATTAAAAAAAAAATTTAAAAGATAAATTTTTATTTATTTTCTTAATTTGAAAAAATATTTTTTTTGATTTTTTTTTTTAAAATTTAAAATAAAAAGTAAATTTTTTTTATTTAAATCAAATTTAAAAATTTTTTTTTTTTTTTGTTCATGATTTTTAATTTTTTTAAAATTTAAATTTTTTATTTTTTTTTAAAAAATAATAACAAATAAAAATAAATATTTATTAAAAATAAAATTGTCAAAAAATTTTTTTTATTTCAAATTAAATTGAAATAAAAAAAAATGCATTAAAAAAATTAATATTTTTAATAATTTAATTTATATTTTATAAATATATTTTATTTATATATATATATTTTTTTAAAAATAAAATAAAAATTTTTTTTATAAATTTTTATATGTTATATTATTATTTATAAAAAAAAAAAAAACACAATTAAATTTATATGTAGATTTTTCATTTAAATTTAAATTTTTTTAAATTCAAAATTCTGCTTTTGCTCTATATTTTAATTTTTAAATAAAAAATTTGATAATCATAAAGATCAAATTTTTAAAAATTAAAAAAAATTTAATTTATAAATTTAAAAAATATTCATTGTAAAAATATTTATAAATGAATTATATAAATATATATATATATATATATATATATATATATATATATATATACATGGTGATGGGTAAATTGTCACCGCATTTTATATTTTTTTTTTTGCATGTTTTTTTTTTTTTTTTTTTGTTGACTGCACAGTATAGTAGGGTCAGTTGGGCACCATCTGTGAGAAAAAAAAGAGCACCATGATGCAATTCACTCCACCAGAAATTTGGAAACAGCATGCTGTACTGCTTGGCATTCATGCCAGAAGCTCCAATACAAACATTTCAGAGTGTTTGGGTGTCAATCTGAGGACAGTGCAGAGGATTCAGAAAAGAGTTGGATGAGTCTAATGGTGATTATGAAGGTGTTTGGCTGATCACTCACTGATCATTCTGATAAGAAAAGAACTCCCCATTTTGTTGGTGAGGGCCTCAGACTCAACACAGAGGCCTACATAAAGTACCTTGAGGAGGTAGTGCTGCACTGGATCAAGAGGGTGTTTGCTGGAAGACCCTATGTTTGGCAACAGGACTCTGCACCATGCCACACAAGCAGAAGAACCCAGTCATGGCTGTCAGACAATTTCTGCACATCACCCCTTACATCTGACCACCTAACTCTACAGACTGCAACCCCTTTGGTTATTATGTGTGTGGCACAGTTGAGCGATAGATCAACAAAATTCCTTGTAAGACCAAAGTTGAAGTGAAGGCAAGGATTATGGCAGCTTTCACCAACTTAAACAAGGAGACCGTCCAGAAGAGAGTTGCAGAGATTCCAAAGTCATCTGGAGGCTCATGGTTGAAGCCAATGGCAATTTTATTGAATAAATTTACTTTTTAGTATTTCAAGATATTTTTTTTTGTAATTTTTGGTAAATATATCTGTTAAAATGAGATGTCAGTGTTTTTTTTTTTTTTTTTTAATTTAGATGACAATTTATCCATCGCACCCTGTATATATATATATATATATATATATATATATATATATATATATATATATATATATATAAATGATAAAAATTATATTTATATAAAAATTTAACAATTTTTTTATTTTTAAATTTTAAATGTCAAATAATAAATTGTATTTTTATAAAAAATTTATTTATTTTGAATTTTTTTTTTATTTTCTTTTTTTTTAAAAATAAATAATTTTATTTCAAAAATAATGAAAATTATTTTACAATATTATTTAATTTAAATAAAAAAAAAAATTTTTTTAATAAATTTTTTGTTTTTTAAAATTATTAAAAATATTTTTTAAAATTTTTTAAATTTTCCTGGCAAAAATATATAAATTAAATTTTTTTAATTTTTTTTGATTTTTTTTTTTTATTTTTATATAAATATTTTATTTTTTTTATTTAAGTATTCTGTTAATTTTTTTAATAAAACAAATTTACTTATGAAAAATTTTTAAAATTTCTAAAAGGAAAAAAAAAATTAATTTTATTAAAATTTTTTTTTTTTGATATTTAAATTTAAATTTAAATTAAAATTTTTATTTTTTAAAAATTTTTTTAAAAAATTTATTTTTTTTTTTAACTATTTATTTATTTAAAAAATATTTGAATAAATAAATTTTTTTTAAAAATTTAAAATAAAATTGTATTTAATTTTTTTTTAATTTTGATGAATTAAAAATCTTTTATTTAAATTGAAAAAAAAATTTAAATAAATATATTTTTTTTATATTTTTTTGTTCATTTTTTTTTTAAATTTTTTTTTTTTTGATGAATTTTAATTAATTTTTAAAAAAAAAGTTTAAAAAAAATTTATTTAAAAATTTAAATTAATTGTTGTTTGGTTATTCTTTTTTTTTTAATTTATTTAATTTTTTTTTAAATTATTTATTTATTTTAAATAATTAAAAACAAACATGCAGATAATTGAATTTTTTTTTTAATTTGTTTTTTTTTTTTTTTTTTTTATTGGGATTTAAAAATCAAAATGAAAAAATTTATAATAAAAATTTAAAATTTATAAAAATATATATTTATAAAAAAATTAAAAATTATTGAAAATTTATTTAATTAAATTTCAATTTAATTATTTTATTTTTATTGTTTTCTAATTATTGAATATTAAAAAAAAAAATGTCAAAAAAAAAATTTTTGTTTTAATTTTTTAAATTTTTTTTAAAATGACTGTATTTTTTTTTAAATAAAATTTTATTTTATTTTAAAAATTTTTAAAAAAATTAAGAAATTGAATAAAATTTCATTTTAATTAATTTATATGATAATTTTTATTTTTTTTTTTTTATTAAAAATTAATTTATTGTAAAAATTTTTTTGAAAGATTTTTTTTAATTTTCATTTTTAAAAAAAATTTAATTAAATAAAAAATTGTAAAAAAAACATTAAAAAAATTTATTTTTTTTTTAAATTAAAAAATTTTTTGATCATTTTTCATTTTTTTTTTAAATTGAAAATTTATTTTTTTGTTTATTTAATATATTGTTTCTAAAAATTTTCAAAAAAAAAATTTTTCATGAAAAAGGCAATTAAAAAATCAAATAAAAAACTTTTTATTCAAATTTTTTTTTTTTCATTGAAATTTTTTTAGTTATTTATAAATTTTTTTTAATAAAATAGTTTTCAAAATTTATTTTTAAAAAAAATAAAATAAAATTTAAAATTTTTTTTGAAAAAAATTTTTTTTTTTAATTAAATTTGATAATTAATAATTTTTTATTTAAATAAAAGATATGACATTTTTTAAATATTTTATTTTTTTTTTTGAAAATAATTTTACACTTTTTTTTCCATTTAAAAATTTATTTTTTTTCTTTTTTTTTTTTAAGTTTAAAATTTTTGATTTGTTTCAAAAAATAAAATTTTTTTTATTTTTAAAATAAAATTTTTAATCAAAAATTTTTTATTGATTTTTATAAATTTTTTTTTAAAAAAATTATTTTAATGTTTTTTTTTTTTTTTTAAAAAATTTTTTTTTTATTAAAATTAAAATAAATGAAAAAATTTTTTTTATTATTTTTTTTTTTTTGAAATAAAATTAAATTTAAACTTGTTATTTAAATTATTAAAAAATTTTCAAATTTATATAAATAAAAAATGAATTTTTGAAAATAATTTATAAAAATTTTTTTTTTTTTTTTATACATTTTTGAATTCATTTGAATTTTTGTCTGATTTTTGTCATTTTTATTTTTTTTTTTGTATTTTAAAACTATTTGTTTTTTTTAACATTTTATTTTTTTTACTGTCAAAAAAAAAAAATTGGACAAAATGAAAAATTTTTTAAAAAACATTTTTTTATATAAAAATTTTTATTTAAATTTTTTTAATTTTTTTTTTTAAATTTTTATTTTTTTTCTTATTCTTTTAAATTTTTTTTTTATATGGGGTATCTTATATTTTTATTTAAATAAATATATATATTTATGAATATATTTAAATATATAATATAAAAATTGTAAAAATTTCCTGGAAATTCATTTTGTTTTTATATAAATTTTAATTATATTTTTATTTATTTCAATTTTTATATGAATTTATTTACCTTTATAATTTATGTCAAAAATTTTTTTCAAATGAAAATTTTAAAATATTTATTTTAAAATTTTTTTTAAATGGATTTAAAAAAAAAATTTAATTTTTTTTTTATATTAAATTATTTAAATTTTTTATAAGTCTAATTTGAAATATAAAAATTTTTTTTGAATAAATTTCTTTTTTCTTAAATTTTCAATCAATAAAATCAAATTTTTTTAAAATATTTTTACTTAAAAATGTTTTTATTTGAAAAAAAAAAATTAAATTAATATAAAAAAAAAAAATTTCAAAAAAAAAAAATTATATTTATATTATAAAATGGTTTTTTTTTATTATTAATTCAAACTTTTTGATTTAATTTTTTTTTTAAAATAATTTTTTATTTTTTATTTTTCAATTTTTTTAAAAGCTTTAAAAAATTTTGATTTGAAGAATTTTTAAATTTTTCCATTTTTTTATCACAATAAAAAAAATTTAATTTTTTCTTTTTTTGAATTTGTTTTTTTTTTATTAAAAGTATTTGTTTTTAAAATTTTAAATTTATTTTTTAAAAAAAAGTTTTAAAATTTAATTCAATTTTGAAAAAATTTTTTTTCAAAAAAATAAATGAAAAATGATTGTTTTTATTTTTTATTTTAAAATTTTTTAAAAAAAATTTTATTTTTAAACTTTTTTTAAAATCATTTTTGATTTTTTTTTAAAATACCATTATATCATGATTAAAAAAATTCATTTTTAAAAAAAAATTTTTACATTTTATTTTTTTTTTAAATTTTAAATTAATAAATTGAAATTTAAAAAATATATTTTATTATTCTTTTTTAAATTTTTTATTTTTGTAAAATTGTTTTATTTTTTTATTAAATTTTTTTAAATTTAATATAAACAAAATAATTTTTTTTTTTGTTTTTTTTTTTTTTTAAAAAAAATAAATTTTTAAAAAAAATTGGCATTTAATTAATTTATTAAAATATTTTATTTATTTTATATTTTTTTTGTTTTTCAAAAAATTTTTTAAATTTGTAAAATATTTTCAAATAATTTTTTTTTTAAAAAAAAAAAAAATTTTTTTTTTTTTTTTATTTTCTAGAATTTTTTTTTTTGATAATATAATTTTTAAATTTTTTAAAATAAATTTGATTTTTTTTTTTTTTTTTTTTTTTTTAAAATTTAATTAATGAATGACTTTAATTTTCAAATTTTTTCCAAAGAAATTTTTGTTTTTTTCAAAAAAAATTTTGGATTTATTTTTTTTTTTTTAAAAAAAAAATATTTTGTTGTTAAAAATTTTTTTAAAAATATATTTGAATAATAAAAAAAAAATAAAAATTTTTTTTTTATTTTATTGATTTTTTTATAAATTTTTTGTTTTAAAATTTCAAAATATAAAATCAAATTAAAATTTTAATAATGGATAAGAATTTTTTTTAATTCCAAAATAAATGATTTTTGAAATTGTAAATAATTTTTAATTAAAAGGAAATATTTAAAATTTTTTTTTAAAATTTTATTTGTTTTGATTTTGAAAAATTTAAAAATTTTATGCTGATTTCTATTTTTTTTTTTTTAAAAAAATGTTAAAAAAAAAATTTATTTTTTAAATTTTCTTAATTTAAATTGGAAATTTTATTTGAGAATTTTCAAAATAAATTTATGATTAATTCAAAAATAAATTTTTTTTTTTTTTTTTTTGTTTGTAATTTCCTTTTTTGGAAATAATTAAATAAAGTATAATTTTTAATGATTTTTTTATATTTAATTTTAAAAATTTCTAATGAGATTAACAATTTAAATGAATTAAACATTCATAATTTATTTTGGATTTATTTTTAAATTTATGTAAATTCAATTTTTAATTTTTTAATTTAAATGTTAAATTTATAATAAAAAAAAAATAAAAAAAAAAATTTTTAAATAAATATTTTTAAAAAATTTAAAACAAAATTGAAATTTTTCTTTTAAATAATTATTTTTTTTAATTTAAATTTGTTTATTCTAAATTTTTTATTGCTTTTTTAACTTTTGAAATTTAATTTTTTAAATACATTTAAATATTTAAATATATTTATATGATTTAATTTTAAAAATATACTAACATATTATTTTGTTATTTTTTAATTTTAAAAATTAAATATTTCTGAAAATATTTTAATAATTTAAATATTTTTTTGTATAAAATTTTTTAAATATTTGTTTCAATGCATTTAATTTTGTAAAATACATTATTTTTAAATTTTTATAAATTTTTAATAAAATATTTTTGCTTTTTAATATATATTATAGGTAATTTATTTTTCTTCAGTTAAAAATTCATTTTTATTTTAAAAAGAAAATTTTTTATTATTTATTTATATAAATGTCAAGACATGTAATAAAATCACTTTTAAAAATTTAGAATTGGAAAATTGGTTTTAAATAATAATGGATTGAAAAATTTATTTTTTAGAAAATTTCAAATTGATATAATTGAAAATACAATAAAATAACTCGTCAAAAATTCTTTCAAACATGAAGAAGAAAAAAACAAAAACTAATGAATAATATAAAAAAATGATTTAAAAATGTCATTATAACATTTTCTAAAGAAATATCGTTGAAAAAAAATGGAGTTTTTTTTAATTTTTTTAAAAAGAAAATTTTTTGAATGTAATATTTTTATGGATTGTCCTATTAAAATCTAATATGCATACATATTTATATTTTCTAGTACTGAAAACATTTCAAATATATTATATATAAAATCCAACAGAAATATAAATATATGAAAAGTCATAAAAAAGATAAAATTAAAGAGGTGTCATATTAAAAATGCATTCAATGCTTACAATTTTAACATCTTGAATGCAAGAAAATATTTTCATTTTTTATATATTTAAGATTCAAATATATATCAATATATATTTATATTTATCCATATCAATCATTCTGTCTATATAAATGATATAGACAAAAATTGCATTATTCACAAATTTTGTATTATTGTGTTAAAATTTTATTTATAAAGGGACTTGATTGTTTTTTTTAAAAATGATATATGTCAGTATTTTTAGGTATGTGATTAGAAAATAAATCTGTATATGCCCTCCATCTTTCCTCCTTATTATTGTTTTTTTTATATTTCCAAATTTATGCCCCATTAAAACATGGTATCTTTATCACAAGTTTTTCCTTTTCTAACAAGTGTCTGGTTTTTGTTTCAGCTTTTTAAGTAAATGTTAACATTCTTTTATTTGACCATATCCTTTAACAACAAAAAAAATTCCTTATAAACCTGTAATTATTTCCATGAATTTAAAGTAAAACCATTTTGAATTAAAAAAATATTTTATAAAAACAATTAGATTCAAATGTTTTTTAAAATTTTTTCATTATCTTAAAATTTGCTTTCTTTTGTTCATTTCAAAAAAAATTTGTTTGGTTCAAATAAAAATATGCATTCTTTGGATCTTATAAACAAACAAATATTTCACAGAAATTAAAATGCATGTTTAATTTTGAATTATTCTTTTTTGGCAAAATTATTTAATTTTGCATTATAACAAAACATTTTCAAAGATAGACCTGTTTTAACAATAAAATGTTTTTTTTGATTACCAAAAATGGATTTTTGGAAAAAAATTTTTAATCTATAAAACCTTTTTAAATTTTTCAAATAAATCTGTTATTCCAAAAAACAAAATGATAAAAAAAAAAAAAAAATAAACCCCCCCGGCCGAAAAAAAAAGTGATAAACAAAAAATTTTAAAGACCTCTGAACTATTCCAAAAAAGACTGTTTTATTAAAAAATATTAATAAAAAAACCAAAATATTCAAATTATTTGAAAATTATTTTGAAAAATAAAAAATCTTTTCAAAATTTCGAAAATTTGTTTTAAAATTTATATTTAAGAATTTAAAATTTTTTTATAAAAAAAATTTTGGAAATGTAAATTTGTTCAATATAAAAGAAACAAGTTGAAAAAAAACCTCAAAAATGACAATGTAAGAACAAAAAAAACAAAATGGAATTGAAAATTAAATCAGGGACAACGTTTCTCAAACAGACATATCAAAATGTTTCGAAAAAACCTAAAATAAAAAAACAATAAAATTGAAAAATGTAAATCTAAATATTTTCAAATTTCATTTAAATTTTCCAAGTTGAATTTATTAAAAAAAGAAAAAAGACTCTCCTGTTTTGTTCCTCTGAAATTTTCCACAAGAACTCCAATAGCTGTAAAGGGAATTACATCTAACCAAATTACTTCTGACTGTTTTGGAGAAAAAATCTGGGCAACAACATTAAAAGTATTATTCCTAAGATAATAAATAGATATTATTTTAATTTTTGAAAAATTGTAAACTTAAAACAATCAGCACATATTAAATTACAAAAATCTCCTGAAATGACCAAGCATAGAAATAAATACAATATGGGAACCAGTAATAAGGAGTGCCAGAGAAAAGCAATGATAACAAAAAAAAATGCAATATGAGCTCTGGTAAAAAACATGCAATGATAACAACAAAATTGCAATATGAGCACTGGTAAAAATGGTTGCTGAAGACATTAGGTTTATAATACCCAGAAATTCATAAAGATGTCCATCAATGTGGCACAGTGGATAAAGGCGTTGGTTAGATCCAAAGACAGGACCCAGTGTGAGTTCAATACTCGTTAAAGCAGTGGAGAACTTGAGAGGGAAATTAACAGGAGATAACTGATAATTGACATCCATTAAACATGACACGTGGAACTAGAACAGTCTACCCCAGTGAGCGAAATAAATTTCAGTTTGACCCTGAAGAAGGCCGGAGCGTACAACGGCCAAAATGTTTTTGATAAATATGGCGACAAAGATTGAGGACAATAGTCCGAATAATGTTCAAATTTTGGTTAAAATATTATCTCAGAAATATAGACAAATTCTAACTTCTTATCCTTATTGCAAATAAAAACAAACTTTTAGGAAAAATTCGATTTTTATTAAATAAAAATTCATTCTCCTAAAAGTTGAATTAAATTTGTTATCTTGGAAAGTTTAAATTTCAAAAAATTCTTTTATTTTTTTTTTATTTTTATTCTACTAAGCTACAAGATTTAATAGTAAAACCAACTGGATAACTGCCAGAAAGGCTTATTTGAAATTCTTAAATAATATTTGTTTTTCAATATTGGTCAATCTAGTATGAATTTACGAGGAAGCTTGACGGACTTTTAACTTTTTGAAATAAAAATTTGTCGTAAAACAAATTTTATATTTCCAATTCTATTTTAAAGAAATATTTTAAATAAATTTCCATTTAAATAGTAGTATCTTTGTTAATTAATGTTCGTATATAAAGAAACCCATTATAATTAAAATATTAACACTTCACATTTTATATGCATTTCTGATTTGGTCTGGATTCATAAAATTATTCAAAATAACAAAAAAATGTCTTTTTTTTTTTTTTTTTTTATGAAATCTATTTTAACAAGTTTCTTTATCTTGCACTTTGGGAATAAATTTATCTTGCCTGTTTCTAATAATGTCGACCGATCAGAAAATATTGTGGTATGTATATTTCCTTAAAAATGTTTCTCCAATGATTTCCTATTAAAACATAAGAATCGCAGACAAAAACCAAAAAAAAAAAAACAATTATTCTATATTAAAATTTTCATTAAGAGGTCCATTTAGTCAAACTTTTTTTATGAGCTCAGACATTTAAATTTGTTTCTTAATGATTATTTTTATGTACGATGCAATTTTCCTATTTATTTGTCAGAAATAAAAGACCCAGGGCGGCTTTTTCCACCAAATTTTTGCATTTTGTAAATTAATAACTAAAATCAAAGAAATTTGTTTTGATAAAAGTTAAAAATTAACCATATTTATTGATAAAAAATGGAAGATATTATTCAAATAACTTTATAAATATATTTTATTTGGGTCTATATTATAAAAATTTTATAATCAAAAAAATAATAATAATGAATAAATCTTTATTAATCATTAAAGATATTTTTTTTCAAATCTCCTTCTTTGCTGACAAATCTTTTTTAACAATAAGAAAGTCTCTTTAATTTCATTTTCAATTTTAATTCAAATCATCAACCATTTTTTTTCATTATTTTTATTTCAAAAATTTTCAGAAAAATAAAGTTATCAAATCGGAGATGCAAACTCAGAACCATTTTAATGAAGAATAATGATTTTGTTATATATATTAATCTCGGAACTAAGTATTCAATAATATGAAGATAAATAATCAATATTATATGAATGTAATTTCCATATCGGGTTTGTCTTCAATTTAAATTAATTTCAACACATCAAATTTCTGATTCTGAAAGAAAGAAAAAAAAAATAATGTATATAAAAAATTTTGAGCTGGAATCAATTCAAAAATGTTTCAGCTGTTTGGATCATAATCAAAATTATCATTTCATATTCAAATTTCAGGATCATAGTCATTGTCATCATAGTCATTGTCATTTACATAGTTTTAAATCATAATCATTTGAAATTGGTATTTTCATTGTCAGGATCGTAGTCATTGGCAAGGAACTTATTGTTTATATTTCAGGATCATATAAATTAAATTTTATTATCAGAATAATTCTAATATTATCCAGTGATTCCATTGTCATAGTCATTGTTTATTTATAGTCGTTGTCAATTTTTCTCCGTAATTGAAATGTCATTCGTTTGATCAGGATCATAGTCATTGTTCTAGAATATAGTCATTGTCAGGATCGTAGTCATTGTCATAGTCATTGTCATAGTCATTATCAGGATCATAGTTAAATTTTCAGGATCATAGTCATTGTCATAGTCATTATCAGATTCATTTGTCAATGTAATAGTCATTGTCAGGATCATAGTTAATGTTTTAGTCATTGTTTTTTCCGATCCATCATAACATTTTCATAAAAATCATAGTCATCACGATTGTCATTGTCAGGATCAAAAAAATTTTGAACCCTAAAATTAATTCATTAAAATTCGCCATAGGTTTTTAATAAAGAGTTTTCTTTTCTCTAACCTGCATATCAACCAAGGAGATGGAATTTTAAACTTTTATTATAATAGGAGAAAAGATGGATTTTTTATTATTCAGGCCCTTTCCCTATAATTCCAGGCATAATTTAACTGTTACGAAACTCAAATAAAATTAAAAAAAAAAAAATTGGCTGAAAATCGAACTTTCCAATTTCCTATTCCAAAATAACACTTTTGCACATTTACTGCCTAATAAAAGCGGCATTAGTTTCAAGACAGCTTAAACTTTGACTTATTCCTCATTGCTTTTCTTTAACTTTTTTTTTAAATGTAATGACTACATCCAACAAATTACGTCATCGCCGTAAATAAAAGTCTCTATTCACTGTGTTGGTTCAATGGCAGTGTTTTCTCATTAATGAAATTTGAAGCAGTCGATACAGGCTATTTGTTGGGTTATTTAATAATTTTACAGAAAACAAACATTTTCCTGATGAAAAGATTTTTAATTTGATTTTCAGCAAGAAGAACAAAAACAGCCCAGCTTTGTTAAAGTCTTCACCCAAATAGGTCGTGTAAATTTATTTACAATTGAAATGAATGACAAGGGACCAATTATTTTTTTTCAGATCCCATCCTTTTCTTATAAAACTTTTCCATTATCCCAAACATTAACCATTGGTCTTTATATTCGTCAAGTAACTATTTTTTTGTCACAAAATTTTCATTACAGGAAAATTTGGGTTCATTCCATGTTAAGATTTGAAACCTATTGGGCAAACGATTTTCGTCAATACATGTTATTAATTTGAAATCATTCTGAAATTTGTTTATAAAATTGTGATTTTTCTCTTTGTTTTGATTTTGTTCAATATTGATAACCTAAACGTAACTGAATAAAACGAGAACGCTCCTGGTAAGGACCAATCCTCCGCGAACTTTGCTATATATCTTCCAAATTATAGAATCCTCTTCTCTTTTTTTTACCACAACGTCCATTTTTTATCCACAGGCTCGGTCATTTCCAACACTGTAAGAAAAAAAAAAACCTCAAGAGAAACGATCTAGTTTTTTTCAAGTTAAGTTGATGACTTTTCTTTAAAATATATTTACTATTGACACGTTAACCATTTCATTAATTCAACTAACTTCAGTCCGCCAACTGGTCACATCAATTAAATTCTTTTTGCCCCTGTTTCTCTTTTTTTCTATTTGTATTCAAAATTATATGTCATTTTTAAATAAAAAAAAAAGCAATTCTTTTTATTTTAACTTGGTCAAAATTTTATTAAAATATTTCTTCAAATAGAAAAGTGAGGTTAAACTTTTTATTAAAAATGTTTTATCATCAAAATATTTGTTTGTCATCTGATAGACCAATATTATTTTGATGATTTTATTAAATTTGAAGAACCCCTTTCTAGCACGTTCGAAATTTTTGTTAAAAATCGTGTTTTTTCTTTTCAGCGATTTAAAGAACTGCGAATTTTTCCGTCTTTTACGGTAACAAAATATTATTGTTTTGAAAATTCTTTCTTCAGTCAAATAATTGTCGGATTTTAATTAAATTTTTATAGACTTATTCACAAATGAATTAAATTTATTTTAAATGTTTTTTTTGAAAATCTTAATAACAATATTTTATACATCTGTTACCTCCACAAAATTAATTTTATGAAATTTTTCGATTTTGAAAAAATTCAGGGTTTTCCTATTTATATTAGATAAAAGCAAACTTTGGAAAATTTAAATCATCAATTGTTTTTCAAACAGAAATTTCCATTTTCACCAAAATCTGTTCTGAATCGTTTAGTATTTGACAAATAAAATCTTGAAACTTATTTTATTATTTAAACTTTGTTTTTATTATTTTTTAAATAATATTTTTATCAAATTTTCATTAATTTTTATTAATTTTAAAACTGCATTTCAATTAATTTTGACATAAATTGTTTAAATTTTTTTTTTCATTTAACTAGAAAATTTATTTTATAAAAAAGTTTTCTGTATTAATTTCCTTTCTTTCCTTTTATTTAGGATTTTAAAGTCATTTTCTTTTAATATCTTCTTTCATCCTTCCAGTATTTTTTCCTTGGGAAGTAATCTGTGAATTCAAAGGCTACCACACAAGCTTTGCACAGGGTGAACATCATTACTTAAAACAATGTGTAAATATAAAAAAGAAAATATGAACGTATGTGTGTGTGTGTGTGTGTGTGTGTGTGTGTGTGTGTTTCATTCATTTAATTTCAATCTTTCCTTTCATCTCTACATTCGAACCGTCAATTCTTTTCTCATGCCAAGCGTTTTCTTGGTTAATTTTTTAATCAATGTCAGCCAATCAAAATTTTTGACCAGTATTTTTCATCTTTTTTCAATTATTTTTTTAATTTATTCATAAAATGCATTTTAATAAAATCACATTTCTGTAATAGATGATTTTGCGTTGTTAAAAAGAAATGAACGATTTCTTCATCTGAATTTCAAAACGCCATACTATTTCTATTCAACGATTTTTACAAACTAGAATCTTTACCTTCGTTATTTTGTAAATTTTTCAGTCGAAACATTGTTCTAACCATTATTATTAATTTTTGAAAAGCTGCTAATTCATCTTTCTTCACTTTTTTTCATTTTATTCAGACAACTACATTTGAAATCAAACATTAGTATAAACAAGTATTTCTTCAATTTTTAAATTGTTAAATGAAAAATTGTCATTCAGCCATTATTAATAATTTTACCCATTTTTCTTTCATCTTAATTTTATTAAACGAATGAATAAATATTCAGACCATCATTCAAACAAATTTCTAGTAATATTATCTTGTTTTATTAAGATAAATTCAAATTGTCAATTATTAATTTTTGACCAGTATTTCTTTCATCTTAATTTCAATCACAACTATTGAAATTCATTCTACCATTAGTAGTCTATTATTTGAATTTTATTAATAGGTCAAACATTGTCAGCCATTTTAATTTTGACATTTCTTTCATCTTAATTTAATAAACATCATTTTCAGACCATCATTCGAAATTTTTAGTAGAATATTATCTTGAATTTTATTAAAAATGAAAATTGCCAGCCATTATTAATTTTTTTTGAAGTATTTCTTTCATCTTAATTTCATTTTTTTCATCAAATTCAGACCATCATTCAAAACCTTAGTATTTAATATTATTCCTTGTATGATTATTACCTTCATTTTATTTCGAAAATGATCAAAAATTGTCAGCCATTATTAATTTTTTGACGTCAATTTATTTCTTTTCTTATCTTAATTTCAATTGCTTTTCATCACAACGTTCAGACCATCATTCGTTTTCATTAGTCGTAATATTATCTTGAATTTTATTAATAGATCAAAAATTGCGGAGCCATTATTAATTTTTGACCAGTAAATTTCATCTTCTTTTTAAATGAAGATTTTCATCATGTTATTTTAGAATCATTTCCTTTTTATTTATTTTCAATCGTGAATTTTTTTAAATGTAATTATTAATTTTTGAATTTTATTTAATTTCAATTGCTTTTCATCACAAATTCAGAATAAAAATTAGCTTAATAGATGAAACAAATTATTATTTCATCTTAATTTCAATTTTTTTTCATTTAAACCATATTCAGACCATCATTTACGACATAAAAAAAATTTTTTTGATCGTTTCATTTTTTCAAACTTTAAATCTTTTCAGACACATTAAAGCCATTAGTAGTAATATTATCATTTTATTAATTTTTGACTAGTTTTCATCTTCAATTTTTTTTCATCACAACTATTCAGACCATCATTCGAAAGCCATTAGTAGTAATATTATCTTGAATTTTTGCGCATTAAATGAAAATTGTCAGCCATTATTAATTTTTGACTAGTATTTCTTTCATCTTAATTTCAATTAAATTTCATCATCAACTATTCAGACCATCATTCGGGCGTTCTGTATAGTATTAATATTATCTTGAATTTTATTATTAGATCAAAAATCTAAATTGTCAGCCATTTTAAATTTTTTCAAAAACTATTCCCATCATTCACCATCTTAAATTTCAATTTTTATTAAATTTTTCATCAGGCTATTTTGATTATTTCATTTTTCAGTAATATTATTCAAATTTTATTAATAGATCAAAAATTGTTAATCCATTTATTAATTTTTGACCAGTATTTCTTTTCTTAATTTCATCTTTCATTTTTTATTAGATAAGCATTGTCAGCCATTATTAATTTTTTGAATTCTTAATTTCAATTGCTTTTCATCACAACTATTCAGACCATCATTCTAAAACCATATAGTAGTAATATTATCTTGAATTTTATTAAATGATCAAAATTGTCAGCCATTATTAATTTTTTGACCAGTATTTCTTTCATCTTAATTTCAATTGCTTTTCATCAAACTATTCAGACCATCATTCGAAAGCCATATAGTAGTAATATTATCTTGAATTTTATTAATAGATGAAAAATTGTCAGCCATTATTAATTTTTGACCAGCATTTCTTTCATCTTAATTTCAATTGCTTTTCATCACAACTATTCAGACCATCATTCTCAGCCATTAGTAAATTTATCGTGAATTTTATTATTAGATCAAAAAAAACAGCCATTATTAATTTTTTTGACCAGTATTTTTTCATTTAATTTCATTTTTTTTCATCAACTATTCAGACCATCATTCAGTAAAGCCATTAGTAGTAATATTATCTTTTTCATTTTATTAATAGATGAAAATTGCCAGCCATTATTAAACGTTTCTTTCATCTTAATTTCAATTGCTTTTCATCACAACTATTCAGACCATCATTCTACATATAGTAAATATTATCGTAAATTTTATTATTAGATCAAGTGTCAATTATTAATTTTTTGACCAGTATTTCTTTCATCTTAATTTTTGCTTTTCATCTATTCAACCATTTTTAAAGCCATTAGTAGTAATATTATCTTGAATTTTATTAATAGATGAAAATTGCCAGCCATTATTAATTTTTTGACCAGTATTTCTTTCATCTTAATTTCAATTGCTTTTCATCAGCATTATTCAGACCATCATTCGAAAGCCATTAGTAGTAATATTATCTTGAATTTTATTAATATGAAAATTGTCAGCCATTATTAATTTTTGACTAGTATTTCTTTCATCTTAATTTCAATTGCTTTTCATCTAGTATTCAGACCATCATTCGACAGTAGTAGTAATATTATCTTGAATTTTATTATTAGATGAAAATTGTCAGCCATTATTAATTTTTGACCAGTATTTCTTTCATCTTAATTTCAATTGCTTTTCATCACAACTATTCAGACCATCATTCTACATATAGTAGTAATATTATCTTGAATTTTATTATTAGATCAAAAATTGTCAGCCATTATTAATTTTTTGACCAGTATTTCTTTCATCTTAATTTCAATTGCTTTTCATCACAACTATTCAGACCATCATTCTACATATAGTAGTAATATTATCATTGAATTTTATTATTAGATCAAATTGTCAATATATTATTAATTTTTGACCAGTATTTTTTTTCATCTTAATTTCAATTGCTTTTCATCACAACTATTCAGACCATCATTCGAAAGCCATTAGTAGTAATATTATCTTGAATTTTATTAATAGATGAAAAATTGCCAGCCATTATTAATTTTTGACCAGTATTTCTTTCATCTTAATTTCAATTGCTTTTCATCACAACTATTCAGACCATCATTCTAAGCCATTAGTAGTAATATTATCTTTTATTATTAGATCAAATTCAGCCATTTTAATTTTTTTGACCAGTATTTCAGATCTTAATTTCAATTGCTTTTCATCACAACTATTCAGACCATCATTCTACCATTAGTAGTAATATTATCTTGAATTTTATTAATAGATGAAAATTGCCAGCCATTATTAATTTTTGACCAGTATTTCTTTCATCTTAATTTCAATTGCTTTTCATCACAACTATTCAGACCATCAATTTTATTAATAGATCAAAAATTCCAGCCATTATTAATTTTTGACAAGTAGTTCTTTCATCTTAATTTCAATTGCTTTTCAATATTCATCATTCTAATTTTATTATTAGATCAAAAAATTGTCAGCCATTATTAATTTTTTGACCAGTATTTCTTTCATCTTAATTTCAATTTTTGCTTTTCATCACAACTATTCAGACCATCATTCTACATATAGTAGTAATATTATCTTGAATTTTATTAATAGATGAAAAATTGTCAGCCATTATTAATTTTTTTGACCAGTATTTCTTTCATCTTAATTTCAATTGCTTTTCATCACAACTATTCAGACCATCATTCTAAAGCCATTAGTAGTAATATTATCTTGAATTTTATTAATAGATGAAAAATTGTCAGCCATTATTAATTTTTTGACCAGTATTTCTTTCATCTTAATTTCAATTGCTTTTCATCACAACTATTCAGACCATCATTCTAAATATAGTAGTAAATATTATCTTGAATTTTATTATTAGATCAAAAATTCAGACCATTATTAATTTTTGACCAAGTATTTCTTTCATCTTAATTTCAATTGAATTTCATCACAACTATTCAGACCATCATTCAATTGAAAGCCATTAGTAGTAATATTATCTTGAATTTTATTAATAGATGAAAAATTGCCAGCCATTATTAATTTTTGACAAGTATTTCTTTCATCTTAATTTCAATTGCTTTTCATCACAACTATTCAGACCATCATTCGGAAGCCATTAGTAGTAATATTATCTTGAATTTTATTAATAGATGAAAAATTGCCAGCCATTATTAATTTTTGACCAGTATTTCTTTCATCTTAATTTCAATTGCTTTTCATCACAACTATTCAGACCATCATTCGAAAGCCATTAGTAGTAATATTATCTTGAATTTTATTAATAGATGAAAAATTGCCAGCCATTATTAATTTTTGACCAGTATTTCTTTCATCTTAATTTCAATTGCTTTTCATCACAACTATTCAGACCATCATTCTACATATAGTAGTAATATTATCGTGAATTTTATTATTAGATCAAGTGTCAGCCATTATTAATTTTTGACCAGTATTTCTTTCATCTTAATTTCTTTCCATCATTCTACTTAATTTATCAATTTTATTTTCATCATCTAAGACCATTTTCTTTCTCACAAGCCATCTTAATTTATTATCTTGAATTTTATTATTAGATGAAAAATTCAGCCAGCCATTAATTTTTTGATCAGTATTTTATTCATCTTAATTTGCAATTGCTTTTCATCACAACTATTCAGACCATCATTCTACCATCATTCATTAGTAGTAATATTATCTTGAATTTTATTAATAGATGAAAAATTGCCAGCCATTATTAATTTTTTGACCAGTATTTCTTTCATCTTAATTTCAATTGCTTTTCATCACAACTATTCAGACCATCATTCGAAATATTAGTAGTAATATTATCTTGAATTTTATTAATAGATGAAAAATTGCCAGCCATTATTAATTTTTGACCAGTATTTCTTTCATCTTAATTTCAATTGCTTTTCATCACAACTATTCAGACCATCATTCTACATATAGTAGTAATATTATCTTGAATTTTATTATTAGATCAAAAATTGTCAGCCATTATTAATTTTTGACCAGTATTTTTTTTCATCTTAATTTCAATTGCTTTTCATCACAACTATTCAGACCATCATTCGAAAGCCATTAGTAGTAATATTATCTTGAATTTTATTAATAGATGAAAAATTGTCAGCCATTATTAATTTTTGACCAGTATTTCTTTCATCTTAATTTCAATTGCTTTTCATCACAACTATTCAGACCATCATTCTACATATATAGTTTTATTATTAGTAATATTATCGTGAATTTTATTAATTAGATCAAACTATTCAGACCATCATTCTACATTATTAATTTTTTTGACCAGTATTTCTTTCATCTTAATTTCAATTGCTTTTCATCACAACTATTCAGACCATCATTCTAAATATATTAGTAGTAATATTATCTTGAATTTTATTATTAGATCAAAATTGTCAGCCATTATTAATTTTTTGACCAGTATTTCTTTCATCTTAATTTCAATTGCTTTTCATCACAACTATTCAGACCATCATTCGAAATAGTAGTATTATCTTAATTTTATATTATCTTATTAATTTTATTAATCTTAATTTCAATTGATCAAACTATTCAGACCATCCATTATTAATTTTTGAATTTTATTATTAGATCCAGTTATTTTTTTGACCAGTTTTCTTTCATCTTAATTTCAATTGCTTTTCATCACAACTATTCAGACCATCATTCTAAATATTAGTAGTAATATTATCTTGAATTTTATTAATAGATGAAAAATTGCCAGCCATTATTAATTTTTGACCAGTATTTCTTTCATCTTAATTTCAATTGCTTTTCATCACAACTATTCAGACCATCATTCGAAAGCCATTAGTAGTAATATTATCTTGAATTTTATTAATAGATGAAAAATTGCCAGCCATTATTAATTTTTGACCAGTATTTCTTTCATCTTAATTTCAATTGCTTTTCATCACAACTATTCAGACCATCATTCTAAGCCATAGTAGTAATATTATCTTGAATTTTATTATTAGATGATCAAATTGTCAGCCATTATTAATTTTTGACCAGTATTTCTTTCATCTTAATTTCAATTGCTTTTCATCACAACTATTCAGACCATCATTCTAAAAGCATATAGTAGTAATATTATCTTGAATTTTATTATTAGATCAAAATCAGCCATTATTAATTTTTGACCAGTATTTCTTTCATCTTAATTTCAATTGCTTTTCATCACAACTATTCAGACCATCATTCTAAATATAGTAGTAATATTATCGTGAATTTTATTATTAGATCAAATGTCAGCCATTATTAATTTTTTGACCAGTATTTCTTTCATCTTAATTTCAATTGCTTTTCATCACAACTATTCAGACCATCATTCGAAAGCCATTAGTAGTAATATTATCTTGAATTTTATTAATAGATGAAAAATTGCCAGCCATTATTAATTTTGACCAGTATTTCTTTCATCTTAATTTCAATTGCTTTTCATCACAACTATTCAGACCATCATTCTACATATAGTAGTAATATTATCGTGAATTTTATTATTAGATCAAGTGTCAATTATTAATTTTTGACCAGCCATTATTAATTTTTTCATCACAACTATTCAGACCAGTATTTCTTTCATCTTAATTTCAATTTTCTTTTCATCACAACTATTCAGACCATCATTCGAAAGCCATTAGTAATAATATTATCTTGAATTTTATTAATAGATGAAAAATTGCCAGCCATTATTAATTTTGACCAGTATTTCTTTCATCTTAATTTCAATTGCTTTTTCATCACAACTATTCAGACCATCATTCTACATATAGTAGTAATATTATCGTGAATTTTATTATTCAGATCAAGTGTCAGCCATTATTAATTTTTTTCACCAGTATTTCTTTCATCTTAATTTCAATTGCTTTTCATCACAACTATTCAGACCATCATTCGAAAGCCATTAGTAGTAATATTATCTTGAATTTTATTAATAGATGAAAAATTGCCAGCCATTATTAATTTTTTATTACCAGTATTTCTTTCATCTTAATTTCAATTGCTTTTCATCACAACTATTCAGACCATCATTCGAAAGTAGTAATTTAGTATTAATATTATCTTGAATTTTTATTACCAGTATAGATCTTAATTTCAATTGCTTTTCATCACAACTATTCAGACCATTATTAATTTTTGTCACCAGTATTTTTGACTTTCATCTTAATTTCAATTGCTTTTCATCACAACTATTCAGACCATCATTCGAAAGCCATTAGTAGTAATATTATCTTGAATTTTATTAATAGATGAAAATTGTCAGCCATTATTAATTTTTGACCAGTATTTCTTTCATCTTAATTTCAATTGCTTTTCATCACAACTATTCAGACCATCATTCTAATATAGTATTAATAATATTATCTTGAATTTTATTATTAGATCAAGTTGTCAGCCATTATTAATTTTTGACCAGTATTTCTTTCATCTTAATTTCAATTGCTTTTCATCACAACTATTCAGACCATCATTCGAAATATTAGTAGTAATATTATCTTGAATTTTATTAATAGATCAAAAATTGCAGCCATTATTAATTTTTGACCAGTATTTCTTTCATCTTAATTTCAATTGCTTTTCATCACAACTATTCAGACCATCATTCGAATATTATCGTGAATTTTAGTATTATTAATTTTTGACCAATATTATCTTGAATTTTATTATTAGATCAATTTTAATTATTGTCAGCCATTATTAATTTTTTTGACCAGTATTTCTTTCATCTTAATTTCAATTGCTTTTCATCACAACTATTCAGACCATCATTCTAAAGCCATTAGTAGTAATATTATCTTGAATTTTATTAATAGATGAAAATTGTCAGCCATTATTAATTTTTGACCAGTATTTCTTTCATCTTAATTTCAATTGCTTTTCATCACAACTATTCAGACCATCATTCAGACCATCATTAGTATTATATATAATATTATCTTGAATTTTATTATTAGATCAAAATTGTCAGCCATTATTAATTTTTGACCAGTATTTCTTTCATCTTAATTTCAATTGCTTTTCATCACAACTATTCAGACCATCATTCTAAAGCCATTAGTAGTAATATTATCTTGAATTTTATTAATAGATCAAAATTGTCAGCCATTATTAATTTTTGACCAGTATTTCTTTCATCTTAATTTCAATTGCTTTTCATCACAACTATTCAGACCATCATTCTAAATATTAGTAGTAATATTATCTTGAATTTTATTATTAGATCAAGTGTCAGCCATTATTAATTTTTGACCAGTATTTTTCATCTTAATTTTTGCTTTTCATCACAACTATTCAGACCATCATTCAAAGCCATTAGTTTATTATCTTGAATTTTATTATTAGATCAAAATTGTCAGCCATTATTAATTTTTGACCAGTATTTCTTTCATCTTAATTTCAATTGCTTTTCATCACAACTATTCAGACCATCATTCGAATTATCTTGAATTTTTAATTATTAGATGAAACTATTCAGACCATCATTCTATTTATCATTTTTATTATTAATTATTAATTTTTGACCAGTATTTCTTTCATCTTAATTTCAATTGCTTTTCATCACAACTATTCAGACCATCATTCTAAATTAGTAGTAATATTATCTTGAATTTTATTATTAGATCAAAATTGTCAGCCATTATTAATTTTTGACCAGTATTTCTTTCATCTTAATTTCAATTGCTTTTCATCACAACTATTCAGACCATCATTCTACATATTAGTAGTAATATTATCTTGAATTTTATTATTAGATCAAGTGTCAGCCATTATTAATTTTTGACCAGTATTTCTTTCATCTTAATTTCAATTGCTTTTCATCACAACTATTCAGACCATCATTCGAAATATTATCTTGAATTTTAGTAAAAATTAATATTATCTTGAATTTTATTATTAGATCAAAAATTGTCAGCCATTATTAATTTTTTTGACCAGTATTTCTTTCATCTTAATTTCAATTGCTTTTCATCACAACTATTCAGACCATCATTCGAAAGCCATTAGTAGTAATATTATCTTGAATTTTATTATTAGATCAAAATTGTCAGCCATTATTAATTTTTGACCAGTATTTCTTTCATCTTAATTTCAATTGCTTTTCATCACAACTATTCAGACCATCATTCATATAGTAGTAATATTATCGTAATATTATCTTGAATTTTATTATTAGATGAAAATTGTCATCACCATTATTAATTTTTGACCAGTATTTCTTTCATCTTAATTTCAATTGCTTTTCATCACAACTATTCAGACCATCATTCTACATATATTAGTAATATTATCTTGAATTTTATTATTAGATCAAAAGTGTCAGCCATTATTAATTTTTTTCACCAGTATTTCTTTCATCTTAATTTCAATTGCTTTTCATCACAACTATTCAGACCATCATTCTTTTGCCATTAGTAGTAATATTATCTTGAATTTTATTATTAGATCAAAATTGTCAGCCATTATTAATTTTTGACCAGTATTTCTTTCATCTTAATTTCAATTTTCTTTTCATCACAACTATTCAGACCATCATTCTAAAGCCATTAGTAGTAATATTATCTTGAATTTTATTATTAGATCAAAAATTGTCAGCCATTATTAATTTTTTGACCAGTATTTCTTTCATCTTAATTTCAATTGCTTTTCATCACAACTATTCAGACCATCATTCGAAAGCCATTAGTAGTAATATTATCTTGAATTTTATTAATAGATGAAAAATTGCCAGCCATTATTAATTTTTGACCAGTATTTCTTTCATCTTAATTTCAATTGCTTTTCATCACAACTATTCAGACCATCATTCTAAATATAGTAGTAATATTATCTTGAATTTTATTATTAGATCAAAATTGTCAGCCATTATTAATTTTTGACCAGTATTTCTTTCATCTTAATTTCAATTGCTTTTCATCACAACTATTCAGACCATCATTCGAAAGCCATTAGTAGTAATATTATCTTGAATTTTATTAATAGATCAAAAATTTGTCAGCCATTATTAATTTTTCTACCAGTATTTCTTTCATCTTAATTTCAATTGCTTTTCATCACAACTATTCAGACCATCATTCTACATATAGTAGCCATTATCGTAATTTTATTAATAGATAATATTATTAATTTTTGATCTTGAATTTTATTATTAGATCAAAATTGTAGTAATATTATCTTGAATTTTATTAATAGATCAAAAATTATTAATTTTTTGACCAGTATTTCTTTCATCTTAATTTCAATTGCTTTTCATCAAACTATTCAGACCATCATTCTAAAGCCATTAGTAGTAATATTATCTTGAATTTTATTAATAGATGAAAAATTGTCATTATTAGTAATATTATCTTGAATTTTATTATTAGATCAAGATCAAAATGTCAGCCATTATTAATTTTTTTTTGACCAGTATTTCTTTCATCTTAATTTCAATTGCTTTTCATCACAACTATTCAGACCATCATTCGAAAAGCCATTAGTAGTAATATTATCTTGAATTTTATTATTAGATCAAAAATTGTCATTTATTAATTTTTGACCAGTATTTCTTTCATCTTAATTTCAATTTTTTCATCACAACTATTCAGACCATCATTCTTTCTTAGTAATATTATCTTGAATTTTATTATTAGATCAAAATTGTCATTTATTAATTTTTTGACCAGTTTTCATCTTAATTTCAATTGCTTTTCATCACAACTATTCAGACCATCATTCGAAAGCCATTAGTAGTAATATTATCTTGAATTTTATTAATTAGATCAAAAATTGTCATCAGCCATTATTAATTTTTATCTTTGACCAGTATTTTTTTTGACTTTCATCTTAATTTCAATTGCTTTTCATCACAACTATTCAGACCATCATTCGAAAATTTTTGCCATTAGTAGTAATATTATCTTGAATTTTATTATTAGATTTTATTAAAGATTGTTGCCAGCCATTATTAATTTTTTGACCAGTATTTCTTTCATCTTAATTTCAATTGCTTTTCATCACAACTATTCAGACCATCATTCGAAAGCCATTAGTAGTAATATTATCTTGAATTTTATTATTAAATCAAGCATTGTCAGCCATTATTAATTTTTCAGACCAGTATTTCTTTCATCTTAATTTCAATTGTCAGCTTTTCATCACAACTATTCAGACCATCATTCAACTATTCAGACCATCATTCTTAGTAGTAGTAATATTATCTTGAATTTTATTAATAGATCAAAAATTGTCAGCCATTATTAATTTTTGACCAGTTTTATTTCATCTTAATTTCAATTGCTTTTCATCACAACTATTCAGACCATCATTCGAAAGCATTATAGTAGTAATATTATCTTGAATTTTATTATTAGATCAAAAATTGTCAGCCATTATTAATTTTTTTGACCAGTATTTCTTTCATCTTAATTTCAATTGCTTTTCATCACAACTATTCAGACCATCATTCGAAAATTATTAGTAGTAATATTATCTTGAATTTTATTATTAGATCAAAATTGTCAGCCATTATTAATTTTTGACCAGTATTTCTTTCATCTTAATTTCAATTGCTTTTCATCACAACTATTCAGACCATCATTCTACATTAGTAGTAATATTATCTTGAATTTTATTAATAGATGAAAAAGTGTCCAATTATTAATTTTTTGACCAGTTTTCTTTCATCTTAATTTCAATATTTTCATCACAACTATTCAGACCATCATTCATTCTAATTTTGTTATTAGATCAGTAATATTAATTTTTTTTTATTAGATATTTCTTTCATCTTAATTTTGAAAATTTCATCTTTTTTCTTTTAGTATCACAACTATTCAGACCATCATTCGAAAGCCATTAGTAGTAATATTATCTTGAATTTTATTATTAGATCAAAATTGTCAGCCATTATTAATTTTTGACCAGTATTTCTTTCATCTTAATTTCAATTGCTTTTCATCACAACTATTCAGACCATCATTCTAAATTTTATTAGTAGTAATATTATCTTGAATTTTATTATTAGATCAAATTCATTGTCAGTAGTATTATTAATTTTTTATTAGATGAAAAATTGTCAGCCAGTATTTCTTTTCTTTCATCTTAATTTCAATTGCTTTTCATCACAACTATTCAGACCATCATTCATAAATAAAGCCATTAGTAGTAATATTATCTTGAATTTTATTATTAGATCAAAATTGTCAGCCATTATTAATTTTTCACCAGTATTTCTTTCATCTTAATTTCAATTGCTTTTCATCACAACTATTCAGACCATCATTCGAAAGCCATTAGTAGTAATATTATCTTGAATTTTATTATTGAGATCAAGCATTGTCAGCCATTATTAATTTTTTATTAGATCACCAGTATTTCTTTCATCTTAATTTCAATTGCTTTTCATCACAACTATTCAGACCATCATTCGAAAGCCATTAGTAGTAATATTATCTTGAATTTTATTATTAGATCAAAATTGTCAGCCATTATTAATTTTTGACCAGTATTTCTTTCATCTTAATTTCAATTGCTTTTCATCACAACTATTCAGACCATCATTCGAAAGCCATTTTAGTATTAATATTATCTTTTTTGAATTTTTCATTATTAGATCAAAATATTGTCAGCCATTATTAATTTTTTACCAGTATTTCTTTTTCATCTTAATTTCAATTGCTTTTCATCACAACTATTCAGACCATCATTCTACAAAGCCATTAGTAGTAATATTATCTTGAATTTTATTATTAGATCAAATTGTCAGCCATTATTAATTTTTGACCAGTATTTCTTTCATCTTAATTTCAATTGCTTTTCATTCATTATTCAGACCATCATTTTCAAGCCATTAGTAGTAATATTATCGTAGAATTTTATTATTAGATCAAGTTGTCAGCCATTATTAATTTTTTGACCAGTATTTCTTTCATCTTAATTTCAATTGCTTTTCATCACAACTATTCAGACCATCATTCTACATATAGTAGTAATATTATCTTGAATTTTATTATTAGATCAAGCAAGTGTCAGCCATTATTAATTTTTGACCAGTATTTCTTTCATCTTAATTTCAATTGCTTTTCATCACAACTATTCAGACCATCATTCGAAATATATTAGTAGTAATATTATCTTTTATTATTAGATCAAAAATTCAGCCATTATTAATTTTTTGACCAGTATTTCTTTCATCTTAATTTCAATTGCTTTTCATCACAACTATTCAGACCATCATTCTACATTAGTAGTAATATTATCTTGAATTTTATTATTAGATCAAGTTGTCAGCCATTATTAATTTTTGACCAGTATTTCTTTCATCTTAATTTCAATTGCTTTTCATCACAACTATTCAGACCATCATTCTAAAGCCATAGTAGTAATATTATCTTGAATTTTATTATTAGATCAAGCATTGTCAGCCATTATTAATTTTTGACCAGTATTTCTTTCATCTTAATTTCAATTGCTTTTCATCACAACTATTCAGACCATCATTCTAAAGCCATTAGTAGTAATATTATCTTGAATTTTATTATTAGATCAAGTGTCATTATTAATTTTTGACCAGTATTTCTTTCATCTTAATTTCAATTGCTTTTCATCATTCAAACTATTCAGACCATCATTTACATATAGTAGTTATTATCTTTTTATTATTAGATCAATTCAGCCATTTTAATTTTTGACCAGTATTTCTTTCATCTTAATTTCAATTGATCCATCTATTCAGACCATCATTCTACATATAGTAGTAATATTATCTTGAATTTTATTATTAGATCAAGTTGTCAGCCATTATTAATTTTTTTTACCAGTATTTCTTTCATCTTAATTTCAATTGCTTTTCATCACAACTATTCAGACCATCATTCTAAATAGCCATTAGTAGTAATATTATCTTGAATTTTATTATTAGATCAAAATTGTCAGCCATTATTAATTTTTTTTGACCAGTATTTCTTTCATCTTAATTTCAATTGCTTTTCATCACAACTATTCAGACCATCATTCGAAATATTAGTAGTAATATTATCTTGAATTTTATTATTAGATCAAACATTGTCAGCCATTATTAATTTTGACCAAGTATTTCTTTCATCTTAATTTCAATTGCTTTTCTTATTTCAATTATTCAGACCATCATTCGAAAGCCATTTTTATTATTAGATATTATCTTGAATTTTATTTCTTTCATCTTAATTTCAATTGCTTTTCATCACAACTATTCAGACCATCATTCTACATATAGTATTTATTTGATTTTATTATTTCATCAAAAATTCATCCATTATTAATTTTTGACCAGTATTTCTTTCATCAATTTCAATTGCTTTTCATCACATATTCAGTCATTCTACATATAGTAGTAATATTATCGTGAATTTTATTATTAGATCAAGCATTGTCAGCCATTATTAATTTTTGACCAGTATTTCTTTCATCTTAATTTCAATTGCTTTTCATCACAACTATTCAGACCATCATTCGAAATAGTAGTAATATTATCGTAATTTTATTATAGATGAATTTTATTATTAATTTTTGACCAGTGTTTCTTTCATCTTAATTTCAATTGCTTTTCATCACAACTATTCAGACCATCATTCTACATTTCTTTATTATCTTAATTTTATTATTAGATCAAGTGTCAGCCATTATTAATTTTTTGACCAGTATTTCTTTCATCTTAATTTCAATTAGTTTTCATCACAACTATTCAGACCATCATTCGAAAGCCATTAGTATTTTTATCTTGAATTTTATTAATAGATCAAAATTTTGTCAGCCATTATTAATTTTTGACCAGTATTTCTTTCATCTTAATTTCAATTGCTTTTCATCACAACTATTCAGACCATCATTCTACCATTAGTAGTAATATTATCTTGAATTTTATTATTAGATCAAGTGTCAGCCATTATTAATTTTTTGACCAGTATTTCTTTCATCTTAATTTCAATTGCTTTTCATCACAACTATTCAGACCATCATTCAAAGCCATTAGTAGTAATATTATCTTGAATTTTATTATTAGATCAAAAATTGTCATCATTCCATTATTAATTTTTTTTACCCAGTATTTCTTTCATCTTAATTTCAATTGCTTTTCATCACAACTATTCAGACCATCATTCGAAAAAATTAGTAGTAAATATTATCTTGAATTTTATTAATTAGATGAAAAATTTGTCAGCCATTATTAATTTTTCACCAGTATTTCTTTCATCTTAATTTCAATTTGCTTTTCATCACAACTATTCAGACCATCATTCTAAAAGCCATTAGTAGTAATATTATCTTGAATTTTATTATTATTAGATCAAGTGTCAGCCATTATTAATTTTTTCTTCTTTAGTATTTCTTTCATCTTAATTTCAATTGCTTTTCATCACAACTATTCAGACCATCATTCTAAAGCCATTAGTAGTAATATTATCTTGAATTTTATTATTAGATCAAAAATTGTCAGCCATTATTAATTTTTTTGACCAGTATTTCTTTCATCTTAATTTCAATTGCTTTTTCATCACAACTATTCAGACCATCATTCTAAATATTAGTAGTAATATTATCTTGAATTTTATTATTAGATCAAGCATTGTCAGCCATTATTAATTTTTGACCAGTATTTCTTTCATCTTAATTTCAATTGCTTTTCATCACAACTATTCAGACCATCATTCTAAAGCCATTAGTAGTAATATTATCTTGAATTTTATTATTAGATCAAAAATTGTCAGCCATTATTAATTTTTGACCAGTATTTTCTTTCATCTTAATTTCAATTGCTTTTCATCACAACTATCAGACCATCATTCTACATTAGTAGTAATATTATCTTGAATTTTATTATTAGATCAAATTGTCAGCCATTATTAATTTTTGACCAGTATTTCTTTCATCTTAATTTCAATTGCTTTTCATCACAACTATTCAGACCATCATTCGAAAGCCATTAGTAGTAATATTATCTTGAATTTTATTATTAGATCAAAAATTGTCAGCCATTATTAATTTTTTTCACTTAGTATTTCTTTTCATCTTAATTTCAATTGCTTTTCATCACAAATATTCAGACCATCATTCGAAAGCCATTAGTATCTAATATTATCTTGAATTTTATTATTAGATCAAAAATTATTAGTCAGCCATTATTAATTTTTTTTCCAGTATTTCTTTCATCTTAATTTCAATTGCTTTTCATCACAACTATTCAGACCATCATTCTATCATTAGTAATATTATCATTGAATTTTATTATTAGATAATATTGTCTTTAATTTTTATTATTTCTTTCATCTTAATTTCAATTGCTTTTTCATCACAACTATTCAGACCATCATTCTAATTTTTTATCTTGAATTTTATTATTAGATCAAAAATTGTCATTTTTTTTTTTTTTTCATCTTAATTTCAATTGCTTTTCATCACAACTATTCAGACCATCATTCGAAAGCCATTAGTAGTAATATTATCTTGAATTTTATTATTAGATCAAAAATTGTCAGCCATTATTAATTTTTCACTAGTATTTCTTTCATCTTAATTTCAATTGCTTTTCATCACAACTATTCAGACCATCATTCGAAAGCCATTAGTAGTAATATTATCTTGAATTTTATTATTAGATCAAGCATTGTCAGCCATTATTAATTTTTTTTTACCAGTATTTCTTTCATCTTAATTTCAATTGCTTTTCATCACAACTATTCAGACCATCATTCAAATCCATTAGTAGTAATATTATCTTGAATTTTATTATTAGATCAAGTTGTCAGCCATTATTAATTTTTCACCAGTATTTCTTTCATCTTAATTTCAATTGCTTTTCATCACAACTATTCAGACCATCATTCTAATAGTAGTAATAGTAATATTATCTTGAATTTTTTTATTATTAGATCAAATTGTCATTATTATTAATTTTTTATTATTAGACTAGTATTTCTTTCATCTTAATTTCAATTTGCTTTTCATCACAATCTAATATTCAGACCATCATTCGAAAATCAGCCATTAGTAGTAATATTATCTTGAATTTTATTATTAGATCAAGCATTGTCAGCCATTATTAATTTTTAATACCAGTATTTCTTTCATCTTAATTTTAATTGCTTTTCATCACAACTATTCAGACCATCATTCTCAAAGCCATTAGTAATATTATCTTGAATTTTATTATTAGATGAAAAATTGTCAGCCATTATTAATTTTCACCAGTATTTCTTTCATCTTAATTTCAATTGCTTTTCATCACAACTATTCAGACCATCATTCTCATATTAGTAGTAATATTATCTATTTTTTATTATTAATAAAGGTATATTAATTTCTTTCATTTTTGTTATTTCTTTCATCTTAATTTCAATTATTCATCATTTGTTAATTTTTCAAATTAAATAGTTTTATTATCTCTTTTTTTTAATAGATTCAAGCATTTTCAAATTATTAATTTTTCCATTATTTTCTTTTCATCTTAATTTATTAATCTTTTTTCATCAAAAGACCATCATTCAAAAGCATAGTAGTAATATTATCTTGAATTTTATTATTAGATCAAGCATTGTTTTATTATTAAATTTCACCAGTATTTCTTTTCATCTTAAATTCAATTGCTTTTTTCATCACAACTATTCAGACCATCATTTAAAAAGTTTCATTTATTTATATTATCTTGAATTTTATTATTAGATCAAATATTGTCAGCCATTATTAATTTTTTTTTATTTCTTTCATCTTAATTTTAATTGCTTTTCATCATTAAACTATTTTACCATCATTCTCAGTTTATTATTATTTTTATATTATCATGAATTTTATTATTTTTATTATCCAGAAATTTTTGTGAAATTTTTTTTTTTCATCTTTATTTTAATTTTTCATCTAAATATCTTTTCATTTCATCTTAATTTTAATTGAATTTTATTATTAATCAACTTTTGAATTATTAAAATCATTTCTTTCATCTTAATTTTATTTTTTC
The DNA here is from genome assembly GCA_903632075.3 of Acanthosepion pharaonis. Taxonomy (NCBI): domain Eukaryota; kingdom Metazoa; phylum Mollusca; class Cephalopoda; order Sepiida; family Sepiidae; genus Acanthosepion; species Acanthosepion pharaonis. The sequence continues at coordinate 86,265 of CAHIKZ030001826.1, read as the reverse complement.
ATCATTTCAGTATTAATAATAATATTATCTTGAATTTTATTATTAGATCAAGCATTGTCAGCCATTATTAATTTTTGACCAGTATTTCTTTCATCTTAATTTCAATTGCTTTTCATCACAACTATTTTTCATTTCATCATTCAAAATTTTATTAGTAATAATATTATCTTGAATTTTATTATTAGATCAATTGTTTTTCATTGTCAGCCATTATTAATTTTTCCTTGTATTTCTTTTTCTTAATTTAAATTTTTTTTTTTTTAGTTCAACTATTATTTTCAAACATTAGTAATAATATTATCTTGAATTTTATTATTAGATTGTAATTGTCAGCCATTATTAATTTTTGACTTATTTTTCTTTCATTTTAATTTATTTTATCAAAATTCAGCTAATTTTTAGTTTTAATTAGTAATATTATCTTGAATTTTATTATTAGATGAAGCATTGTCAGCCATTATTATTAATTTTTTTCACTAGTATTTTTTCATCTTAATTTTAATTGCAGGATTTCAGACCATCATTCAATAATAGTAGTAATATTATCTTGAATTTTATTATTAGATGAAGCATTGTCAGCCATTATTAATTTTTCACTAGTATTTCTTTCATCTTAATTTTTAATTGCTTTTTTTCATCATTTAGACCATCATTCGAAAGCCATTAGTAGTAATATTATCTTGAATTTTATTATTAGATGAAGCATTGTCAGCCATTATTAATTTTTGACTAGTATTTCTTTCATCTTAATTTTAGTTGCTTTTCATCACAACTACCAGACCATCATTCAAAAGCCATTAGTAGTAATATTATCTTGAATTTTATTATTAGATGAAGCATTGTCAGCCATTATTAATTTTTTCACTAGTATTTCTTTCATCTTAATTTTATTTTAACTTTTCATTACAACTTTAGACCATCATTTTTAATATTAGTAATATTATCTTGAATTTTATTATTATATCAAACATTGTCAGCCATTATTAATTTTTCACTAGTATTTCTTTCATCTTAATTTTAGTTTCATTACAACTTAGACCATCATTAGTTTTAATTAGTAGTAATATTATCTTGAATTTTTATTAGATGAAATATTGTCATTAATTTTATTAATTTTGACTAGTATTTCTTTCATCTTAATTTTAATTGTTTTCATCACAACTATTTAGACCATCATTCAAAAGCCATTAGTAGTAATATTATCTTGAATTTTTTTATTAGATGAAGCATTGTCATCCATTATTAATTTTTCACTAGTATTTTCATCATCTTAATTTTAATTGCTTTTATTTCAGCCTATTAGACCATTTCGAAAAGCCATTAGTAAAAATATTATCTTGAATTTTATTATTATTAGATGAAGCATTGTCAGCCATTATTAATTTTGACTAGTATTTCTTTCATCTTAATTTTAATTGCTTTTCATTTACAACTTCTCAGACCATCATTCGTTTTAATTAGTAGTAATATTATCTTGAATTTTATTATTAGATGAAGCATTGTCAGCCATTATTAATTTTTGACTCAGTATTTTTCTTTCATCTTAATTTTAATTGCTTTTCATTTAACTCATTATCATTTTAAAGCCATTAGTAATAATATTATCTTGAATTTTATTATTAGATGAAGCATTGTCAGCCATTATTAATTTTTCACTAGTATTTCTTTCATCTTAATTTCAATTGCTTTATTTCATCAACTATTAGTTTTCAAATATTAATAGTAATATTATCTTGAATTTTATTATTAGATGAAGGCATTGTCAGCCATTATTAATTTTTGACCAGTATTTTTTTCATCTTAATTTCAATTGCTTTTCATCAAACTTATTCAAATTTCGAAAGCCATTAATAGTAAATTTTTTATCTTGAATTTTATTATTAGATCAAGCATTGTCAGAATTATTAATTTTTCTTAGTATTTTTTCATCTTAAATTTCAATTGCTTTTATTTATTTCAGGTGACATCATTCGAATATAAATAATAATTATATTATCTTGAATTTTAATTTAGATGAATGTTTTGTCAGCATTATTAATTTTTTGAATATTTTTTTCATCAATTGAATTTTATTTTTTTTTCCACAACAATTCCACAATGTCATTCAAAAGATTAATATTAATGATAAAAATAATAAATTAGATCATTTGTCATCTATTATTAATTTTTCAAAAATTTCTTTCATCTTAATTTCAATTGCTTTTCATCTTAACTTCTCAGACCATCATTCGAAAGCCATTAAATTAAAATTATCATGAATTTTATTATTATTATGTATTAGTGTAAGATTAATTTTTCACCATTATTTCTTTCATCTTAATTTCAATTTGTTTAATTTGTTTATCATTTTGCATTAATATTTATTATCTTGAATTTTTATTTAATAGCAATTCATTTTATTAATTTTTTTATTTTTTTCATCTTAATTTCAATTGCTTTTCATCACAAAATCAGACCATCATTCAAACACGGATGTAATATTATCAAATTTTATTATTAGATCAAGCATTGTGATTTTTATTAATTTTTCACCAGTATTTCTTTTTATCTTAATTTCAATTAAAAATCATCAGTAACTATCTCAGACCATCATTCCAAAGCCATTATTATCAAAATATTATCTTGAATTTTATTAAAGATCAAATTTGTCAAACATTATTAATTTTGTTGACAATTTCTTTCATTCATCTAATATCAATTGCTTTTCATCAGAACTTCTCAAACCATCATTCAAAGCCATTAGTATTAATATTATCTTGAATTTTATTATTATTCAAAATTGTCAGAGGACCAAATTTTTCAATTGTATTTCTTTCATCTTAATTTCAATTACATTTCATCAAAACTACTAAAAATGTGGATCATTCAATATTATTGCCTTTTTGTATCTAAAATTATTATAATTTCACAACTAAATCAAGACACATGATCAAACAAATTTCAATTTATTAGCAAACAAGATCAAAACTCATTTTTTTCAATCTTTTGTTAACATTAAATTTTATATTAGAACTTTGTCAGGAGTTAGAGAGATGAAAATTTTCATGAATTTTAAAAAAAATTTGAAATTTCGAAAGCCAAAGCTTGAAAAATTAAATGATCAAATTGTCAGATTTTATATTCAAGAAATAATTGAAATTTGTTTTTTTTTTTTTTTTTTCTTTTGTATTTCAAGTTCCTTCTTTTCAAAACTTTTCATACAACAGGAAATACATAAGAAAATTTTCTTATTGATTTTTCATCTTAATAGCCTTGAAGGTCAAAGATTGTGGATGGTATAAGGATTTGTTCCATTATTTTAAATTTTATTATCAGATAAAAAGGTCATTTAATTTTTCATCATATTTCTTTCATCTTAATTTATTTGAGAATAATATAACTACTCATTTCATTCGACAGACATTATGTAATAAATTATTTTGAATTTTTAAATTAGATCTGTCAGAGTTAGTTTTTTTGAGACTATTAATTTTTCTTGTATTTTCATCGGTCATCTTAATTTATCACAACAAAATGTAAATATCATTCTACAGCTTTCTATAAATTTCATTTAATTCATCTTTAATATTTAAAAAGTTTTAACTAATTATTGAACACGTTGGAAAAATGGAAATCCCTTTATTTTATCGGGTGATCAATTTCGAATCCAAATTAACAAATATTTCGAATCTAAATATACCCATGGGAAAAAACCATTTTAATAAATCTTCTTTTAAAACCTTGCCGTGTTCTATATGTTTAGATGAACTGGTCTTTTTTTGTGGGTGAAATATCATACCTTCTGCTGGAAAAAAAGCTAATAAATCATCAGTCACATTCGAAGATACATGATCGTGAATGGCAAAGAAAATTATGACAAATTAATTAAAAAAATTGGAATTGATCTTCATAATTTTGTAATTTTTGAAAGAACTAGACTTGAAAGCAAGAAGTAGAATATATGATATTGACCCTAATTTGAAATATGATATACTTATTTTATTATGAATTTTTAACTGTAAAATTTATATAAAATTGCAAATTTTATTCTAACTTGAATTATGAAAAATAATGTATCATATGTAATATAGGCGAAAACAATTCAACTAGAAAATATTTATAGAAAAAAACAAATGTATCTAAATCAGGCATGTCGAAAGTCCGAAGAATGCCAATTTGAGACCAATTCATTGCAAATTTCATTTTGTTTTGAACCCTTTGTCAAAATAACTTTGATCTTCAACATTTTTATCAATCAAAATATGTAATCAAACATGTTTTTTGAGGTCATATGAAATTGGTATTTTAACTACATTCTAAATTGCCAACATCATTTTAAAACCCCATATTGAATTATAATAATTCTATCATATAAATCAGGGCAGGATCAAATATTCCTGTTCTTGAGATTCTATGATAAATTGTCATTAAAAGGACTATTACACCCTCATTTTTTATAATAATTTTATGTTTGCAATATTCTAAAACTGATACTATCGAATTCCAAAAAAGGTTCGTTTTATCATTTTACCAATTTATAAAAATAAATATTGGGAAATTTTATGAATAAATTTTTCCTTTACTAAATGGGTTAAAATATGGGACATATATTAGAAAATCATTATTTTATTTTCCAAAGTTTCTTAATATATTCCAATTTTTACCAATCTTTAAATAAAAAATCTTAAAATAAATAGGTTGGTAATTTTAAAACTTCTCTCAATAACAAAAAATAAAATTTTTATAGTTCATGTTTATGTTTTATTAAAATTCCAGGGCCATGCCATTTAAAATTACATTGTCTGTAGAATATATGATATGAAAATAATATACTACCTTTAAAATTCAATTTTCATAAGGTAACACATTTTTTTTTTTTTTGGGGTTTTGTTATAGTCTAATTCTGTAGAATAATGGATAATTAGCCATATAGATGAACATTTCGACAAGAAAACTTGATACTCAATAAGAATTAGAGACCTGTCATGAACATATCTTGCCATCTTAAATAAATATAAAACAATTTTTTGTTAGCATTTTTTTAACATCGAAAGGATATTTTTTCTTGTTAAATAATTTTAATACATTCAAATTATTGATAAAAATAGTTTTTTTTCTATTTTTTTTTTATGAGTTTAACAATTTTGTATTTAAATTTATTTAGATAAAATCAAATGTTGCTAAGATAGCATGGGTGACAAATGTTTTTTGCCCCTTCATGTATTTCCTCTTGCCAGGCTTATCAAGCTGGGGATTTTCATTTGTATGCACCGGCTTTGCCTATATCGACCTTAATCTTTTGATATAAATTAAACAAGAATTTCATTTCCTCTATCCCAAATTATTCTGATGGTAAGTTTCTCTCTTTTCTTTCTTTTTTTCTGTTCAAGTGTGTTCAGGACGTAGACGATCCTGGCTCTCCACTTCTCCCTACCGCTTGTAGCTCTCAATAAGTTTCGTCCTTTTTCCCCCAGACCCCCTTCTGTCATCCACTTGCTTAAGCCCGCCAGGTATGTCATTTTTTGGTTTCCCTTGTCTCTCTTTTTCCTCTTCCGACCTGTGAGTATCAGATTTTTCAAGCCCTTCTTTCTCATTAAATGTCCAAAATTTCAGCTGCCTCTTCCTGATGTTAAGTATAAGCCTCCTCCTTGTTTGAATCCTCTCAAGACCTCAACGTTCCTCACCAGCTCGGTTCATGATATCCTTAGCATCCTTCTGTAGAACCATACCTCCATTGCCTGGAGTGTCTGCTTCATCTTTGGGGAAACCGTTCAACATTCGCTGCCGTAAAAGAGGACATATGTCACGTGACAACCCAGCACTCTTTTCTTTGTTACCAAAGAAATCGTCCTGTCTCTCAATACTCTGCCCAAATTTTTTGAAATGAGCCGTTGGTCATCCCAATATGTTTTCTCATATCAGCTTACTCGAAAATCGATGAGAGAAGAAAAAATTAAAAAGATGAGGATATTCGTTTTTAAATCATTCAATGGAAGAACAATAATTATTCGATTTCAAAATTTCTATGATGAAGTGCAAAGGCGAAGTGGGGGAAGGGGGTTCTTTAATGACACAAATCAGAATTTACTTTCTAGTCGTAGCGTTCCGCGGATCAATTTTCTTCGACGATCACACGTGGCTCTGCGATCATAAATTTTCTGAAAGGCACATTGGCTTCGATCTGCCCTGTTCATATTTATCGTCGTTTTATTACAGGAGTTCTTGAGAGATTTCTTATTTCCGTTCATTGACTCTGGATATAACTTTATGATTTTCTGGAAGGAATACAAGATTTATTGTCATCAATTGTTAATGTTCTTGCACAAATAAAGCTGAAGTAAGAAACGAATTTTGATCTTACAAAAAAACTTATATATATATATATATATATATATATATATATATATATATATATATTTAAATTAATAAGAAAGAACAATGATAAAATAATTCAGAGTTCTTAGCATTTATTTTTATATAAAAAAAAAGTGCTCGATAAGAACAGTAGATATATTTTAATTTGTTTTTTTTAAATATATCATCATCGCAATTCTGGTTCCTATGTTTCAAATTCATTGCGTTATTCATAGCATCATTTTTATTGAACGGAACTTTGTATTTTAAAAATTTTTTTTAAAGATTGAATTTAAATTGAAATTTTTTTTTTTATGAATGGGATGGGAATTTCCGGTTTTTTTTCCTGATAATATATTTTTTAAAATAATATATATATATATATATATATATAATTTGTTTATTTAAAAATATGATTCCAATTTTAAATAAATGATTATATTTATATTCCTACTTTTGTATCGAGCACTATTTTTAAAAATAATAACTAAAATACTAAGGAACTTTGGATTATTTACCTAACCAGTTCCTTCCTATTTTCTATATATTTTCACATATATATATATATATATATATATATATATATATATATATATATATACATATATATATATATATATACATATATATATATATATATATATATATATGTGTGTGTGTGTGTAATTTGTTGTGAATGTCATGTGTGTGTGTGTGTGTGTCCAAACAAGTTTGATGAAAAATTTAAATAGCAATTTTCGGATAAGGCGTTGTAAATTGTGCTCGAAATTGTGGTTAAACTGTCCAAAGTTCATTTTTTTTTCTTTCGACTTTCACAGTCATGATCATGAACTGATGTGGTGTCTTCATGTTAGTTCGCCTGCCCTTTTCTGCATCCTGGTACTCTTTGGGAAGCCGGACATTTGAAATGGTCAAACGTGACCTCATGTGTAATGCCTGTTGTGAACTAGGCAGCACATAAAGAATACAATTTATTTATTTATATTTTTAACTTACAAATAAGCGAGAACTTTAATTCTATCATATGCACTTCAAGGTACCTTCTCCTATGGTGAGTAATATTTTTCGAACGTCCCGAATTTTTTTTATATTTAGGCCTTCTTGTATTTTGTTGTTTACTAATTTATTTGTCGGACTGTGATAGTTAAAATTTTTTGTCAAGAATATGCAAAGAGTGTCTATAATTATATATATATATATATATATATATATATATATATATATTGTTTATCCAAAACAATTTCCTAGACATTCACCTAAACGGATCTTCAAAAATTGTCCACCAATTTGTTTTCATAGACTTACAAATGTTTTGCTATCTGATCAATTTTTGCAACCCAGTATTACTAGTAATTTAATAATATATATATATATATATATATATATATATATATTATATTATATATATGTTGTGGTAGGATCCACCTAATTTGCATAGTGGAGTACCGACCATATAAATATGGTTGGTACCGGGAAGAAAGGGGAGGAATCAAGAGATTCAACCAGAGACTCTGCCCGACTGCGACTCAGTCAACACATTCTCCAGGAACGGTCTTACCAGGAATATACAAGAGACTATATGTAAATATTGTGGACACTTTCTTGTTTCAATACTTTTTGTTCTAAGTACATTTTGTGTTGCATTATTATTCCATGCATTAGTCAAGTTTCAACAATATATATATAAAGAGAGAGAGAGAGAGAGCTATCGATAATATTAGTGGTAAATAATATATATATATATATTACATATATATATGTATGTATGTATGTATGTAAATTTCCAAGTAGACCTCAATGCCTAGGACTGAGCAAGAATATAATATAACAAGACACAAACACTAATATTCCTTGGTTATAATTTATTGCATTGGAATCGTAAATGTATGTATATATTTTATAATTTTAGATATATGATTGCATATGTATTTTATTAACAATCTAATATGATTATTAATATATATATATATATATATATATATATAAAAGGCTCAAACGCTCATATTTCATGGTTAATCTTTATTACATTGGAATTTATTACATGAACAATTCCAACTGATGAAGGTTGATCGTAAAAAATTAAAAAAATTAAAAAACATGTTTAAATTTGTATATATATATATTTTAATATTTATATATAACCATTGTTGGTTAATATATATATAAATATTTATAAATAAATTTACCATAAATATATATATCATATATATTTTCCCAATAATTAACTAAGATTGTATTAGCATGTCTTATATGGATGCTTTTTATTTAACGGTTTTTCATATTAATTTGCCAAAGTATTTGTTTTTTTTTATCCGTTTTTTTTATTTCGAAAGGTTATGTTATTTACCAGTTTCTTAAAGGGGCCTTTTATTTATCAACTTGAAAATTTTATGTAAGAAGCTGATCGAGCATATAACTAGATAGCATTTTGT
>CAHIKZ030001826.1:62500-65000 GCA_903632075.3 Acanthosepion pharaonis | reverse complement strand
GAAATCTGTGTGTCTGGCATGGCTATCGATGCCGAAAAACGGAACTTCCTGAAAATGCTCTCTGTCTGATAGGCCATTGTTGTTTATTAACCATTTTTTTTTATGAGTTGCATCAGTGAAAATTACCAACTCGCCCCAGAGATCTTGAAAAGGTTGTATTTAGATGTTGAGGAATTTATTAACCAAATTTTTCAGGATATAACTGACTATTCTCCGAAGAAAAGAAAGATCATATTCGGACGTGGGAAATTTAATTTGTAGAACATCTCGGTCCTAGTCGAACTTGGGATTGTCGGGGGTTCGTTTTCCTGTGACTTTTCCAAAGAGGATTCGGCTAGGGCCCGCCTGATCGCTATACTACGCTTCCTCAACTTCCTGAGGGAGATGAAGAGGAATGATCCTGTTGTCTGGAAGAAGGATACACGCCTTGGGGGACACCAGTCAGGCTATAAAACGCCTCCTTATTAAGGAAAATAAATGGTTCTCCCTTCAATGCTGACCGGGGTCCCCAACAAAAGCCCTCACCAAAGCCCACAGGTAGCTTGATGCACAGGGACGTCTCATTTCAAGTTGTTTCTGACTTTGGGTGCTCTCATTACTTGCTACCAATCCTCTGTTTGACTTTCGGTAGAGGAAGGAAGATTATTTCGGCCAACTGCTCACGGGAAACTGGGAATGGTCGTACCTACTTTGCCAATGATGTGCTATAGTCATTGGCCTCCTTGGAATCTACCCGCCTCATTTAAGCTGTCTACCCTTCTTGGAGAGTGCGACAGGAGATTCAGGGAGGTGGTTTTGGAGGTTGATTTGGGGTCTGGCCATGCACAGCATCCTTCGGTTCTGTTGACCGATACTTTGACCAATTTTAACCATCGATTGGACTTTTTCAAGAAAGCCGTCTGTTTCCTTGCTGGGCGGTTCAACTCTGGTTCTGACTTCGTGTCGATCAACGGAATTATCGGACTGGATCTCATTTGCTACATGTTTGCAGGGTTGGGCCTTTTTCGTCCTGGCTGGACTAGTCACATTTGGTGAGGTGGACACCTTTTGCCCGCGGACCGATTCTTTTCTCTGTGAAGGATCCCAGCTCTTTTTCAATAACGGCAGATTCTTCATAGTGAGGTGCAAAGGGGATTGGAGCGGATCTTCAGTGTTGAGTCTTTGAGAACCCAGATATTTTTGCGTAATTTGGGTAAATATATCTGTTAAAATGAGATGTCAATCTTATTTTTGTTTTTGCGTAATTTAGGCGACAATTTATCCATCGCACAACGTACACACCACACCACACACACACACACACACACACACACACACATATATATATATATATATATATACATATATTACACTCAATGTCTGAGTGAACCGTTCGTTATCAAATGTATCGCTTTTTTGACAATAATATGGAGGCACGGTGGAGTAATGGATAGCAAGGAATTGGTGAGCCGAGTTCGAATTCCCAGTCGAGTTCAATGCATTCACTTACGTGCTAATACCCTTGGGAAAAGTATGAATCCTCTTCTTCCCCCCTCCCCCTAACTAAGGGAAAATAGCAGGACAGACCTGGCTCTGTGGATGGCAGCTGGTCTACCACAGAAAGAAATGGCAACCGACTGCGGGAAAAAAATCTTTTAGACGACAATTTATCCCTCAAAACCTGTATTTCTGTTAAAATGACATGTCAGTGTTATTTTAATTTGTGTGTGTGTGAGTGGGGGTCATTTAGACGACAATTTATCCATCGCAACCTGTATATCTGTTAAAATGACATGTCAGTGTTATTTTCCGAGGGGTGTAATTTAGACGACAATTTATCCATCGCAACCTGTATATCTATTAAAATGGCATGTCAGTATATTTCATTTTTTTTTTTTGCATCATTTAGAATATTTTATCCATGTCACCTGTATGTTAAAATGACATGTCAGTGTTATTTTCATTTTTTTTTTTTTTGCATCATTTAGACGACAATTTATCCATCGCAACCTGTATACAGTCCTGGGCAAGACGATAAACTACATCCGACAGCAAAGACTTTGATCAGAAAGTTTTAAGGAGCATGAAACCAACTTTTAACTGCTGGTGTTTCCAGGTCCTCCCTGACCCGGGGTGGTAGCACCTGTCAGGGTCCCAGCTATGGGCAAATAGATAATTCAAAACACTATCAAAGTATAAAAATACGTTTTAATATTAGCAATACCTTTTTGAAAAAATTATTACCAGAAATACATTTTTGAAGATAAAATTATTTCCTGCAAAACATTATTACCAGCAAAATTGTTTAAAAAAAAAATAAGAAAAAAAATTTTGTCGGCAAACAAAACAAACCAAATCAAATAACATATATATATATATATATATATATATATATATATATATATATAATTCCAAAATACTTTTACAAACATTGGGGGCAACTAATTCCCCAAAAAGGACAAAAGATTCAATAAACATATGTCCGCATTTTCGTTCTTGTGTTATTAAGTTTAAATAAAGT
>CAHIKZ030001826.1:5000-60000 GCA_903632075.3 Acanthosepion pharaonis | reverse complement strand
TCATTATGCTATTTATTTTTATATATTCAAATGTATTCAACATAATAAAAACAATCCAATATAGCATAATTTCAATTTCTTATATTTTTTATTTTCCATATATAAAAAAAATTTTAAATTTGAAATTTTTAATTTACAAATGTCTCTTTTCGTTTAATTTATAAACCTATACAAAATTTTTATTAAAACAAGAAAAATAATTTTGGTAATAAATTTGTTTTTTAAATCTTGTTAGCCTGTTTCAATCATTAAATTTATGAAAATTGCTAATAATTTTTTTTTGAAATTTTTTTTTAACTATAATAAATTGATTAAAATATATATATATATATATATATATATATATTGCTCATTAAGAGATAAACAGAATCTTTGGACAAAAAAAGAGAGAAAAACAAAAGGGATGAATTTATCTGCATTTTTTTATATGTGTATAAATTCTTCTTTCTGTTTTTTGTACAATTTAAATCTTCCTGATTTTTTAATATTAACAAGAATTTATGTCTTTTTCTTTCTTTTTTCATTTTTTTTTTTTTTTTTTGGTCATTTGTACTTTAACATCTTTTCGAATATTTTTATAATCATTTATTTCCTTTTCGTATTTTTTTTTTTTCTTTTTTTTGTTTTATTTATTGAAAGAATATCCCAAAATTTATCCCTTTGTCTCATTGGTGAAAAAATTCTTTTTTCAATGTTCCCCAGAATAAGTTATATTAATTCCTAATCGATTTCTTTTCTTTTCTTTTTCCCAAATCGCATCTGAGCCGAGCAATTAATTCAAAAATCAGAAATTAGTTTCCTCATTCAAAAATTTATCAATCAGTCACTGATTGGCTCTTTCGCAACACAACATTGATTTCTTTTAAATAAACAACAGCTGAATATAATTCAGTATCTCTTTCTGTAGATATTGTTCTGAGTGAGTCCAGTGGAATCGGTACATTTCTAAAAGGTTCATCGATTTCTGCCAGTAGATTTTCCTTGCTATTTCTATCTTTTAAAAAATGCCAAACTATAAGAATTAATAAAGTTTTAGCTGACTTTTATCAGGGGTGTCAATATAGTCCGATGGCAAGTTAAATTCCTGATGGATTGATTTCCCTGATGAAATGGGCCACCCCCATATATCAAATAAAAATTTAATAATAATTTTTTATTATTGACAACTGTTTTAGAAATAAAAAATAAATAAGAAATTTATAAAATCGTTTGCATTCTATCAGTTGCTCTTTTTTCCAATGTGAGAAACATTTTTCAAAACTGAAGAATCATAAAGAGAAACTTAAATAATTCGCTGCCTGAAGAGAATTTGGAATGAATACATGTTGCTATAAATTGAAAATTTATTGTTAGATGAATTGAGTGCAGAAATTTGGTATTATTTTAAGATTTGATAAATCTGATTTGAATTGAAAAAAAACTGTCTATATTTAAATAAAATTCCCTAATAGCAAGTTTCTTTTAATTGATGAAGTGCTCCTCCTATAACAAAATAAAAATGCAATCAAAGAAATCAAAAACAGACAAATGTTTTTAGTTTAAAAAATGAATATGGAAATTATAAAAATTTTGATTTGCACCCTATGAATGTGAAAGGACATTTTTCAATTTTTTTTGATTGATCATAAAGATTTGTTAAGAAATTCACTAAGGAGAATTTCTAACTGAATTGATTTCGCTATCATTTATATTTTTTTTTAAAATTTTTATCTTTGAAAAAAAAATGCCATGACTCTATTTGAATTAACGGTATTTGGCGGTCTGGTCAGGGTATCTTGCTGGATTTGATTATTGTATAAACACAAATGAATATAGTTCAGTATCTCTTTCTTTGAGATATTGTTCTGAATGAGTTCAATGGAATCGGTACATTTCTACTTTGGTATCGATTTAGACCTAACACATAATGTTCATGTCTATCTTTTTAAAATTAGCCATGACTATAAAATTAGACAATATTTGGCGGACTGGTTCAAAATGTCAAGCTGGATGCCCGAAAGCAAAGGGTCCCTTTTAAATGGACTGGGTCCCTGATGAAATTTGAAACCCCTATTTAAATAAAATAAAATAAATTTAATAAACATAGACAACTGTTTTAAAATAAAAAACCTGAATAAAAGAATTTTATAAAAAAATCGTCTGCATTCTATCAGTTAATCTTTAAGTCCAATGTGAGAATTACATTTTTAAAGCTGTAATCATAAAATGACAAAGTTAAGAAATTCGCTGCCTGAAGAGAATTTGGAATCAGACATGATGCTATACATTGAAACTGAATTGTTATATGAATTGGATGCAGAAGCAATTATTGGCAGATTCTAAAAATCATCTCTGTGAAGACAGACGATTGCTCTAAAACTGAACTGCATGCAATGTTCTATGAGACTTTTGAAGTATCTGTTAATGTTATTGTGCAATGAACTCTTTAGAAACTAGTTTACACATGCCATCAAAATTTACACCCAGGAGGAATGTATTATAAGTAATATGTATTATATTGTAAGTAATTTCCATTTAATCCAAATACAATTTTTTAATTCTAAAATAGATCGTTGTTAAATTTAATTACAATGTACAATGTATAAATAAATTTGGAAAATTTTAGTCGTATATTATCCTCATAAATTTTATTTATTTAAAGAAAAAATTATGCTAACTGCAAAATTTTATCAAAAGCACAATATTTTTGATAAACTTTTAAAATACATTAATAATTTCCTTAACATCTGTAGTTCCATCTGTAATTTCAGAAAGGTGTTTATTTTTTAATCCTACTAAGACAACGCATCATTTCTCTTATGTTTTTTTTTTTTTTTTTTTGTTCTTCCTTTTCATTTTTTATATATATATATATATATATATATATATATATATATATATATATATATATATATATTGTATATGTGTGTGTGTGTGTGTTGCAATGTGTTGTGAAAATAAAATTCACAAAAAATGTTGCTTTTTATTTTTTATTTTTAATGTGTATTATATTGTTTTTTTTTTTATCGAAATTCTCGTTTTTGGAACTCTCTTAGCTTTATAGTTTCTTGAAATGAAAGTCATCTTTTTCTCTTCATGAAATTTAAATGCAATGTCAATCGTTATCTTTTTTTCTTCTTAATTTTTGTTCTTTTATTGTCCTCTCTCCATTAATAGTTTTTTTTTTTCTTAAATGATTTCTCAATTTGATTTTGAAAAATTTAAATATTATTGCCAATCGTTATTTTCTGTCTTTTTAATTCTTGTTCTTTTATTGTCCTCTCTCCTTAATAGTGTTTTCTTTTTCTCATATTCTCAAAAATTGATCTTCAAAAATTTAAATTGGTTGCCAATCGTTATTTTCTGTCTTTTTTAATTCTTGTTCTTTTATTGTCCTCTCTCCTTAAAGTAATTCATTATTTTTTTCTCATAATTTCAATTTGATCATCAAAAATTTAAATGCAATGTTGAATCGTTATCATCTGTCTTCTTAATTCTTGTTCTTTTATTGTCCTCTCTCCTTAATAGTCTTTTTTTTTCTTTTATTCTCAATTTTTTCAAAATTTAAATATGATGCCAATCGTTATTTTCTTTCTTTTTCTATTTTTTTTGTTCTTTTTTTTTTTTTCTCTCCTTAATAGTGTTTTTGATTTTTCTCATATTTTTCAATTTGATCATCAAAATTTAAATGCAATGTCAATCGTTATCATCTGTCTTCTTCTTCAATTCTTGTTCTTTTTTGTCCTCTCTTTTAATAGTGTTTTTTTTTCTCATATTCTCAATTTGATCTTCAAAAATTTAAATTAATGCCAATCGTTATTTTCTGTCTTTTTTAATTCTTGTTCTTTTATTGTCCTCTCTCCTTAATAGTGTTTTTTTTTTTCTCATATTCTCAATTTGATCATCAAAATTTAAATGCAATGTCAATCGTTATCATCTGTCTTCTTAATTCTTGTTCTTTTTATTTTCCTCTCTCCTTAATAGTGTTTTTCTTTTCTCATATTCTCAATTTGATCTTCAAAATTTAAATAAATGCCAATCGTTATTTTCTGTCTTTTTAATTCTTGTTCTTTTATTGTCCTCTCTCCTTTATATTTTCTTTTTTTTTTCTATTCTCAATTTGATCATCAAAATTTAAATGCAATGTCAATTGTTATCTTCTGTCTTCTTAATTCTTGTTCTTTTATTGTCCTCTCTCCTTAATAGTGTTTTCTTTTTCTCATATTCTCAATTTGATCTTCAAAAATTTAAATACAATGCCAATCGTTATTTTCTGTCTTTTTAATTCTTGTTCTTTTATTGTCCTCTCTCCTTAATAGTGTTTTCTTTTTCTCATATTCTCAAAAATATCTTCAAAAATTTAAATTTCAATTCAATTGTTATCTTCTGTCTTCTTAATTCTTGTTCTTTTATTGTCCTCTCTCCTTAATAGTGTTTTCTTTTTCTCATATTCTCAATTTGATCTTCAAAAATTTAAATGCAATGTCAATTGTTATCTTCTGTCTTCTTAATTCTTGTTCTTTTATTGTCCTCTCTTCTTAATAGTGTTTTCTTTTTCTCATATTCTCAATTTGATCTTCTAAAATTAAATGCAATGTCAATCGTTATCTTCTGTCTTCTTAATTCTTGTTCTTTTTGATGTCCTCTCTCCTTAATAATGTTTTTTTTTTTCTCATATTCTCAATTTGATCTTCAAAAGTTTAAATGCAATGTCAATCGTTATCTTCTGTCTTCTTAATTCTTGTTCTTTTATTGTCCTCTCTCCTTAATAGTGTTTTCTTTTTCTCATATTCTCAAATTGATCTTCAAAAATTTAAATGCAATGTCAATTGTTATCTTCTGTCTTCTTAATTCTTGTTCTTTTATTGTCCTCTCTCCTAAATAGTGTTTTCTTTTTCTCATATTCTTTCACACCCCTGCATCTCAATGCGATTGTTTTCTTGCTTGAAGAGAAACGATTAAATTCTAAATGCAATGTCAATTGTTATCTTCTATCTTCTTAATTCCTCTTTTTTTATTGTTCTCTCTTCTTAATAATGTTTCTCTTTTCTTATATTCTTTCTGTTGTTTTCAGTCCTTGTGGGAATGACTACAAGATACCTTCACCTCCCCTATTATAGGCGAAAGCACACAGATGCATGCTGGGATACCGGTTCTTGTTTTCATCAGACTCAGTCCTGGTCTGTCTTGTCTTGAAGTCAGAATGCTATGTTTGCTTGCTCTTCTGCGTCAACCTCAATTCTTAGTTTGTAAACTTTTTGCCATATTACTGTTGCTTTGCTACTCGCTCCTCAATAATATAATATTCTTCCATACTGAGAGTTATTGGCTTTGCCTTTCTTTGGGTGAAATGATTAATATATATATATATATATATATATATATATATATATATATATATATATGAGATTACATGGCAACGCCATCTTTCTGCTAATTACAAAACAATAAATGACTAGGAATTAAGTTTATAAGTGGGCGGTTATAAGATTGTCAGAGACTATGTTTTATATATTTGTTATTACAATATGGCGACTGGTCAGTACTGGATGAACTTTGTTCAATAATTAGATTCTCCGAAGAACAAGTGCATTCCCATAGTTTAAAGTGTCTTCGCTTTGAATTGTCTGTTAAATCGATGGCATTATTAAAAAAGAAAATTTGATGTCAATGTGGGCCGGACAGAGACTGGGTGACGGGAACAGAATTTGCCTTCGATTAGAAAAATAACAGACAGACGAATAAAAATGAAATATAGAAAGATTACCTCCCTTTGTTTTTCATTGTCAAAAAGATTAAACGAAAATATCTCATTCTTTTTAAATTTGGTGAATATGTTTTAGTGTTTTTCATTCATTGGTCACTCCTTGTTTAAAAAAAAAAAGCTGAGGTTTCTTTTATATCTTTTTCGTTTGATTTTCCTTCTTTATTTTCTTTCTTTCTTTCTTTCCGGTGAAACGTTTTTCGTTACTTAATTCTCTTAGACTTTCCCTTTTTTTTCCTTTGTCCTTTTCCTTTCTTCTTGTTTTGGTTGTATGGTTTTATATCTTCCTGCTTTCTTTTTTTTGTCTCCTTTGTCTCTATTTTCACATTATTTCCTCTGTGATTAATTGTTCTTTCTTCAAGCTTTTTATTTTCCATTTTGGAACACAAAGGGTTAACCAAATTGTCTACGAGATTAAATTACAAGCAATTACTCAATTTCTGACTTCCTCTCACTCTCTCTCTCTCTCTCGCTCTCTCTTTTTTGTCTCTCTAATATATATATATATATATATATATATATATATATATATATATATATATTCGAAATAAATATATATATATAATTATTCGAAAATTATAATTATAAATTATTATATATATAAATTATAAATTATTATATATATATTATAAATTATTATTATATATATAATTATTTATTCGAAAATTATAACATAAATATATTATAAAATCACTACAAAAATAGCCATTTTGTTTCAACAAAATGGTGTCTTTATCAATATCTATGTGTTGTTTCAACACAATCACTTGTTAAGACACCAGAGTGTTGAGAAAAAAATGACTATTTTTTGAGTGATTTTATAATTCGTATTTATGTTTCCATTTTAATAATTTATTTGCTTATGTAAATTATTATTGAGCACTTTTTAAGAATAGCATTTTTTGGTTATGGAAATTTATTCCAGTATAAACCAATCCTATAAAATATATATATATATATATATATATATATATATATATATATATATATATATGTGTGTGTGTGTGTGTGTGTGTGTGTGTGTGAAGGTTGTCCATAAATTCGATTTACAATTTTAAAAAAATATTACAAAAAGCAATTGAACAGACAAAAATGTAGAATTGTTACAAAATGAGGAGTGATATTGATATTTTTAACATTTTTTGACTTCAATTTAATCCACCTCTATATAAATTTTCATTAATTGCAAAAAGATGATCAAGATGGTAATCGATTTCTTGCCATGTTTATGTAATTTAGCAATGGTCACAAGGGCATCAACGATCTCTTTTTGTTCGATATATTTTAATATAACCCCATAGAAAGAAGTCCAAGGGAGTGATATCTGGTGAACAGGTACCAGAGAATTGGGCCATGCTTTCCAATCCACCAGTCTGAAAAATATGGGGTTCATTTAACAGTAAAACTTTCATCAACAGGTATGTTTAAAATACAATCAAATGCAATGTTTGCAAAGCTTTGATAACTACTGAGTACATAGAATAAATCTGATTAAGATATCTCATCAATTGCTTTTTTAAAATATTCTTTAAATTAAGGTGACTATATGGATACCCCATATATATATATATATATATATATATATATATATATATATATATATATATATATATATATATATATATATATATATATATATGATTGAGATCGGGGAGCCGAGTTCGAATTCCAGTCGAATCCATTACATTCACTTAGGTGCTAATAAATACCCTTGGGAAAGGTATTAATCCTCTTCTTCTCTCTCCAGCTATGAGTAAATAGCAAGACAGTCTAGTTTTTTTTAGCCTTGGATGGCAACTAGTCTAGGAGAAGGACAACTCTGAATTCAAAATCTGCAGAGGGTCATTTGGTGATCTTGTGGCATGTAGTGCACCAGGTCTCTGTATTCAGCCCTTCAAAATGTGTGGTTGGTTCTGCACAAAGCCTTCACCACTAGAATCAAATCATATGTGCTGGTGTCTGTCTCTGTTGGTTCCTAGGAACTGAGCTGTTGACCTTTATACTTCGTATATGACGGAAGGGGCCACCATATATATATATATATATATATATATATATATATATATATATAAAAAAATTGAACATAGAAGTCAAAACTTAGAGGCGACAGTCTGTTTCATGCTATATGCAATCGTCAGGCCACGTGTGCTGTTATTTTTCTCGGCTATTTATACATATACGGGTCAGTGGTGCATTGTGGGTAGTCTATTATGGCGGTTATTTTACCGGAAGTCGTTTATTTATTTATTTGGGTTAAATTATTTTGCTTGTTTTTATTTAATTTTATTTTTTTTTTCTTATTTTATTTATTTATTTATTTATTTACTTATTTTTTAATCAGTGTTTTTTATTAATGTAGTAAAAATTTGTTTATATCACTTATTAAATAGTTTTGTTTTGGTTTGAGAGTTTAATTAAAGCTATTTGTTCCGTTTGGATTCGACATAGATATAAAAACTAACCTAAACGAAGTAGATTTTCTAGATGTTACCTTCAACCTAACAAAAGGCACATATAAACCATATAGAAAACCTAATGATAAACCACTCTATATACACACATCTTCCAATCACCCACCATCTATAATCAAACAGATACCAAGATTGATTCACCCCGGGCTTTCCGAAAATTCCTCCAATGAATCCATATTTAACAAAGCTAAGAAAGACTATGAAACAGCCCTAAAAGATAGCGGATTCCCAGCAACACTCACATACTCACCACAAAAACACAAAAATTTAACAGGAGAAGAAATATCATATGGTTCAACCCACCCTACAGCAAAACGTAAAAACAAACGTAGTCTATTTTGGCTGGTTATTTTTAATACCCTATACACACATCTTTTTATCACCGTATCACACACAAGATTGATTCATCTTTCCAAATCACCCACCATCTATAATCAAACAAGATACCAAGATTGATTCACCCCACTCACTTTCCGAAAAATTCCTCCAATGAATCCATATTTAATAAAGCTAAGAAAATACTATTAAACAGCCCTAAAAGATAGTGGATTTGATTCAAATTTATCCCATCCAATGAATCCATATTTAATACATAAACAGCCTCACCACAAAACAAAAAAAGGCCAACAGGATAAGGAAATATCATATATATCAACCCACCCTACAGCAAAAATGTAAAAACAAACGTAGTCTATTTTGGCGGTTATTTTATATATACACATCTTCCAATCACCCTATACACACACATCTACCAATCACCCACCATCTATAATCAAACAGATACCAAGATTGATTCACCCCGGGCTTTCCGAAAATTCCTCCAATGAATCCATATTTAACAAAGCTAAGAAAGACTATGAAACAGCCCTAAAAATATAGTGGATTCCCAGCAACACTCACATACTCACCACAAAAACACAAAAAAAGGCCAACAGGAAAGAAATATCATATGGTTCAACCCACCCCTACAGCAAAACGTAAAACAAACGTAGTCTATTTTGGCGGTTATTTTACTATATACACACATCTTCCAATCACCGTATACACACACATCTACCAATCACCCACCATCTATAATCAAACAGATACCAAGATTGATTCACCCCGGGCTTTCCGAAAATTCCTCCAATGAATCCATATTTAACAAAGCTAAGAAAGACTATGAAACAGCCCTAAAAGATAGTGGATTCCCAGCAACACTCACATACTCACCACAAAACACAAAAAAGGCCAACAGGAGAAGAAATATCATATGGTTCAACCCACCCTACAGCAAAAACGTAAAAACAAACGTAGTCTATTTTGGCGGTTATTTTACTATATACACACATCTTCCAATCACCCTATACACACACATCTACCAATCACCCACCATCTATAATCAAACAGATACCAAGATTGATTCACCCCGGGCTTTCCGAAAATTCCTCCAATGAATCCATATTTAACAAAGCTAAGAAAGACTATGAAACAGCCCTAAAAGATAGCGGATTCCCAGCAACACTCACATAACTTGTTGACACCACAAAAATTAAAAAAAGGCCAACATTTTCATATCTTCATTTTAATTTGCAAAGAAAAATCATATGGTTCAACCCACCCTACAAAAAAAACGTAAAAAAAAAAATAGTCTATTTTGGGTTTTTTTGCGGGGTTATAATGGATACTATATACACAATATCTTCCAATCACCGTATACACACATCTACCAAATCACCCACCATCTATAATCAAACAGATACCAAGATTGATTCACCCATCTCTTTTTTTATTTAAGTAAAAATTCCTCCAATGAATCCATATTTAACAAAGCTAAGAAAGACTATGAAACAGCCCTAAAAGATAGTGGATTCCCAGCAACACTCACATACTCACCACAGTGTCACTTGCCAGATAATTAAATTGTTGTACTTTTTTGATTTTCATATCTTCATTTTTCAATTTGCATAAGGAAAAAAGACATGATGAAAATTGGTGAGTTCCACGACGCTCAACTGCTGTGACAAAACCGTCTTTCGACAATTCGATAATAATGTCCTTTATTTCGGGTTTTTTTGTTTTTGTTTTTGGGGTTTTTTTGGCGGGGTTATAGCGATTAATTTTCCGTTCTATTCATGCGACCATTTTTTTTTTTCTTTTCTTTACATTTTTTTTAATGGACGCCGGGGGTTAGGATTTATGTTCAGACACCAGCACTCCAAATCACCCCCCTCCACAAAAAAAAAAAATCATGAGTTTTACTCCAGCACGCTCTCACTTGATGCGATTTTTATTAACAACGGTACTGTTGGGTTCCTCTCCGTTCAAATCTCTGTGGCTTCCTCGTATTTATATATATATAGTCTATAATAAGACATTTTTTTTTACATTCTTTGACTTGTTCTTTTTATAAAAACAATTCCCCTGAATGTTCAGCCAAATTACCTGCTCTCTCTCGCTTTCTATTTTTCCCGCTTTTTTTCTCTCTGATTTTTTTCTTTCTCTATTCTTCATATATATATATATTTTAAAGACATTTTTATGTTTAACGTTCTTTTTTATAGATACAAGTATTTAAGTAAATGCTCTGTTTATAATAAACAGTATTAAATAACATTTACCGGCCTGAATGTCCGAGAAAACTTTTCATAGAAAATATTCGTCCTTTTCAAAAGCCAAGCATACAGGAATCGAACCTGCATCCTATACGGAACCGTTATTTAGTCTAGTTTTCTAAGCGAAATAAAGGGTTCGAAATAAAGGGTTCAGTTCGAAATTCAAATCATTTGAAGAAGGCTGGAGCGTACAACGGCCGAAACGTTGTGATAAATATGGCGACAAAGATGAGGACAATAGTCCATATAATGTAAATAATGTACATAATACCTCATCTCAGAAATATAGACAAATATAATAATGTCTTAAAATAATTGTCGGACTTCGTCCATTTATTCCAATATATATATATATATATATATATATATATATATATATATATATATATATATATAGGGTTTGTAGATAAAAAAGTATTGTCGATATTTTAAAAATATATTTTTTTATTTTAGCGTTACACTGATTGTCATTTTATTATAAAAATTACATGATTTTTGTTTGAGGGTTCACCATTTGCTTATAGCTGGGACCCTAACAGGTGCTACCACACCGGGTAAGGGTGGGTCCAGGAACAACAGCAGTTAAGTGGCTGTTCCAAGCTCATAAAAAAACATCCAATCTCTGGATCAGATGCCTTGCTGCCGGATGTAGTTTATCGTCGTATCCAGGAACCCTCCCAATCAGAGGCCTTGCTGTCGGATCATCATACCCAGGATGTTTGGAGTGGGATGCTATGATTGATGACTTATGAGATCATTGTACACGAGACCCCCAAATTTTTACCAAAAAAAATGTAAATATTATTTAATATAGAAAATGAGAGTTAGTGTCAATGTAATACTTGCATATTGGGAATTTTCCAACGACCCACGGGTGGGCTGTGTGGGACTCTGGGTTTTAAAATGAACTCAGGCACTGAACGATACACCCGTGGCGCCGTGGGTAATAAATACTATCTATGATATCCTGGCCACATATACCAAACAGTGTTAAAACATAAAATCGCTTATCCCCAAATTAATTAAGATATAGTGTTGTGGCCCTGGGGTAACAAGGGAATTGACCCTTGGGAGCCAACGTGATTCCAAAATATAATCTCATTTTAACCATGTGGCGGAAAACAAGAAGATTCAGTCAAATCACCCAAGCAACCAACAGTAGTGGGGGGAGTTCATGGAAGAGTTCATGTGAGAGTTTATGGGAGAGTTTATGTGACAGTTTAGTGGAGAATTCATGGGGGAATTCATTGGAGAGTTCATGGAAGAGTTCATGAAGGAGTTCATGGAAGAGTTCAGGGGAGAGTTCATGGAAGAGTTCATGGGAGAGTTTATGGGAGAATTTAGTGGAGAGTTCATGGGAGTGTTCATTGGAGAGTTCATGGAAGAGTTCATGGAAGAGTTCACGGAAGAGTTCATGGGAGAGTTCATGGAAGAGTTCATGCGAGAGTTTATGGGAGAGTTTAGTGGAGAGTTCATGGAAGAGTTCATGGGAGAGTTTATGGGAGAGTTTAGTGGAGAGTTCATGGAAGAGTTCATGTGATAGTTTATGGGAGATTTACTGGAGAATTCATGGGAGAATTCATGGGAGAGATCATGGAAGAGTTCACGGAAGAGTTCATGGGAGAGTTCATGGGAGATTCATGGAAGATTTCATGGGAGAGTTCATGGAAGAGTTCATGGAAGAGTTCAGGGGAGAGTTCATGGAAGAGTTCACGGAAGAGTTCACGGGAGAGTTCATGGAAGAGTTCATGTGATAGTTTATGGGAGATTTAGTGGAGAATTCATGGGAGAATTTATTGGAGAGTTCATGGGAGAGTTCATGGAAGAGTTCATGGGAGAGTTCATGGAAGAGGTCATGTGAGAGTTTATGGGGCAGTTTAGTGGAGAATTCATGGCAGAATTCATTGGCGAATTCATGGAAGAGTTCATGGGAGATTCATGGAAGAGTTCATGGGAGAGTTTAGTGGAGAGTTCATGGAAGAGTTCATGTGAGAGTTTATGGGAGAGTTCAGTGGAGAATTCATTGGTGAGTTCATGGGAGAGTTCAGGGAAGAGTTCATGTGAGATTTTATGGGAAATTTAGTGGAGATTTCATGGAAGAATTCATTGGAGAGTTCATGGGAAAGTTCATGGAAGAGTTCACGAAAGAGTTCATGGGAGATTTGGGGGGGAGTTTTGTGGAGAGTTGACGGAAGAGTTCATGTGAGAGTTTATGTGAGACTTTAGTGGAGAATTCATGGGAGAATTCATTGGTGAGTTCATGGGAGAGTTCAGTGAAGTGTTCATGTGAGAGTTTATGGGAGATTTAGTGGAGAATTCATGGGAGAATTCATTGGAGAATTCATGGGAGAGTTCATGGAAGATTTCATGGAAGAGTTTATGGGAGAGTTTATTGGAGAGTTCAGGGAAGAGTTCATGTGAGAGTTTATGGGAGAGTTTAGTGGAGAATTCATGGAAGAGTTTATGGGTGAGTTTATGGTAGATTTAATGGAGAGTTTATGGAAGAGTTCAAGGAAGTGTTAATGGGAGAGTTCATGGAAGAGTTCATGGGTGAGTTTATGGGAGAGTTCATGGAAGAGTTCATGGGAGAGTTTATGGAAAGTTCATGGAAGAGTTCATGGGAGAGTCCATGGAGTGTTTATGGGAGAATTCATTGGCGAGTTCATGGGAGAGCTCATGGAAGAGTTCATGAGATGTTTCATGGGAGAGTTTATGGGAGAGTTCATGGAAGAGTTCATGTGAGTGTTTATGGGAGAGTTCATCGGAGTGTTCATGGAAGAGTTCATGAGAGAATTTATGGCAGTGTTCATCGATGGTAACTTTCCAACACCCAAATTCAGTTTTATCTCTCTGTAATTTTTTATTTTGTTCTTATCTCAATTTGCTTAAATCCAGTAGATGAGATTAATGGAATTATTGATGTGGACAAAAAATAAATAGAATATATAAAATTGATTGATTGATTCGATTTTTATGGCTTATCAACCCTTTGCTAGTTATTTGGAGAAATAGAAAATACTTTTAGATGACAAGATTGTTATTTTTTGGAGGTAATAATTGTTTAGAGATTCTGGTCTTACGAATTAGCTCATATCATGGGGAAAAGATATAGATTCCTATCTTTACTAAGGGTATTTGTGCTTAAGTGAATTAGAACTCGGTTATCCGATCAACAATTCGGAGTCATTATCCACGATACCACACGTATCAGGTGCTGTGGAACAGAGATATGAATGGACTGACACATGAATAAACTGAGATAGATAGATAGATAGATAGATAGATAGATAGATAGATAGATAGATAGATCTGAAGATATTTAGATAGATAAAGAGATAGATCTGTATGAGCAGACTGAGATAGAGAGAGAGAGAGAGAAAGAAAGACAAAGCTAGCTAGATTAGTGGTTCTCAACCGGGGTCTACATGGACCCTAGGGGTCCATGTAATATTTCCGGGGGTCCACAGGCAAAACTCAATTGTTGTGTTAATTAAAAATAGTAATAATAATTATTATTATAATTATAGTAGAATATTTTATTTGTATTAAATTAGTTTTCATTTAAAAAATAAAGCTTAATCGTATACTATTTCTTTGATAATTAAAACCTTAAAATTTATATTAGTGAAGAATAGAAAATTGTTCTTATGTCCAATAGCTATGAAGGGGTCCACCAAGATAAAAAGAAGGGGAAAGGGGTCCATGGGTAAAAAAAGGTTGAGATCCACTGAGCTAGATAGATAGATAGATAAATAGATAGATATGTGATCGCACTGAGGCCAGTGCAACCGACGGTTGTGGGGGTTGCTGGCAATTTTTGTTCCTAGCCCGGGTGTACGCGCTCGGGTACCCCACCTTTGTTTGACCTTGTGTCGCAACACGTCTTAATGGGGAGACAGAGTAAATACTTAGTAGCAACTGTTTGCAAGTGTGTTAACAACTGCAGCATAGCAATATATATCTTCCTATTAAATTTAGTTTAGTCCTGCCACAAGGCTACAAGCGAGTGTACTACTCTGAAATATTAATAGTCTTTCAGAAACATTGACTAAACTTTACTCCTTGACGAGGAATCAAGCGGTTTGCCACAACCAAAGCGCCACCCTTTCCACAGCAAGCAAGCTTTTATAGAAATGTTTATGTGATGAATGCTGGCGTTTATTGTTGTGCTTGGCAGCCGACAAGTCAGAGAGCGAATCGGAGACGGAATGAATGAGTCATCGTAATTAACCTGACCTGTTCCGACCGCACGATCGCACATGCGCACAGCCATAGAATTCGATAGAATTGCAGGAAAAACATCTCATAATCCCAATAAGAACGAAACAGAACGAAATTCAAACGCTGTTTATTTACTCTTTTAAAAATATGACAGCATTATTTATGTATAGATAACTTATACAAATATATACATCAATAATATATATATATATATATATATAAGCAATATATGTAAGCAAATATATGGATATAGATCCGACAGTATGAAGAAAAATATATACGGAAAAAAAACAAACAAAAATCCTTATATACAATTATGCAGTTTTAATGTTAATATATCAACGTCGGACGTTTCGGTCTAATAAACCATCTTCAGGACATATTCATAAAATATAATTAACATTATCAACTGAATGGATTGCCAACCAAGGCTCAGAGAGACTCCATTCACCCTCCTCTAAGAAAGACTATCCCGCGCCAGATTCCAACCTGGTGTTTAAATGCTTCGCGGTAAAAGGTACTACTTGTACCCACTGCCACTTCCATACATAGAACAGACTTCATACTGGTTCGTAAGAAGTGGCAGAATAGCATTAAGGACTGCCGAGCATACTCATCTTTCTCTTCCGTGGGATCTGACCATCGAATCGTCTCTGCCACAGTTAAACTGAGTTTTAGAGTTTCGAAGAGACCAACTGCGGATCCCATGAAATCTATTGACTGGAAAGCGGTCTACCGTGACAAGAATCTATCATCTCAGTATGCAGTGAATGTGTTTAACAGATTCCAAGAACTCTTTCACTACAACCCAGAGAACTCAGTTAGATTCAAGGAACATAGACCTGATCTATGGAAACTTGATTAAAGCCAACGAGGAGGTGGCTCTATCTACATTCCCCAAAAAACCAAAATCACGAAGAAGTCCAATTAGTTCAGGCATCAAAATCTCAGAAGCTCGAGAAAATCTCAAGAAAACCTCATCGATGTACCCTTGCCACCCTTCTTGCAATAAGAAGAAGTTAACAGCTGCAAAAAAATCCCTCGACCATGCTTATCTTGAAGCTGAAGAAGCTTATATAAATGGGAAAATAACTGATATTTCCCATCTTCATATCAACCAACAACACTTTGCAGCTTGGAAAACTATAAATGAACTAGTGGGAAAGGGATCAAAACCTCCACCAACAATCAAAGGGGGCAGCCGTGAGCAACGGCTTGGTAACTGGCTTTCTCATTTCAAAACCCTCCTTGGTAATCCCACAAGTCTTTCTGATCACGTGTCCCTCCCAAAAGTTAAAATTATTAGTGCTTTGAACATATCAACAGGAGAGTTCACCATTGCAGAGTTGAAATGTGTTCTAATGAAGACAATGAACAAAGCTCTTGGTCCTGACAAGATTCCGGTCATCTTGTGGAAGGACCCTATTTTTCACCAATTACTTCTTGATCTGTGTAATTATGCAAAGGCCAGCCACGTTTCACCAACCATCTGGCTACGATCGCAAATCATCCCCATCCCCAAAAAGGGCGATTTGACATTACCAACCAATTATCGCGGTATTTCGTTGCTTCCTATAGCTGCGAAAATCTATAACAAGCTTCTTCTAAATCGAATTCGCGCTGAAGTTGAACCCATTCTACGCAAAAACCAAAATGGTTTCCGCCCAGGTCGTCCCACTCTTGGACAAATTCTCACATTGCGTAGAATAATTGAGGAAATCACATTCTGCAACAAAACTGCAGCTCTTATCTTTGTAGACTTCAACAAAGCTTTTGACTCAGTCAACCGCGAGACTATGTTTGAAATTCTTGAACTCTATGGTATACCAGTAGAAATCATTGAAGCAATCAAAGTATTGTACACCAACACACAGGCCACTGTCCTGACCCCAGATGGAGAAACAGAATCTTTCTATATTCTGGCTGGCATTCTCCAAGGTGATACACTTGCACCTTTCCTTTTCATCATTGTAATAGACTACATCATGCGTATATCAGTGGATACAATCAAAGAAAATGGTCTGATGTATCAGCCTAAAAGAAGCTCACATCATCGTGCACTTTACATCACCGACGCTGATTTTGCTGATGACATTGCACTGTTGTCTGACAACCTCATTAGTGCCCAAGCACTCCTTTCTTCTCTTGAATCAGCAGCTAACTGTGCAGGTCTTCACCTAAATGAAACCAAAACTGAGTGTATGCCAATTAACATTTGCAACAATCATGAGATCCAAAATCTCTCAGATAACATCGTCAAATGTGTCGAAGACTATAAGTATCTCGGATCACACATCAAGAACTCTGAGAAAGATTTCAACATTATAAAAGGCATAGCATGGATTGCCTGTAACAAAATGGATAAGATCTGGAAATCCAATCTTGCTCGTCAATTCAAAATCCAACTTTTCCGCGTACTTATTGAGCCAATCTTACTCTATGGCTCTGAAACTTGGACTCTCTCAGCAAAACAACAGCGTCGTTTAGATGGATGTTATACACGTCTTTTTTTTTCAGAGTGCTTAATCTCTCATGACGAAACCGCCCAACTCTAGAAATGATATATGGAGACTTGCCAAGAGTATCAACTTTAGTTTGCAAAAGACGTGTCCAGTTCGCCGGGCATTGTGCACGTGCCACAGATGAACTTGTGTCATCATTTGTACTCTGGAGGCACCCATCATCTGACAATCGATCACGGAAGTTAACCTTTCCAGATAGGATAAAACGAGACATATTGATCCCTAAGGAAGATCTTTTAGGTGCTATGACAGATAGGGAATACTGGAGAGGTGTAGTGAGTTCTATCTCGGCTGAGGCCGCAAGATGATGATGATGAGGATGTGTGTGCAGATATGTAGAAAAATAGGAAAGAACTCGTTACGTAAATAATCCGGAGGTATTTAGTATTTTTGTTTTTATTTAAAAAAAAAAAACAGCGCTCTATACAGATGTAGAGCTTAAATTACTCAAGCGAAAATTTAGGAAATTCCTAAATTTTGGCTTGAGGATGAAACAGAGCTTGATACTTTAACTAAATTTAATTTTAATAATTATATTGAGTTTTTCGGCTCTCGTTTTTGAAACATGAGAACTCTTATGTAGCAGGAACCATATTTTTAAAAATAATTATAATATATATATATATATATATATATATATATATATATATATATATATTTATATATATATATATATATATATATATTTCACATAAATAATATTTTTTTACCCATATTTTTTTCCTTAATTATAATATATATATATATATATATATATATATATATATATACATATATATACATATATATATATATATATATATATATATATATATATATATATATATATATATTCACATATAATATATATATATATATATATATATATATATATATATATATATTATTTATGTGAATTTTTTTATGAATACTCCACTAGTTTGCTTTCTAAGAAGATAAAACAAACAAATCAAGAAAAAAAAATCCAAGCCAATGGATTTCAGATACGATTTTCGTTTGCGCCAACACAATGATGATGGCGATAAGCATTATGTTGCCCCAGTTTTACTTGTTAAATTGGCCTCTCCGCTTGCCAAGTATATCAGTATTTGAAATTTTTACTTTTACTTTGAATTTTGTTTCCTGCGAGTGTCAACTTTTCTAAGCTGTCTTTTCTCATTATGTGCCCTGTAAATTTAAACTCTTATTACTGAGGAGTGAGAAAAATAAAAGGAGAATAGACAAGAGGAGAGGAGACAAACATTGAAAGCGCATTTAAATTTTGGAAGATCAAACTTGTCTGGAAAGCGAGAAGCCGGAAGAGAGTTCCACAAGCGAGAAGTGCGCGAAAAGAAATTATTAGCATAAAACGTACGCTTACATCTAGCCAGATCAACTGTAAATTGATGAAACCTTGTTATCAATCTAGTACTGCGTTTAAATTCATAAACCTTAAGTACCATAACGAAAGGCACATCTGAACAATTATCATGAAAGTATTTATTAAAAAGTTACAGGAAAGCAACCTACCTGGGAAAGGGACTGAAGAGACACCATATTGCTGATTCTTCATTGGATTTTATCACTAACTCAGTAAATAGCAGGAGAACCGGGCCATATGTGGCAGCGATATTCTAAGCATGGACGAATGGTAGACTCATAGATATGTAAGATAGATTCTGGAGAGGAAAATTGTCTCGCACAACACAGTGAACCAACTTTCTTAGCAGCTGACCTAGCAATGGATTTAATATAGTCTTTTTACTTCATGTCAGCTGAGAACGCTTGCCCAAGAAGGCACAATATCCTAAGCATGGACGAATGGTAGACTTATAGATATGTAAGATAGATTCTGGAGAGAAAAATTGTCTCACACGACACAGTGAACCAACTTTCTTAGCAGCTGACCTAGCAATGGATTTAATATCGTCTTTTTACTTCATGTCAGCTGAGAACGCTTGCCCAAGAAGGCACAATATCCTAAGCATGGACGAATGGTAGACTTATAGATATGTAAGATAGATTCTGGAGAGAAAAATTGTCTTGCCCGACACAGTGAACCAATTTTCTTGGTAGCAGACCTAGCAATAGATTCTTTCCACTTCATGTCAGCTGAGACCGTTAGAACGAGAAGGGGCAACGAGTTTCCCGTCTGGAGTTTACCATCAACCATACTGATGGAAAGCAGAGAAGAGTCTCAGATAATTAATAAAGTGCCGTTCTGTTTTGAAGGCGTTAAAATTAATAAGCCATCATTTGCCCCAGTTAACAACAGACTGTAGATCATTTATTTATACTAGCCGCTAATTTGACCCCGATTTGTTTTACTATTTAGACATTTCCCAGAAAAAAAACTGTTTGAATAGAAATATTTTATGAATTTTAACTTACAATAGCGCAGGCTGTTCGGTTGAAGAATTGTGAATGTTCATATTACCATTACCACCACCAACTGGGACGAAAATAAACTCATTACAATCTTACTTTGTTTTCGAATTATTCCAAGATGGAGAGATTATTTCTAAATTCATTGATGAACCACATGGAAACCATCAGGTTTCCTTTTTTCCGTTAGTGGATGTGTGGTGGGAGATGCCGGCAAACTTTAGTCATCGAAACAGCCGTTCGGGTCCACACGATATGAAGAATATAACTTCGTCAACAAAATTCGTTGGCCCGTGCCAAAATAGAGCAGTTTGATTTTCCACTTTTTTTCGATAGTCAGCATGGCACTCGCTGTGAAAGCTGCGGTCTGCTGTGATAAGGACTGGCACCAAAAGTTGGATTCATAACTTTTAACCAATTTTGGAGTATTTTAGTTTTTTTGAAAAATGTACAGAAATTCTTAAGTTCCTCAGGTTTTTGCTTACAAACTGACTTCAGAATTTTACTATTCCAAGAATAAATCTAAATAAAATTGATACTTTTCTATTAAATACATTGAATGGGAAATATATTCAAACCACAATTCTATTGAATCACCACAAGGGAAATATGCATTTTTTTTTACTATATTTCATAAGTAAAAACTGTATAAAAATATTGTAAAAGATTACAAAACAAGCTACACGCTGAATAAAACTTGTTAGATCATTTCACAGATCAAAATTAATAAAACCAAAAAATAGATATATATTTATATAACACCATAATACTGCTGGGTACAAATTATAAGACAAAATGTTTTAAATTCGCTTTTTTTGTAATCACGCTAAAACTATTGCACTGTATAACATATTACATACTAACATAGGTAAATTCTTCAGAATACATTCACTTTGAAGTAAATGAAGATTTTATTTAACGGCAAAATTATATCATAAGCTAGCTCAGTCTCCTCATATCTATTTATCTATCTATCTATCTATCTATCTATCTATCTATCTATCTATCTATCTAATCCTGTTCATTATCAATCTATCGATCGATCGATCTATCTATCTCATTCTGTTCCTATCTGTCTTCAGTCTGTTCCTTTCTATCTATCTATCTATCTATCTATCTATCTATCTATCTATCTATCTATCTATCCCAGCCAGTTCATATGTATCTCTGTCTGCTCATATCTATCTATCTATCTATCTATCTATCTATCTATCTATCTATCTATCTATCCATTCTATCTATCTATATCTATCTCCATATATATATATATATATATATATATATATATATATATATATATATATATATATATATATATATATATCAGTCATTTCATATCTATCTATCTATCTCAGTATGGTCATATCTATCTATCTATCTATCTATCTATCTATCTATCTATCTATCTATCTATCTATCCCAGCCAGTTCATATGTATCTCAGTCTGCTCATATCTATCTATCTATCTATCTATCTATCTATCTATCTATCTATCTATCTATCTATCTATCTCAGTCAGTTCATATCTAACTATATCTATCTCCATCTATATATATATATATATATATATATATATATATATATATATATATATATTTATATCAGTCTATCTATCTCATATCTATCTCATATATGGTCATCTATCTATCTATCTATCTATCTATCTATCTATCTATCTATCTATCTATCCCAGCCAGTTCATATGTAACTCCAGTCTGCTCATATCTATCTATCTATCTATCTATCTATCTATCTCAGTCAGTTCATATCTATCTATATCTATCTCCATATATCTATATATATATATATATATATATATATCAGTCTATTCATATCTATCTATCTATCTCAGTATGGTCATATCTATCTATCTATCTATCTATCTATCTATCTATCTATCTATCTATCTATCTATCAATAGTTCATATCTATCTATCTCAGCCAGTTCATATCTATCTATCTATCTATCTATCTATCTATCTATCTATCTATCTATCTATCTATCTATCTATCTCAGCCAGTTCATATGTATCTCAGTCTGCTCACATTCATTCATCTATCTATCTATCTATCTATCTATCTATCTATCTATCTATCTATCTATCTCAGTCAGTTCATATCTATTTATATCTATCTCCATATATATATATCTATATATATATCTATATATATATATATATATATATATATATATATATATATATATCAGTCTATTCATATCTATCATCTATCTATCTCAGTATGGTATATCCATCTGTCTATCTATCTATCTATCTATCTATCTATCTATCTATCTATCTATCTATCTATCTGTCTGTTACCATCTGTCTATCTATATATCTATCTAACCCTGTTCATATCTATCTATCTATCTATCTATCTATCTATCTATCTATCTATCTGTCTGTCTGTCTGTCTGTTCCCATCTGTCTATCTATATATCTATCTAAGCCTGTTCATATCTATCTATCTATCTATCAATCTATCTATCTATCTATCTATCTATCTATTGATAACTGTTTTAAATTTGTATTGTTTTTTGAAAATCACTCTAAAACTGCTACACTGTATAACATATTACATCATAATATAGCTAAATTGTTCAGAATAAATTCCCTTTGAACTAAATGAAGGTCTTATTTGACGGCAAAATGATTTCATAATAATGTCCTTGATGCCATGCATCTTCTCGATATAGAGTTTTGTAAAGTTTCAGAAAGTTATAAAGATATATATATATATATATATATATATATATATATATATATATATATATATATAAGATGGTCTTAATACAGAAAAAAAAAAAATCTTAATATGCAATTATGCTGTATTAATGTTAATAATGGCATATTAAGATTTTTGTTTGTTTTTTTCTGTATTTTTTCAAATCTGTCGGATCTATATCCATATATTTGCTTATATATATATATATAAAATATAGATATCTATACTCGTTTCGAAAACCCTCGAATTTTTGATTTGCCAATTTTCCTGACGATCCGTTTAGGTAGGTTTGTCTGGCTCACTCGGTTTATATATATATATATATATATATATATATATATATATATATATATATATATATATATATATATA
Organism: Acanthosepion pharaonis; assembly: GCA_903632075.3. NCBI lineage: Eukaryota > Metazoa > Mollusca > Cephalopoda > Sepiida > Sepiidae > Acanthosepion > Acanthosepion pharaonis. The sequence goes on along the minus strand of CAHIKZ030001826.1, from coordinate 36,986 downwards.
TATTTAAAGTAAGTTATAAAAATTTCTATAAAGATTTCACTGATCAACGGAATGAAATTCCTTCTCTAAGATTTTTAAACTAAGCTTAATCTTTAAACTGGTTTCCTCAAAAAAAAAAATAGTAAGGATTTAGAAAATAATATTTTGTATCGTTATCTATCATGTGAATGCCCAAATTGAGTGTCACACCAAGGTTTTAAATTCGGCCTGCCCTACAGGCACAACCCTTGTTGAATTATTGATTGCAGAGTCTGCAATCCAAATATTTCAATGCCTTCCGGGCTAAAGGCTGACAATTTCTGACAAACCCTAGAGCAAATTCTTTTTTCTTATTCCCTATGCTTAGAACGCTCTTTAAAAATAATCCAGCTATTAAATACTGATATAAAAATGGTCTACCAAAGCCAGTGGTGGTGACATAGTCCGCTTCCAAATTATATTTCGGGATCGATATAAGTTTCCTCGGAACTTTCTCCATAACTTCATCCCCATCTAAAACTGTGGTTTCGATTCTTATCTTTGAGCTTTATAGGCAAAGTCAGTGAGATCTGGCAAAATGGAAGTTATATTTGTTGTTCTAAAGGAGAGTGGGACGAAATAAGGTTCTTAACCACTTCGGCATTGATTGGAGCCTCGAATTAATTAGCGAAAAGCGGTAAGTGCTAAATAGAGGAATAATTTTAGAGGTCAGAAGTTACTCTAATGTGGTCAAAACGAAAAGATCACAACGAGTGAAAAAGATTAAAAGATAAAATGATTCAGAGATTTAATTGCTAAAGATTTTATTACAGGAATGCATTGAAAATCAGGAAGAAAGGGATTGTCAGTGGTCAGGAATGAAGGCAAGCATTACTGATAGAATATATTATAGAATAGGAAATGCATCGCTTATGATTTTACTATAGAGAAAATGTAAAGGGATTGTGGAAATTACTGATAGAATAGGATTTTTATGTATAGGAATCGCATTGATTTTATCAGGAATTCATTGAAAATCAGGATTGTCAGTGGTCAGAATGAAGGCAAGCATTACTGATAGAAATATTATGTATAATGTAAATGCATGTGATTTTTTAAATAGGAATTCATTGAAAATCAGGAAGAATTTGAGTTGTCAGTGGTCAGGAATGAAGGCAAGCATTACTGATAGAATGGGCTTTGTATAATTTTTATCGGAAATTCATTTACTAAAATTGAAAATCAGGAAGAAAGGGATTGTCAGTGGTCAGGAATGAAGGCAAGCAAGAATATAGAACTTGTCTGCTATGTATTTGAGTGACTATGTATGTATGTGCGGTGCCAAAAATTTATACACATGAATGCGTTTAGTCTCGCTGAAACCTGCTCTCGTCCAGTTGGTTTGTGAGAAAGAAATGTCTCCGTAAAAAAAAAAATAATAATAATGGCCAACTGTCGGGTTCCAGTTCGCCATAATAAGATGATGCTCGCTTGAAGTACCTCTTGAAATTTTCAACTCAACCAGGTGTTCAACTACGAGAAGTTGGCTAACGCCATCTCACCTTTAATGATTGGCGAAAAAAAAAAACAACAGACTAACAGAAGATGGAGAATACTTCAGGTCGTACTGGACAGTGGTCAACATTCGAAATCTCCTAGAACAGCACTCGTCTAACCGATAGTCGATTGGTCTTGCGATAAAATAGTCACGAGTGGAATTGGTAAAGAATGATTATCGGACGGCGTTTGTAAGAGAGTTCTTGAAAAGGTATCCATTCGCGAGAAATATGGCTGACAGGTTCAGAAGTATGTGTTTTAATGGACAGGCGTCCAGGATGGGGTCAATCGCTGTTATAACTTCTGACTTTAGGATAGAAACATTAATGCAAACATATCTTTCTTAAATATTGTTCTTTATTTCTTCTCTCTTCCATTAGAACTTAGGTGATCATGGCTCTCCACAATTTCCTGTCCTTTGCAACTCTTTATAAATGTTGACCATAGATAAGAGAAGAATTAGATAGATAGATAATAAACATATTGAGATAGATAGATAGATAGATAGATAGATAGATAGATAGATAGATAGATATGTAAAAAATTAGATAGATAGATATGAACAAAACAAGATAGATAGATATGAAAAGATAGATAGATACATATGTAAAGTATTAGATAGATAGATATGTGTTTTTTAAATAGATAGATAGATAGATATATAAAGAATCAAATAGATAGATAGATAGATAGATAGATGTGTAAAGAATTAGATATATAGATAGATTAGATAGATAGATAATGAGATAGATAGATAGATAGATATGTAAATAATTAAATAGATAGATAGATAGATAGATATAAAAATTTTCTTATATAAATATAGATAGATAGATAGATAGATAGATATGATTAAATAGATATTTTAAAAGATAGATATTCCTTAGATAGAAATATAGACAGATAAAGATATGTAAAGAAATATCCCAGAAATAGATAGATAGATATATTCTCTATAGATAGATATAATTAATCTCTCTCTCTCTCTCTCTCTCTCTCTCTCTCATTAATTTGAAGGGGTATCTCCGCCTCCCCACCTTCTCCCTCCCTTTATTTATTTTGAAACGAGCTTTTTTACTTCACTCACGAAGAAAGACTTGAAGCACCTGAAAATCGAAGCAGGTGCTTGATCCAAGCCTTCACCTTCTCGACTCATTTCATTGCTCTTTCCAATCTCTGACTGTTTTTGCCATCTGCTTTGGACAACCTTCTCCCCCTCCTCCTACCTCCTCCTCCACCTCCTCCTCCTCCTCCTCCCCACCACCTCCTCCTCCCTCCTCCTTCCCTCCCTCCTCCTTCCTCCTCCTCCTTCCTCCTCCTTCCTCCTCCTCCTCCCTCCTCCTCCTCCTCTGCCTCCTCTGCCTCCTTGTCTTCTTTCTTCCATCCATCTATCCATCCATATTTACTTACTCTCCTTTTCTTCTCTTTCCATTATTTCTTCTTCTTCTTCTTCTTCTTCTTCTTTTATTTCTTTTTTTTTTGTATTTCCTCAAAAGTATAGCCACTGATCTTTGAGGCTAAGGTATATATATATATATATATATATATATATATATATATATATTGAACAATAAAAAAATATTAAAAAATTAAAATCTTCAGACACACTGGGTTTGTAGATTAATATTCTTTCGTTTTTTTTTTATTATTATTTCATTTAGATTCCTATATATATATATATATATATATATATATATATATATATATATATATATATATATAGTACAGTTAATCGATCCGTTGGTATATAATCCGGGTGGATCCTAGTAATATTAATTATTAAAACTGATCCACAGAGAGCAGATATATTTTTTGCAGCAATAAAAAAAAAAAAAACTCAAATTACCTCAACATATTTCAAGCCGTTATGTACGCGGTATCACCAGACCCTAGGGGCTTGAAATAGACTCTCTTCTATGCTGAGGTAATTTTTGTGTTTTTGCTGTAAAATACACACACACATATACACACACACACACACACACACGCTCGCGAATGGATACCTTTTCAAGAACTCTCTTACAAACGCCGTCCGATAATCATTCTTTACCAATTCCTCTCGTGACTATTTTATAGCAAGACCAATCGACTATCGGTTAGTGTGTGTGCGTGTGTGCGTACGTGTGTTAAATTTCTCAGAAGAATTCTAAGACAATTTGGATAAAATGAAGACAATTGGAAAATATTTTGAATTTAATGTGACTAAAAACATTTCGCTTTTAAACTTACCTTGATAAAGACGGATTGACAAAAGAAATATATTCCATTTGTCCTTTTTTATACACACACACAAATATATATATATATATATATATATATATATATATATATATATATAAGTCATGTGTTATTGAAAACTACAGATTCTTTTTCTTTCAATAATCTTCCTTACATTTTTCTTCCTGCTTTCTCGCAAGTTTCTTTGTATTTGGGTTTAATTTATTGAAACAAGACCCGTGAGCATTTTCGGTTGTTGGCAAATTCACATCATGGCTGTAAGTTTTTGGTTTTAACTAAGTTGCTTTTTATTTTTATAGGTAATATTTGGGGGCATTCAGACCGTGTTATTGTATTAGTCCATTAGTGATTTAAGAATGGGTTGGTATTTATTATTTGGAGGATTAGTTATTAAATATATTTAAGATGTTTGCGCCAGTATTAAATCCTATTTTATTTATGTTGGCTTTTTGGTTTTTAATTGTGATGGCTTCGAGAATTTGTAAGCGTTTTTTTGCATTTGTTTTTGTAGAGGATTTTGGTATTGTTGATTAGGATTTTTCCTATTTCGAAGGATTTGAATCTGTTATTAGTGCTATAAGTGTTATGAATAATCAAGAGTGGTTTCTCCTTGTTTTGTTACTCTCCTTTCTGAGAGAGCTATTTCTGTTTACTGGGGCTATAAAATTTACACTATATATTTATTTTTTATTCTCAATCTTTCTTAAAAAACTATGCCTGCGTACTTTTATATATTACAATAAGATTCAATTTTTATGGAACTGGTGTCATTAAGATTTCATGTAAGCCGACGTGAGAGTGTTGTAGTTGTGTGTCCTATATATGTACTAGTTTTATTATATAAGAAACACTCTGGAAACAGGCATGTAAACCTGTACACTACGTTGATTTTATTGAGTAACGGTTTGCTGGGAGTCGTATTATTTCTAACAATTAGGCTTGAGGTTTTAAATTTGGTGTAGTAAATTAATTAGTTTAATTTTTGTTGTTGGACAGGTTTGGTTTATCTGTTTATGGTATTAGTTATTTATAGTTCATTAAGTTTATGGTTGGGGTATTTGATTCCAATAGAATAGTTAATGATGTTATGTTTAGTTGAATTGATGTGATTTTATGAAATGCGTTTCATACACTCTCTGTGATCGTCATTTCAACTATTAATCTTTAAATTTTGAATTTATTTATGATTGCGTATATTCAAGTGTTCTGTGGTAATGGGGAACAATTGTCTATATATTTATATTTATATACATAGACAAACTAAATATGTTAAATTCTATCACTGATTTTTTTAAACTCAATAGATAAAAAACATATATAATATAAAAATAATATATATAATAATAATATATATATATATATATATATATATATATGTGTGTGTGTGTGTGTGTGTGTGTGTGTGTGTGTGTGTGTGTGTGTGTGTAAAAATATATAGAAAATAGGAAAGAACTGGTTAGGTAAATAATCCAAAAGTTCTTTAGTATTTTTGTTATTATTTTCAAAAATTTATAGTGCTCGATACAAACAATAATAAGCATAAATATAATTATTAATTTAAAATGAGAACTCTTATGTTTATGTTGAATCATATTTTAAATAAATAATTATATATATATATATATATATATATATATATATATATATATATATATTTATATATATATATATATACACACCAAATTTTATATATATAATAATTGTATTTTGTGACCCTTTTTTTAATTAAATTATGCTTTTGTAAGATCTTCAGACAAACTGGCTTATTTTTTAAAATTGGATCTATTTAAATAATTTGACTGTGTTTGGTGGCGACAGGGGCCATAATTTTTAAAGGTTGTTGTGCATTTGATTCCAAGAAAAGAATAGATTAATGGTGTTATTATTGTCTGTATTTTTTTTTTCTTTGTTATTATTATGGATATTTGAAAGGTAGCGTTTTATATGTTGGTCGATTAATTTATTGGGGAATGTGTTGTTTATGAGTTTTATATTGGTAAGTTCTATATATATATATATATGTGTGCACACACAGAGATTTATTCAAAAAGAAGGAGCAGATTTCAGAAATTTAATAAAAAACAAATGCCAAAAATTTTCAAAAAATAAAATTCATAGGAAAATGTTCACATTTATTAAATTAAATGGAAATTTATCTCAATCTTGTTTAAATGCTTATTTTTTGTTTTTTTTGTTTTTTTTATAATTTTATGTATGTTTTTCACTGTTATAATTGATGGAAAAGAATCGTCAAAAGGCCTCCCAGGTCAAAGATCTTACCCCATATGATTTTTTATCTGTCAGGGGGTATATACAAGAAACAGTCTTTGTTCCACCTTTGCTTATTGAAACCCTTGAAGATTTGAGACATCGAACTGTTGAATCTGTGAAATCATATCCACATTTTGAACTCATTTGATATATATTAAGAAGTGGAATTGATTTATATTTGTTTTGCAACACATAATGCTCATGTTGAGTGCAGACATGTTGAATAAGTTTAAAATAATAAATTTTAAACCTTTTCCTATCAAATAATATGTGGAATGCTTTTCTGTATCTTAGATATTTAATTTTAAATTAAATAATGTTCTTTAGTATCATCCCCCATTTGGCCACTGTGTATATATATATATATATATATATATATATATATATATATATATATATATATATATATAAATGTACGTCAAAATAAACATAACACTTTAAATTATACTATTAACTTATACTAAATACATAATAAATACAAAGCTCATCATATATTATTGATGTAATGAATATGCATACACCTGAATTCCCCATCACAATAATATGATTGGCTGGTGTCAGCCATAAATACAGACTGATGTTTATTGGGGAATATATTTTGATGAGTGTTTTATATTGGTAAGTTCTCTTGATCTATCTCTATATCTATATATATATATATATATATAAACATTATTTCAGAAACATTGTATTCTTTATGGTAATAAAATATGAATATCTTCTCTGAACGATGTAATTAATATAAACAATTAAAATATTTCATCTCAGAAAAAATATTTATTTTTTTAATTATAATTAAATACAATGGCTGATACGTCGTTATATATCTATTAGATTTCCACAACATCTGAACAATGTAAATAATGTAACTAGTTAAAAATTACCCCATATCAGAAATATTGACAGATCCTGAAAAATTTTTTATATTAAAACTAAAACATCATGAATATTGCAATAAATATGATGTACAAAAGTTCAAACAATGTAAATAACTTGTTTTGAGAATTTAATGTTGAAAATATTTGAAAACATTATTACTGTGGAATTTTCAAAAATAAATATGTCTGGTTTATACACAGGTCTGCAAATTTTTTATCTTCAAGGATTGTTTGACATGTTTTATCGCACTGATAGACAAAGGAAAAATACTATAACCATAAAAATGTGATATATATATATATATATATATATATATATATATAAGTATTCAAAAGAACATATTTCAAAAAATTTTATAAAAAATTTTATGCTAAGATACATTCAAAAACAAATTCAACAAATACCAACAAAAAAACTTTATGTAGGTTTTTTTTTTTAAGTATAATTTATTTTTTTTTTTTTTTATTTTAATATTTTTCAAGGACAATTATCAGGCTGTGATAATGAATTAGTTCATTAATAATTTAATAAACTTAATTGTGTTTATTTATTTTTAACCATTAATTATAAAATATAATATAAAATTTTAAATATGTTGGCTTTTTGGTTTTTCCTGTAAAATATTCATTAAAATTTGTAAGTATATTTTTAAAATTTTTTTTGTTTTTTTTAAACTGTGTTTATGGTATTTTTTATTTTAGACATCTGGTTCTGTTTTGTTTAGGTGGTACTATTATCATATAGACACATTCTAATTTCAAACCGGTTATTACATTTAATGTTCCCACAACATTCATATAAATATATATTATATATAGGCGCAGATAGATATCCATGCGTAAAAACATACAACAGAGTTGTAATTCTATTTTGGTGTCAGGACCTCAATTTAATTATTTGAATAAAGCGATGTTTGTTTCGATGTTCTTTTGATTTATTTTCATATGAAAACCTTTCTTACAAACTTTTATCCATATTTTCACTTATTATCAGTGATATTGCTGGTAAAAAAAAAAATTTATTACCATAATATATATATATATATATATATATATATATATATATATATATATTCAAAGTATACAATTCAAAAATAATATAGACAAGTGTTGTCTATTTATTTTATAAAAAATTTTATCATAACGTCTGATAAGTTTAATAAAATTATTTTTGAAAAGAAAAAAATTCAAATCTGTGATCCATATTTTTTAATATCATCCAAATTGTTTCGATCTCCTAAAAATTAGAATTAAAAAGCCATATGGATATATATATATATATTCAATATATATAAATAAATATATCAGACATCTCTATCTAAATATTTTTGGCATTTGAAGGAAATGAATAAAACACCAAAAAGTAAAATGGAAAATTATAAACAAAACTAGAACTTGTAAAACTTGGGATGACCCATGCCCTTTATGCCTACATGAAAAACTACACATTATTAAGTTTCTAAATAATAAAAATCTATTAAACAATAGACATGAGTTAACGGTTTTTTGCCGACATCATCAAATTTTTGCATTGAATAATTAGCATAAAAAAACAAACAAACAAAAATAAAAATAATTTTTAAAATCCATAGTCCTAATAAATAGTTTAAATGCCCTACAAAAAAAAAAAAAAACCTTTTATGAAGTCGTCAAAAAAAAAAAATTTACGGACAGTTTTTTTATATACAAAAACCCTTTCAGAAAAAAAAAAAAAATAAAAAAAAAAAAATAAATAAATCTCCATAGACACTTAAACAGACTAGACGATGTCATCTTCCGCTTTAAATTTAGACACCCCCACCTTACCCTGACTTGACATCTTTGAATGTAACTGAGATATTGATACAAATTATTAACACCCAATACACCCTTTTTTTAAACAATTGCTCTAGCTGTTACCATAGAAATTTTAATTTTAATAATGAATATGCTTATAAAACACGTAAATTTCAGAAATAAGTTATTCCAAAAAAAAAAAATCGCTTGAAGATGGAACAGAGCTTGGTACTTTAATTCAATTTAATTCAAATAATTATATTGAAGTTTTCGGCTCTTGTTTTGAAACATGAGAACTCTTATGTAGCGATGGAATCATATTTTTAAATAATTAATATATATATATATATATATATATATATATATATATATATATATATATTTTATAAATATAAAAAAAAATATGCAGAACTTTGGATTATTTATTTAACGATATCTTTATTATTTTTTTATATTTTATATACACATATATATATATATATATATACATATATATTTATATATATATATATATATAAATATATATATTTTGTTTGATTAATAATTTAAAAATCCTTTTAAATAATTAATCATTTATTAATTATAAAAAAAATTTAAATAAATATTATTTTAAATTGTCATTTTTTTATACATTTATTTCCATATAATTATAAATTTCATTTTTTATTTATAATATATAAATAATTCATGGTAATTAATTTTTTGAAATTGAATTTTTATAACAATTTATTTTTTATATAATAACTTAAAACTTTAAACTTTTTATTTTTATAAAAACCGTTATTTTCGATAAATATATATAAATAGATATATTTTTAAAAAATTTATTATTTTTTTTGAAATATTTTATTAATTTTAATTTAAAAATAAAAAATTAAATATTATATTATTTTTTAAATATAATTTTTATTGAAATTTTTTTATATTTTTTTCATTCATTTGATAAAATTTTTTGTCAAAAATTATAAAATTTTTCTTTTGATTATAAAATATATATTTATATTTATAATATATATATTTATATATATATTTAAATATTTGATCTATTTTCATAAATAAAAATATTTTGATATAATAATATATATAAAATATTTGCCAACAGGTTGTAACTTTAATTTTTTAAAAAATTTTATGCATTTTATAAAAATCGATCTATATATAATTATTAATATATGAACTATTTGTTATTGCCATTATATGTAAAATTTATTTACCTTTTAAATTTTTGTGTAATTTTTTATTTTATACAATTTAAATAAATAAAATAAATTCATTATTATTTAACATATTATAATATTATATATATTTTAAAATATGTGTCTTTTATTTATAAATTTTTAAAAAACACATAAGATTTTGAAATTTTCAATCTTTTAATGATTTATCTAATTTTTCATTTTTAACATACCATTTAACTTATAGTAAACACTTTTCAAACAAATTTTTGTAATATTGAAAAAAAAAATATATTATATCAAACTGTTTTAAAAAAAAATTTTTTTAAAAAATCTTTAAAAAAATTTGAATGTTTTTATTTAATAATTTAAAATTAAAAAAAAATTTTTTTTTTCTTCTAATTTTTCCATGATTAATTTTGATTCAAAATAAAAAAAATCAAATTTTTTAGAAGATTTAAATAACCATTGGAAAAAGTTTATTCCTCCGCTGTTTTTTTTAAAAAAATGTTTTTGAAATCAATTCTGAAAATTTTCACAATACAGTCATTTATTTAAAAGAATCAAATTTTTTTTTGAATAAATTTGTGCTTCTCCTTAAATTTTTTTTTTTTTTATTTTTTTTTTAAAAAAAACTATTTTTGAAAAAATAAGCCAACTATAATTTAATATTTTATTTAATTTAATTTTATAGAATAATTAAATATTTTTTTTTTTATTCATGCATTAAATAAAATCCAAACTTATTAAAAATTTTAATTTAATGAAAAAATTTGTTTATGAAATATAAAATTGATTGTATGAAATTTTAATCAATATATTTTTTAAGATGGTTTTGGATTTTAATTTTGTTTCATTAGTATATTTAAAAATTTATGAAAAACATTTTTATTTTTTTTTATACATTTTTTATTTAATATTAATTTAAATTTATATTCTATATTTATTTAATAATTTATATAAATTTAAGATAAAATGTTAAATTTTTATCAATTTAAATATAAAAATATTCGTTTTGAATTAGATAAATTTATATTTAATGAAATATATTTTATGATTTATATAAATTTATTTTTTCTTTCAAAATATAAAATATATCAAATATTTTGAAACATACATAAATATAAAAAAATGATTTAATTTGAAAATGAAAAATTTAATAAAATTGATAAAAATAAATTTTATTTAATTTTTATTTGATATATATAAAATAAATATATGTTTCTTCTTTAATAATTAATTATTGTTGAAAAAAAAAATTTTTTTCATAAAATTTTAAATAAATGTTTTTAAACAAATATATCTTTTATTCTATTTTTTATATATTTTTTTAATATATATATATTTATATTATTACTATATATTGCATATTTAATATATAAATTTAATTTCATAACATTTACAAAACAAATGGAAAACATTTAATTTTTATAAACAATTATATACATGTTAAATAACTGAAATATTATTTTTATTGTTTTTTGTGGTTTCAAATAAAAAAGTTATTTATTTTTAAAAAAATTTTTGTAAAAAGGTAAACAAACATATCTATTTAAATAATACAAATCAACTGAAGAACTCATTTTTATTAAAAAAAAAAATTTTTTTTATTTATTTTTAAAATATGTTTTTTTTAATTTTAATTTTTTTTTTTTTTGATTTATTTTTTTTATGTATTAAAATTCATTAAAATTTATCAAATTTATTTGATGTATTTTTTTTTTTATTAAAATTTGTAAAATATATGAAAATTTGTAAATATTTTTATTAAATTTGGTATTATGGATTTTAAATTGTTTTTTCAGTTTGAAATATTTAAATAAAATCAATGAAAATGCATTCATATATTTATAATGTTTTTATTTGAATTTGTAGAATTTTAAAAAAATTAAATATTTCAATATGTTCAAATTATATATATGAATATATATTCGATAATTTTATTATTTAGCATCCTATTAAAACAATCGAAACTCTGTCAAAGGAAAAAATTTCTAAATTTCAAAATACAACCAAAAAAACTTATTAATTCATCCCTTTTTGTGAACATATATTACTATATAATAATATATATATATATATATATATATAATATTTATATATAATTTTAAAATTTATAAATAAAAAATATCCCATATTATTTAATTTTTTTTAAAATTTCTTGGTGAATTGAATATATTATTAATTTCTATTTTCAGAAATTCTTTAAATCAAATTTTTTTTTTAAAAAAATAAAATTGTTTTGTGAATTGATTTTTGTCAATGTTCTTATTGTTAATCATCTAATTCCCAATAAATAAATTTAATTTGTTTAAAAAAAAAATGTTTTGTTCATTGAAAAAGAATAAAACTGAAAATTTTATCTTGAATAATAAATTTTAAATATTGAATTTATAAATATCTTATCATTTATATATAAAAAATCATGCATATTTAACAAATAAAAAATTTTTTTTGTAAATCTTATTAAAATTTTGATTCCCTTTGATTTTATTAATTGAAATTTAAAATTCCAGTGAAGGTTTTTAAGAATTTTCCCAAAAAACAAAATTTGGAGGATGATTATTTAAAAATTTTTAAATTAAGTTGAAATTTATAAAGCAATTTTTTTATTTTGTGCCCTAAATGTTAAAATGTTAAGCAAGATTTTTGTTATGAATTTGTTATTAATTTTGATTTGATTTTTAATTATTTTCAATTTCTTTTTGTCATTTTCCTTAAGTAATTTCTTTCTTCACTTTCTTTTTTTCCATATTATTTTTTTTTTTGTTTTCAGTTTTTAAAAATTTTCTTTTATTATGGAAATCAATAATATAAAATATTTTTGTCTATATTTAAAAATTTTCCTAATATATAATTTATTGAGGATATTTCTCAAAAAAATCAAATTATAATTATTTTATTTTCTTTTAATTTTTTTATTTTTAGAAATTTAATAATGGTTTATTATTTAATATTTTTTTCATTTAACAATACAAAAATTTTTTTCTTTTATTCAATATTTCTTTTTTCCTTAAAATTTTCAAATTAAGAAATAAATTTTTTTAATTTTTATTTTTGAATTTGATTTAACTTAATGTTTATTTTTTTTTCCATTATATAGTTAAAAAAATCTGGACGTTTTCAAAAAAACAAATATTGTATATTTATTTCTTTTCTTTCAAAATTTAAAGAGATTTTCTTGTTTTTTTTTTTCTTTTTTTTCTTTTAAATCAAATTTTAGTTTTTTTATTTAGAATTAAAAAATATTTCTTCTTTTATTTCAATATTTTTAAATTTGCGTTTCTTTTTACAAAGCACTTTATCTTTTTCTTTTAAATTTTTATCCCTTTTTTTTTTTTTTTTTGTAATCTTTTTTTTTCTTTCTATTATTTCAACATCTCAGACAATTATTTTATTTTTTAATTATATTCCCTTTCTCTTTATTTCTTTATTTCTTTCTTTTCAATGACATCTTTTAGTTTTTGTCCAGTTTCTTTTCTTTTAATTCTTTCTTTTTTTCTTTCTTTCTTTGGTTTTTTGTTTTTTTACTTTCTTTTTTTTGACATTTCTTTTTCGAAACTTTCTTTTTCCTTTCTTTTCTTTCCTAAATCTATTTTCTTAATTCCATCATAAAAAATTTTAACATATATATCGCTTTTTTCTTTTACATAATTCTTTTTGTTCTACCACAAAATTGTTTTATTTATCTTTATATTTCAGTTTGTTCTTTCTGTCTTACATTAAATCCTTCATATTTATATATTTTGAGAATTTAGTTAAACCAAAAATTTCTTTTTTTATGCATTTTTATTTTTTTTGAATTCTTTTCCAAACTTAAAAATTTTCTTCTTTTTTTGTTCCTTCATACCAAGAGTCAATTTATCTTTTGGCTAAAAATATTTTCTTTTATTCTTTTTGAGGGAAAAATGTCAAAGCAGAGATTTATTTACTCGTTATTTTGTCTTTATCCCAGAATCTCTTTTTTTCGAGAGAGAGAAAAGACAGAGAGAGAGGGAAAAGTCATTATTTAGATAAGTAAGGCTTTTTTTTAAAAGTTTTTATAACCAAACCCTTTTATGATAAACAACCGTTTCATTTCATGAAATGGACGCAAACGTCAAATATCCCTTTAATACCTTTTATTTTAACCGGTAGAATAAACTAAAATGTTTGGTTTTTTTAAAGACCAAACAGAGTTATCATTGTTTTGGTTTTGAACCCAAGAGAAAATTGTTTATTTTTTCATATATATATTTAGAGCACGTTTTTACACATCTGATATATGTCAGTGGCAACCAAAACAAAGAGACATTCTTCATTTTTTAAAATTTTTTTTCAGAGGATTGTTAATAACTTGATCAAAAGGATTGAAAATTTTAATGTACAAGACAGAAACTAGTAATTATATACCAATATATATATATACTAGCCCTAAATAAATGTGTTTACTATTTATGTTGAGCAGGATTACGTAATTAAATTTTCGAAATTGATGCTGTTTATATATATAAATAAAAACTTTTCTTGGCCAATTTCATATATTTCCTTGAAAATATAAATTTCTAATCCACGGATTTTAAAGGAAAATATTTTGTTTTTTTATGTTTTATAAATTGATAGCTTTAAAACGTTATATAAAAGTCCTTTTACCAGCATTAGCAGAGTTAGTATTAATAAAACAACTGAATGATCTGAAGTATTTGTATAAATAACGTAGCAATCACTATTAGCACGGACGGTTTCTCTCAATTGTGATTTAATGAGATAAACTTAGGTTGGAAATTTTTAAAATTAAAAAATCAAGCGGAGCTAATTAAATTTTATTTTTATAATACTTTATAACTATATATAGTCCATTTTTATATATGTTGTCATAATCATTGTAGACCTTATTTTAATTCAGTAATTTTAAATTCGTTTACTAACATTATCCTATTTAAATTCAAATTGTTTAATTTAACATGCTTCCATTTATTTATAAAATAGAATGGTGGATTTAAACGGTCTTCAAAAAGTGGAACAGCCGAGGGCCCCACTTCATGTAACCTCTTTCGTCCTGTCTCGTCCTGATTTTAGCAAAATGATGTTAACTAAAAGCGTGATTTTTTTTTTTTGTTATTCCCTCTGCTTTGAAGTTTTTTTTTTTTTGTTTTTTATTGTAAAGTTTTCTGTTACTTTGACCTAGAAAATATCTAAGTTCTCCTGGAAAATTGTTTTCAGGCCTGTTTAGATTTGATTAGGTTGTATATCTACTATTTTTCCTTTCGTTTTTAATGTATGGGAAAAGAGCGATTCTCCTTTTTCTATTTTTTTTATTCTTTTTGAAATGATCAGCCAACCTTGTCCAGCAACAATGGCGCCCGTAAACAGTGAGAACTACTATGAGAGATCAGCCCAGATCTTCAGCCAGCCTATAGACTATACCACAACATACCTATTAAATAAATCGCGTAAATCTATTTCTACTGTTGTCGTATTTCTTCTTGCAACCCATACACTTGTCTATAACAATAAGTAAGAGAAGTACTTCATTAAAATTGAGAGAAAAATTCTGCTGAAGGGTTTTTAGAGTTAGTTTGTTGCATAAATCTGACAATCTTTTCTTTATATTTATTTTCTTTTTAAAAGGTTTCCTGGAAAGAACGTTGTTATTTTTTTAAAATTTTTTTTTTCATCTTTATTTTTTTTTATTTTTTTTTTTTTTTTAAAAATTTTTTCTTTTTTAACCAAAATTTTGTTATTTTATTTTTAAATAAATGAACACGGTGATAATTGAAAATTTTTGTTTTAACCTTCATTTTTAAAAAACTTTAAAATTTAAAATAAAAAAAATAAAATGAACAATTTGTGATGATTTTTTGATAAATATTCTCCTTTTAAAATTTATTTTTGTTAGATAGAATAAAAAAAACATTTTTTCTTTGATTGAATTTTTGGCTTTTTAAATTTTTGTAATTGAAATTTTAAAAATGAGAAAAAAAAATCCTACAAAAACGTTTATCCTCAAAGAAAATCATGAGGAAAAAAAAAAAATCCCAATTGTAAAAAAAAATTTCCATAAGTGAAAGAAAATGAGTTGGTATAAATCATTTCAAATCTTTAAATCCAATAATTGATTAACGATCTATTAAAAGAAAAAACAATTTTTTGAATAATAAATTTACTTAAAACTTAAACCGGTCGTATTGTTTACCATTTGAACATCATTATTTTTTTTTAAAGAAAAAAATCTAATAAATCTACTAAAAAAAATGAAATATTTTTTTTAAACTTTTTTTCCCAATATTTTTGTTGATCTTAAGAATTACAAATTTATAACATTTTTTTTTATTTTTTTATTTTTTCTTTTTAAAATTATATAATAAAATTATAACCCCCAAAACAAAAAAATCAATAATGATTTTTAAACTATTTTCCTAACCATTTTTTTTTTTAGAAATAAATCGAAATTATATTTTTTTTTTTTAATTAAGATTAAAAAAACATTAAGATTTTAAACCATTTTCTTTACAGTTATCATAAATTTTCAAAAAAAAAATAGCTTTGTTTTCAGAAAATTGCAAATTGGAAAAAAAAAAGTTTAATTTTAACATTAGTTTATTGTTAACACATTATTTTAAGACAATTTTGACTTAATAAAGATCTGAGATATCAAAAGTTATTGTAAAACAACAACAGAATTGAAATTAGTTGAAGTGAGCTTAATTTTTTGAAATGATTATGTTCTTTTTTACATGCAAATTTGTAAGCCGTATTTTTAAGAATTTTTAGAATTTTAGTAACAACCAAGAGCAATGAAAATTAATTTCAATAGAACAAAATTTCTGAAGAATTTTACAAAAGACATTTCAGGAATATTATTCAGAATAAAGAAGAAAAAAAAAACAAACAAAAAAAACAAAAAAAACAAAATAAACTCACAGTAAAAAATTAAGATCCAAATAAAATGAGTAAATAATTTTAAACACAGAAGATTTTAAAAACTTTTTATGGTGAATTTTCTTTAATTGAATTCGATTTAACCTGCAAAATCTAGTTAAAAAATATCTGAAAGAAAAGAAGAAGAAGAATGGAATTGAGGTAAAATAATATTATTATAGTTATCTGCCCTTGATAAGGGATATACTCCCTTCATAGAAGAATTCTTCTTCCATCTTTGTTTTCCTTGTGTCTTTTTCTTAGATAAAACCTGAATCTCCATCTTCTTTTCTTTTTGTTACCACAGGAATTCTTCTTCAATTTCTTTTGATTTTATTTTTCTTCAAGTCTCCTCTCATGAAATTCAAGCCATTTTCTTTGCAATTAATCTTTTCAAATTTAATTTCTCTCTTTCTCTAACATTCTTTTCCATCTTTTTAATTTCATTTATCTGTTGATCATATTTCACCTTTTTTTTTTCCCTTACTGCTTCATTTCATCAGGATTTGATTTCCTTTGAATTTCAAAACAATCAAACAATTCCTCTTTCTTCATCCGCCGTTGAAAACCGTCCATGATTTCTAGGACATATTATGAATATTTGATTGTGGAAACCATGATCTCTTTCTGAAGGGACACGATGTACAATGTAAAATTAATTTCAGGAAATGGATGGCGGGAATTGTTTGGAGAAAAGAAGATGCAATTTCCTTAAAGAAAGAAGAAGAAATAAAAACAACAACAACAACAAAAACAAAATAATAAATAACAATAGTCGGCTAAAAGAGGAAGAATATCGATTGAAGAAGAAGATTTTCTCGAATTATTACACTGAAACCAAATAATGAAGCCATAAAATGAATGAACCATCTTTCAAAAATGAATTAAAAAAAAGAACAGGGAGATGAAGAAAAATAATTCTAACTGAGATAGATTCTGAAGAAGTATTTGAAAAAATCATTCAATAGTCTTTGAATTTTTATGAAAACTCATCTTATAGATGATTTCTGAATAAGATGTCTTAAAAAAGAAATTTATTTAAAAGTAAATTATAAAAGACTGAAATGGGATACATTTTTTACAATTTTCGGATAAATATAAAGAAAAATTCTCCAAGTAAAACATAAAATGAAAAATATTTTTTTGTTATTTTTGTTGAATGTGTTTTTTTGGTTTATAAAAATTAAATTAAGATGTCAGAAATCTGAAGGATAGACTTCCTAGAAAATGAACTGTAACTTTCTTATAAAGGAAAAACGGATTTGAAATAGCCTAGCCTGACGTCATATGTTTCCCTACATCAACAAAATACAATATCATATATAAAGAAAGAATGGTAGACTTTGGGGTGGTATTCGGCAAGGAAGGGTCAATATAAATAGATTTTTCTCAAAAATTTCCCAATTTAACCTTTCCATTAGTTTGTTAAATACGAGAAGAAACAGATGATAGTATGATAGAATAATCAACCATACTCTTCAATCAATTTGAGGTGAACATCTGATGCAAGAACGAATAAGGTTTCTAAATCTTTCTCTTCAAGTTTTCTATTCAATCTGTCCTCCTTCCTCCCTACCACACACCACATTCCAAGGAGCAGAAACGCCGACGACTTATTTACCAAAGCCTCCCACTTTTTGGTCTATCATTTTTAAATACAACAAAAAGAATTTGACTGTATCCCTTGATGGTATCCTTAAATGTGTTTCTAAACTGTCTCCTGTTCTCTCTATAGACCCGATAAATAAAGAGAGAGAGAGAAGAGAGAGATTCTGAGAGATATATTTATATATATATATAAAATAGTTTACAAAATATTCTATCAGCATTTTACCTCCTTTTAGGAGAAGTACTAGGAGAGCTCTGAATTTTTTAACCTCAGTAAAATCTTCTTTATTTTAAAAATATATCTTTGCCTTCTCTGGGTTAATTTTTGATTCATCTAATATATCCTGTCAAAAATGTGTTATTACTCATTGAACCTTTTTTTCAAATCTTTGGGACTTTTAGACTGATGATTCTGACCAATTAAAATCTCTTTCCTAAATATCCATGGAACCAAGAAATTGATTAATAATATATATTATATATATATATATATATATATATATATATATATTTCTTCCAAGAGAGAGAGATTTTACACTATTTATATCTGTTTCAGACTTGTCCTCGTCATATAAATCCTATTCATGAATCTTCAGCCATTGTATACTCTGGCCAACCTTCCAAGAAATGCTTACAGTCATTTCTAAAATTAAGTTTGAGCACTTTATAGACTTTTAAATATCCATGTGCCATCCTTTTTCGCCGATATTTCAGTTATTTCCTATTATTTATGTAACTCTCTATATTGGATTATATATATAATGCTTGAAAATGGCATGGCACTAAAAAAAGTCTATGAGTGGTTTAAATTTTTTTCAGTTTAAAATTAAAAAATTCATCAGAAAATATATGGATACTGAAAAAAACACAGCATTTAATGTCTATTTGTTTTTAAAATTTTCATTGTCCTAAACATAAAAAATGTCTTAAATATCTCATATATATATAAACAAATATTATATTTTTATTTTATATTTATATTGTAATTCTATGATCACGATGTGCTCATCCTTCATTTATGAATGTTTCGTTATGGACGACTTCTAACCTACTTGGGAAAGCAGATAAATTTTACGGCATAAATCAAAAAAGTTTTAAATTTTTGTGTGTGGGTGTTCTTAATTATTTTTTATATATATGTTGATTTATGATCAGATAATGTGCCATTATATTCTGTTTTATTTTGCTTTTTTGGATGTTGAAATGGATTAAAATGTTTCTTTCTATAGGGATGTTTTATTTTCCAAACACACTTAGACATTGCGTATATTCGTAGTTAATGTTAAGTGTTGGCTTTTTTTTTTTTTATTAAAGGCATCCATTATTTTTTAATCATTTTTTAAATGTGGATGAGATTATTATGTTTGTATTTTCTACTAGTATGTTTCAGATGATGTTTGGTAAGTCTGTATCTGTGTTTAAATAGCTTCTAATAGACCTATGGTCGGATAGGAGTAACGTAAGGCGTCTGGATAGGCATGTAGTAGTGTGACTAATGCATATATATATATATATATATATATATATATATATATATATATATATTTATCAAAAATACTATATATATATATATATATATATAGTATTTAGTATTTGATATATATATATATATATATATATATATGTGTGTGTGTGTGTGAGTAAATAATTTAGATAAGTTTTGTATACTTATTTCTAGATATCATTTAAAAGATGAGTGAACAAACATCCGATAAGCCAAATGACACCTCACCAGAGACAATAACAGAGACGGATGGTATAACAAGATCTGGGAGACACGTGCAATGGACAAAACATTACAAAACATACCTGAGATATTAAATTATTGTTTCCTACATATCATTGGAAATAAATTTCTAATGATCTAGAGGTGGGGGGGCTTTGTCGTGTCCACTAAAATATCAAATACAATATTTATAAACCAATCACATTCAAGAAAATACTTACATCTTAAAACACACCAATAAAATCATAGAATACAAATCAGAAAGTTTGTTGTATTAGTCATCATGATTTAGGTAGATACCGCCCAAATATCGTGCGGACGTAGTAGAAGACATAATGGTGGGTTTTAGGACCAATTAGGAAGAAATAAATAATTTATTTCTGGAGACGATTTTGTTACGCAAAAAGTGTATAAAAACATACGAAATCCGACCTCAAGCAGGATATACACAGCTGTCACCAAACTCCACGCAACTCTCGCTTATGAACTTCATGAAGCGATAGCGTTGGCAAACTTCAGACTACGGCAACTCAGTCAACAGTAAGAAACAATTTCTAACTATCTCTTTTATTCACTTTACTATGAATCACACACACACGTGTTAACTTTTTCATACAAACACACATATAACAACATTTCATTGTTTCTCACATACGTACACAAATACAATTTATATTTTATTTCAGAACTTTATTGACCCAAACAAAAAGACATTACTTTCCAATCTATCATCAACTGCTTGTATTCTTGTCATTATATCAAATTAATGTTTATTTGTTGAAACTACGTTGTCTTTTCTATTGAATTTTATTCTTTTAATGAAAATTGTGTGATTATTCTAGGCGGTCAAATTACGAGCGACTCTGTAACGATATTTTGTTAAGGTATCAAATCCCGACACTCCAAATTTTAACATTCAACAAAAAACCGAGTAGAAGGATTCCTAAATCCTTATAAAAGAAAGAAAGAAAATTACTATGTTGATATATATTCATTTTATTCCGAATAATTTCGACATTAGTACTCACACGAACCATCTGATCCTTCCAAATATAGATCCAACCATCTAGAGGCTGTCCAAATATATGATTAACATTTATTTTTTTAGGTTGAAACTCGGACTCTTGCTACTAAAGCATTTGAAGTGTTTGATCAACTTATTTATTATTTGGGATGTCCTCATCTTCGTCGACATATTTATTAAACGTTTCCGCCTTTCAGTTCTGTCTATATTTTAAACTCTTATTTGTACACTATTTCATTATTCAGAATTGTTTA
Source organism: Acanthosepion pharaonis (assembly GCA_903632075.3). NCBI lineage: Eukaryota > Metazoa > Mollusca > Cephalopoda > Sepiida > Sepiidae > Acanthosepion > Acanthosepion pharaonis. Next base: position 15,621 of record CAHIKZ030001826.1, on the reverse strand, counting down.
TCTTTGTCACCATTTTATTACAACATAAATTTCAGTATCTGTCTATATTTTTGAGATGAATTTATGTATTATTTACATTATTCAGACTATTGTCCTCATCTTTGTCACCATATTTATTACAACGTTTCCTCTCCTTTCAGTATCTGTCTATATTTCTGAGATGAGGTATTATGTACACTATTTAAACATTATTCAGACTATTGTCATCATCTTTGTCACCATATTTATTACAACGTTTCGGCCTTTCAGTATCTGTCTATATTTCTGAGATGAGGTATTATGTACACTATTTACATTATTCAGACTATTGTCATCATCTTTGTCACCATATTTATTACAACGTTTCGGCCTTTCAGTATCTGTCTATATTTCTGAGATGAGGTATTATGTACACTATTTACATTATTCAGACTATTGTCATCATCTTTGTCACCATATTTATTACAACGTTTCGGCCTTTCAGTATCTGTCTATATTTCTGAGATGAAAATATTATGTTTTATTTTACATTATTCGGACTATTGTCCTCATCTTCGTCGACATATTTATTACAACGTTTCCGCCTTTCAGTATCTGTCTATAATTTCTGAGATGAGGTATTATGTACACTATTTACATTATTCGGATTATTGTCCTCACCTTTGTCGCCATATTTATTACAACGTTTCGGCCTTTCAGTATCTGTCTATATTTCTGAGATGAGGTATTATGTACACTATTTACATTATTCAGACTATTGTCATCATCTTTGTCACCATATTTATTACAACGTTTCGGCCTTTCAGTATCTGTCTATATTTCTGAGATGAGGTATTATGTACACTATTTACATTATTCGGACTATTGTCCTCATCTTCGTCGACATATTTATTACAACGTTTCGGCCTTTCAGTATCTGTCTATATTTCTGAGATGAGGTATTATGTACACTATTTACATTATTCGGATTATTGTCCTCACCTTTGTCGCCATATTTATTACAACGTTTCGGCCTTTCAGTATCTGTCTATATTTCTGAGATGAGGTATTATGTACACTATTTACATTATTCAGACTATTGTCATCATCTTTGTCGCCATATTTATTACAACGTTTCAGCCTTTCAGTAACTGTCTATATTTCTGAGATGAGATATTATGTACACTATTTACATTATTCAGACTATTATCCTCATCTTTGTCGCCATATTTATTACAACGTTTCTGCCATTGTACACTCCGGCCTTCTTCAGGTGGTTGGAATGTCGAACTGAACCCTTTATTTAGCTCGCTGGGGTAGGCAGTTCTAGTTCCACGTGCTATGTCTAATGTATGTCAGTTATCAGATATCTCCTGTTAATTCCCCTCTCCAAGTTCTCCACCGCCTTAACCAGGTATTGAACTCACACTCTTTGGGTCCTGTCAATGGATCTAACGCCTTTAACCCTTTAGACAGATACCGTTCTTCACAAATTAAAAGGTTTTGGTATTTCTGGACGAATCAGATTCAATATTTCTCATCATATCGCGAAAGATGTTTTTTTGCGTTAATGCGAGCGCCCCCTATACCCAGAGTTCTATCCTTGGAACTACGTTGATCCTAATTTTCATCAACGACATTCCCAGTGTCATCATTCATCTTTGCTGATAACACAATTATTTATTCCTGTCTCAGTAGTAACTCTGATCGGTTTGATAAGACCAAATTGGCATTAAATCTAAAAAAAAAAATAACCTACAGTTAACGTGAAAGAATGGTTTATTCATTGTAACATCCCATAATGCAATTGCTCTCTTTTAATCCTCTTCAGAGAACCCTTTATCTACGGTCAACATCGCTGATGCTAACCTCCAGGAGAGTGACTTGTTACGCCTTCCCGGGTTACCATTTTCTACTGACAAGAAGTGTCAAAATTATATTGAATTCTAGGTCTTTGGGAGGAAAGTTAGTTCATTGTGTCGTCTTAGAAAATTTTTCTCTGTGGAATCTCTCTTACATAATGACAAGTCTATTATTAGTTCACGCCTGAATATTCTTGCTACATACAATTCGGTGCTTCTGCTATATATTTAGAGATCCTTGATAAAATCCAAAGAAGGATCAGCAATATTATTGATCTTGACCTGGCATCTCGGCTTCGGTCACTTTCCCACCTCTGTAAGGTAGCTTCCTTCTGCTGTTTCTATAAATGCCTTCATATTAATTGTTCTGATAAGTCTTTCGATATGGTACCTAGACTTTATGAATTTAAGCGCAGTACTTGATTGGCAAGATGGTCTCACCAATTTACAGTTGAATTGGTGAGATGCATTCATAAGTTCTATGCTAACAGTTTATTCTCTCACACTTTTCGCTTTTGGAACTCTCTATCCAGCCAACTTTGATCTTCAAAAATTTAAATGCAATGTCAATCGTTATCTACTGTCTTCTTGATTAATCTTCTGTTGTTCTCACTCCTTAATAATGTTTCTCTTTTTTTTTTCTTATTCTTTCACACTCAATAACCCCTTGTGTCTTAGTGGCTTTACTGCCTTGAATGGGGTGAAATGATTAGTAAACAAATTGAAATGCAATGTCAAGCGTTATCTACTGTCTTCTTCATTACTCTTCTATTGTTCTCGCTCCTTAATAATGTTTCTCTTTTTTTCTTATTCTTTCACACTCAGTAACCCCTTGAGTCTTAGTGGCTTTACGGCCTTGCATCGGGTGAAATGATTAGTAAATGTTCTTGGAAAATATTTTAAACTTTATGACTTGTTACAAATATTTTATAAAGTATTTTCAATGGTTGTATCGATCTATGCGTAATTAAAAACGGTTATTGTATGTAATGAAAGAAAAATCCCGCTAAGTATATGGTCACCAATACTATTTTTCAAAAATGTTTTTTAAAAGGTTCTGAAATGTTTGTAAAGTGTTTAGGATGAAAGTTTAAAGCATATATAACAATCAAAATAGGTACTTCTAAGCACTTTGGGGGGTTGCATCTATTCGCGGCCGGTTCTCGTCCCTACACCCCCCCGCAAATATGGGGGGGGGGTCACTGTAGTGCAAAACATCAGCATTTTAATCATGGCATTGTTTCAATCGAACTTATATGGGCTCTCCATTTTAGCTATTGCATTTGTTGAAAGTGATGTTGAAATATACAACAATATCAGTTCTCCTCTATGGTAGTAGATGAAGATTTAGGCAAAAATAGATATGCTTCTACGGGAGGATACTGAGAATGCCATAGACAGAGCACTTAGAATCAGAAAGAGGGAGAGACAGTTGATTTTTTTATACATACTAGAATTACTTTTGCAATACGCTGAGACGTGTTGAAATCTTCACAATATTTAGCATTGTTGAAGTTATCGCTAACATTTTTGTTGAGATTTACAAACTCTACGTTTCGCTAAATTTTGCAAACCAATTGACGAAATTTGAATAAGCTGATCTGTTTGGAAAAATACTTTGACAAAAACCTTCACGGTTTAATAAATTCTTTAATTTAATTTGATTTTATAGGACTTCATGTTAACATTATACTTTTATAGAAAAATTATTTTTTTCCTTTTAAACAGCAAAAAATAAATTCTTAGAATTTCTTACTCTTGAGCATGCAGCATACAACTGGCCATGCATAAATATTTCTTTCTGAGGCCAAATTCCAACTTTTTGAAGCGTTTAGCCTTGTGATTTTGTTTATAATTCTCGTAAGTGCAGGGCGAACTGAAAACGGGATTCTTTCTGCATAAAAACTTAAAGATATGCAAAAAACAATATTGCATTTTTATTAAATAAGTATTTGCTGTAATTACCAAATTGTTTTTAAAATAATGAGAGTATTTTGTATGTCAAATGGTAAAATTTAATTCGCACCTTAATAATTAGTTTAATTTAATTTAATTTTATGGTAAACAATATTTTTTAAGAAAATTTATTTTTTTGCCTTTTTAATAGCTAAGAATAAACGCTTAGGATTTTTTACTCTTGAGAATGCATCATACAACTGGTCATGCATAAATATTTCTTTCTGGGGCCAAATTTCAACTTTTTGAAGCGTTTGTCCTTGTGACTTTGTTTATATGCAGACCGAACTGGAAACTGGATTCTTGGATATAAAAACTTAAAGATATGCAAAAAACAATATAAATTTTTATTAAGTAAGTGTTTGTTATTTTAATCATTAAATTGTTTTTAAAATACTGGGAGTCTTATGTACGTTAAATAATAAAACTTTTAATTTTGCAAAGAAAATGAAAGAAAATTCATTGTACTAAGCGACGCACCCTAGTAAAACCATGTGTACTTTGTACTCCTTTACCTGTTTGCACTTCTTTCCAAAATTTAGTTTCAGTTGGTCAATGTAAGGATATTTTAGAGGGCGTGATGGATGGAATAATGGACGTCACAGAATTTTATATATAGAAATAGACAACATTTTCTTAGATGACCAAAGCTATATTAGTCAAAGATTTTAGTGGACACAAAGTGGACGTCTGGTTTTCTATTGTTATTAAGTAATAAAACCACCCCCAAGAATTACCCCCACAATAATGTAAGAACTAGAAAGAAAGACTCACCTGAGAAAACTCATAATATTAAAGATTTTACAAAACATATGTCATAACTTTTAATGATATCGCTGATTTATGATGAAACACACAAAAACGCACGTGTATAGACGTCTGTGTTTGGTTGAATAATATCAACAAATTCTATCAAGTTTTTTATTGACTTTTTAAAATTTCCAAATTTGTTGTCTTATGTAAATTTACCAAAGTTAATATTTATTTTTATCTTATATTATTCCCCTGACCCTGTCACCAAATACCTTCATTTTCAACGATTGTGTTTTGGTGTATGTTTATGTAATTGTTTTTGGTTAATTCCAGTGTTCTCATGTCACTCAAGATGATATCCTTTAAATGGTCAAATGGTGGAATTTTGTCATTTAGGAACATAAATGAATGGAATCGCCTGTTTATGTAAATAAACAGAGTTGAGGAGATTTAGAATTAGGTCACTTGCTAAGTTTACCTTTGTGTAGTAAAGCTTCTATTTCATTACTTACCTGTGAGTTTGTCTATTTATTTGCCACTGTTATCTTGAAAACACGAGATACATCCTCTATCAAATCTTCAGTCAGTCAGTTAAGTGCCACACATGCTTAAGCGATCATAACCTTTTTTGATTTATGACTGATTAGGCGGAGGTTGCCATTTCTTTTTACAGTAGACAAGTTGCAAACCAAAACTATAGGACTCCATCTGTTCTGTTATTTAACCCATATCTAGAGGAAGAAGAAATAGATTCATACATCTCTTAAGTATATTTGCGCATAAGTGAATGCAACACAACCCCACAAGAATTTGAACTTGTCTCTTTGATTAACAAATGATCAGCAAGCCTTTATCCATTGCATCCATCTATTGTCATCTAAGACATAAATGAATGGAATCGTCCGTTTATATATGTTGTAACCTAGGGAAGGTTACTGAACAGAATAATCAAATGAAGGTTGGTAATGAACGATAATACTTAGGACAAGAGCAACACATTTGCCAGCGGTGCGTAGAAGTAGTCAACTGCTAGAAGTGAGTCAAGTTAATTCCACAATGAATCTCTAACTGCAGACCAACATACAGTATTTACTACCTATTATTGTCCATAGGTATGCTACAACAATATAAATAAGCAAAGTTAGCATTAGGTCATTTGCTAAGTGTTCTTTTGTGTAGTAAAGCTTCTATTTCATTACTTACCTACGAGTTTGACTTCCTTATTTATTTTCCATTGTTATCTTGAAAACACGAGATACATCCTCTATCGAATCTTCAGTCAGTCAGTTAAGTGCCACACATGCTTAGGCGATCATAACTCTTTTGATTCATGACTGACTAGGCAGAAAATTTTCCCACAATAGGTTGCCATTTCTTTTTACAGTGAACAAGTTGCAAACCAAGACTATAGGACTCCATCTGTCCTGTTATTTAACCCATATCTGGGGAAGAAGAAATGGATTCATACATCTCCCAAGTGTACCTTTTCAAAATTTCCAGATTAGTAAATGTAAACGGTAAATTTACGAAAGTTCATATTTATTTTTATCTAATATTATTCTCCCCATTCGATCTGTCAATTTATGGCTATTTTAGATGGTGTGACAGACGGACTAATGGATGTCACAGAATTTTATATATAGATAATGAGGAAGGTGGACTTGAAGAGTTTAACAACCCCATGACTTATTGAAAGCAGTAGGGGTAGAGGGAAACACGGTGTCGCCTACTTATGTAGTCATTTGTTACAGTTTTTTGTTTAAGATTATGTAGCGCCAATCAACGAGGATCGAAAATGATGATTCTCACTAAGACTTATAGGGATTCATTCATAGGAAGACGTTTTTTTTTTCTTTAGTTTTTCTCTGGTAGAAAGTTAAAACATTGGTCCGCGTCGTATAATTTTTGTCATATTTACACACAGAGAAACCACCATGTCAGTGATTTTACAAAACAATACTTCTTTCTCTTCTGCTTGATCTTCCCCAGATTTCGTCCTCACCCCTGCAACCTTACCCCTACCCACAACAACAAAGAATTTTCGGCAAACTAAGTATTAGCTTCATGATAAGCAGCTCAACCAAAATTAGCAGAGCTTTTGACATTTTTTTCCCTGAGATTTAATGAGCCGTCCAGACCTTCAAACCCCAAGAAATGTGGTTTCTATTATAGATTAGTGCATCCGACGTCGGGAACCTCAACGTGTTTTGGGAATCTCTGCTTTTAACTCCAAAATATAAATTCTTCAGACTGAATATTAAGGAATCTGCTTTTAACACGAAATATAAATTCTTCAGACTGAATATTAAGGAATCTGCTTTTAACTCGAAATATAAATTCTTCAGACTGAATATTAAGGAATCTGCTTTTAACTCGAAATATAAATTCTTCAGACTGAATATTAAGGAATCTGCTTTTAACCCCAAATATAAATTCTTCAGACTGAATATTAAATGGAAATTTTCGTCCTGAAATGAGAACAAAGTAATTCATATGCCAAACACGAACAACAAAAGACTGACTCACCCTTTTTTTTTTTGTTATTGCCTTGCCATGAAGCAAGTACAAAAATTGAAATGTCTTTAAATTGTTATAACAGACGACTGAAATATGAAACTAAAATCCGAAGATGCATTTGAATCTCAGAAGGTGCCTACTAAAAGTTAAAAGGCAAACAAGGACAATTGTGCTCCCCCCCCAAAAAAAAAAACAAAGGAATTTCAGAAGGACTTTTTTTCCATTGACACTGCTTTTATTTTTATTTTGCTATCTTCACTCTTCGGGAATGTATATTGTTTTAAAAAGCGATATTTAAAATTGTAATAAAACCTGAAGATATGATGAAAGTTAATTTATACATTGTTTTTGAGAATTTAAATCAAAACTAATAAACAGTATTTAGTTGATGGTTTATTTACAAGAATAGTTTTTTTTTTAATTTACAACTTACTAATACAAAATACAATGACCATTTCGTCCAGAACGGGCTTGACATCACCAAGGAGTTAGATAAAAAAAAAAATGATTTATAATGTTTTTGTAAATTGGAATAAAAAGAGTGGAATTTACAACTAAGAGAAAATGTATTTAAAATGGGAGGGTGAAGAGAAAGATAAGGAGAGAAAAAAAGAAGAAGAATTTTGGGAGGGGGAAAGAGTAAATGATTAAAGGAGAGAAAAAACGAAGAAGAATTTTGGGAGGGGGAAAGAGTAAATGATTAAAGGAGAGAAAAAAAGAAGAAGAATTTTGGGAGGGGGAAAGAGTAAATGATTAAAGAAGAGAAAAAAAAGAAGAATTTGGGGAGGGGGAAAGAGTAAATGATTAAAGGAGAGAAAAAAAAGAAGAATTTTGGGAGGGGGAAAGAGTAAATGATTAAAGGAGAGAAAAAAAAAGAAGAATTTTGGGAGGGGGAAAGAGTAAATGATTAAAGGAGAGAAAAAAAGAAGAAGAATTTTGGGAGGGGGAAAGAGTAAATGATTAAAGGAGAGAAAAAAGAAGAATTTTGGGAGGGGGAAAGAGTAAATGATTAAAGGAGAAAAAAAAAAGAATTTTGGGAGGGGGAAAGAGTAAATGATTAAAGGAGAGAAAAAAAGAAGAAGAATTTTGGGAGGGGGAAAGAGTAAATGATTAAAGGAGAGAAAAAAAAAAAGAATTTTGGGAGGGGGAAAGAGTAAATGATTAAAGGAGAGTAATTAAGATGAAAAATTTTCAAATTCGTCTAGATATGGGCTGTTAAATAATTCATCTAATATTTAATTAATACAAGTTTAATAGAAATATTCTTTTCTTTTATCAATTTATTTATTCTTTTTTAACAATTTCATCTATTATGTAATTAACATTAATATTATGTGTTTTGCATACTGAAAATCTTTTTAATTAAACCTCTCTAATTAGCGATTAGTATAAAATTTCTATTTTGAAAAATTTGAAATATATATTAATTTTTAAAATTTCCTTAATATTATCTAAAAAAAAATACTAAAATGTAAATTTTTAATGATTGCATTTCCTTATGTATTTTTCCTATTGAACAAGAGTTAAATATAGGTCAAGGTCATCCCATGTCTAGATGATATTGAAAATCTTTTATCTTAATTTCTTTCCTGTAATCGTTCGAGCAGTTGTAGGTGGTACCGTTCAGTGACCCACGACTCAGATCCACAGAGGAAAGTGACGAGGGGACTCTGATCCACATGGGAGAGTGGCGAGGGGACTGATCCACATAGGAGAGTGGCGAGTCCACACTGATCCACATAGGAGAGTGGCAAGGCCACTCTGATTCACATAGAAGAGTGGCGAGGCCATATTGATCTACATAGGAGAGTGGCGAAGGCACTCAGATCCACATAGGAGAGTGGCGAGGCAACACTGATCTACATAAGAGAGTGGCGAGGCCACTCTCTGATCCACATAGGAGAGTGGCGAGGCCACACTGATCCACATAAGAGAGTGGCGAGGTCACTCTCTGATCTTTGTGTCTTTCTTCAGTGGTTTGTTGTGCCACACATGTTTGCATAATCTGCCAAATGCAATGGCCATCTTTGCCACTCTCTTGTCGACCTCCTTGTCGATCCTAGCATCTGATGTGATCGTACATCCAAGGTAGGTAAACCGATGAACCGCTTTCAGATCAGTTGCGCCGTGATGATGTGGGGAGTGCGGTATTCATCCCTAGGCACGGTTTGGTAGAATACCTCTGTCTTTTTTAAACTGATTTTTAGCCCAAAGATTTAGGCAGTCTTTGTGAAGCAGGAAGTGGTTCTCTGCAAAACTCATTCTGTCTAGAGAACAAGAAGAGCATTGTCGGCAAAGCAGAAGTTTCGGATAAGTTGCTCCAGCTCCTTCGTGTGGGACTTTTAATCGTCGTAGATTAAACAGGCCACCATCGTGACGGTATCTGATGTAGACTCCATATCTATCATCAAGATTGTTCGTCGCTTGTATGCACATCATACTGAAGAAGATAGTGAAGAGGGTCGATGCCAGGACGCAACCCAGCTTTACATCGTTGGTGATCGAGAAAGGCTCTGAGAGATAGATCACTGTTGTGTCTAATTTGGCCACGTTGATCCTTATGCATCTGGATGTTCATGTTCAGGGACTTTGGAGAACAGCCTAGTTGCTCCATGATCTGTCACATTCCTCTTATGCTCACTTTTTGTCAGATCAATGAATGTCACATACATACCCTTGTTTTGCTCCCTACACTTCTCCTGCACATGTTGGAGAACAAAAACCATGTCTATTGGGCTCCTGTTGCTTCTAAAACCACATTGATTCCCTGGAAATAGGTCTTCAACGATGGTGGATACCAGTCTGTTCAGCAGAATCCTTACAAGGATCTTTCATGCGATGGAGAGCAGAGTAATCCCTCACTAATTGAATCAGATTTCCCCACTTTGATCTTGTGCAGTGCAATTATGACTGCATCGCGGAGGTCTTGTGCTAGTTTGCCCTACGTCTAGCAACAACAAAAGAGCTCGTGGTGCTTCATATGAAACACCAGACCCCCATGTTTCCAGATTTCTGGTGTTACTCCATCGACTCCTGCTGCTTTGCTATACTTTAGCTTCTTTATGTCTTTGACGCTCTCTTTAATAATGGCCGACTCGCTTGGTTCCATTTTTACTGGTTGTTGGGGAATGTGGAAAATTACTGGTTCCTGAACCGAGCAATTATCACTATGACTCTGGACCTGAGACATAGGGCCGTATATCACATTTAAATCTTCATAGAAACCCCTAATATTTTCAGTGTCTGCATACAGCTGATTTTTTTTTCAGCGAATTTGATCCACGACCTGTTCTTAATATCTCGAAGCCTGTGCTGGAGATCACGGCACACGAAACGGAAAGAAGCTTTGTTTACAGGAACATCTGGCTGAGCTACGTGGGCTTGATGAGTCGACCTCTTCCTCACCAGCAGTTTCTCTACGTTGCTCTCAGGCCTTATTCTACCTTGAGGATATTTGTTTTTTCTGTTCATAAATGCAGATTTTTACATTTCCAGGGACCTCGACGATATCTTTCTTCTAGCAATGAAAAACAGGTTTCAGGAAGACAGAAGATGGCAATAATGCCACTAAGACA
>CAHIKZ030001825.1:330000-402187 GCA_903632075.3 Acanthosepion pharaonis | reverse complement strand
AGCATGTTAAATCTGTCTTCACTGATTGAGCACCTCATTCAATTTTTCAGAAATTTGAGGGGTTGGGGGGAGTGCACCCTCTATGACCCCTCCTCCATTCTCCCTTGAAATGCAATGTCAATCGTTATCTTCTGTCTTCTTAATTTGTTCTTTTATTATTCTCTCTCCTTAATAGTCTTTTTCTCATTCTCTTGTGGCGGACTTCACCACATTTATTTAACTAGATTAGGAAACCAAACTGACATGAAGAAAAAGAGGATAAGCCAAAGACATCATTACGCATAAAATTTGTATTTAACAAGATGTACAAACAATGATGTGAAAGAAAAGCATGCATTGAGTAAAACAAGAGTTGTCTCTCTTTAACTATCAATTGTTCCAAAGTTCACTGAAAGCAATAAGCTTGTAATAGTTTCTGGCAATAAATGTTTTCAACAGTTTTGCTGTGTAAGAAAAAATGTTATGTGAGTATAGGGAATATTCAGCATTTGAGTGGTGGTGTGAGTGAGAAGATTGGCACATGGTTTCAACTGTCGTGGATTTCTGTGGCAGCTGAGATCTCACAGGTTTACTAAGAATTTTTTTTGATTATATATAGGTGATCATCAGGTCTGAAAGCACTGCGCCAGAAGAATCACTCTTTACATGCAGACAATCTGATTGGTTGCCATTGACCAATCAGCGAGCAAGCTTTGGGGAGACTCACAAAAAGCTTTTGGGATCCGATTCTCCCAAAAGTGCACAAAATCGACTACATGAAAATATAGCAATTATAAAATTGTCACATTACACAGTAGTGTTGATTTACTATCCAATGAATGCTTGTGGTTGTATAATTTGAATTTGCATAAGTATGTATGTATGTGTGTGATAATGATGATGATCGTCACACTCTCATATGCAGTCACCCCCTTGTGTCTTATGGCTTTATTGCCTTGTTTAGGGTGAAATGATTAAAAAGAAAAAACAGTTTGCAAACGAATTGTATACCATTAATTAGTAATGGATTTTTTATTTTAATCTGACTTATTTTTTTTTAGTGGATACCCATATTTAAGTTAGAGAGGCTCCATTTATTTTTTAAACAATATTTTTATTTTATTCTACCAGTCTGAATATTTAAGAAATCTTATTAAACAAAAATGAACCCTCCGGTAGGGTTTGGAGTTTTTTTTAATTTCTAGAATATTCAGGCTGGGAGATGAAAATAAAAATACTGTTTAAAAAATAAATAAAAAAAAAAAAGGGGTGATAAAATATAAATTACAGAGTAGCCTCCCCAAATTTATTTGCTAAATAAATGTTATTTTTGGTGTCATTATTTGGTAGAATAGGTACAATCGATATTGTCAAATTATATTTTTTTTTTCATAATTTCTTTGAATTTCAAATGAATACGAATTTTCACTGTAGATTTTATCATATTTATCAAGCCAGATTCAAATGAAGCATGTACACATAAATGTAAGTATTCTGGAAATTTTAATGAGAGAACTAAATTACAGAAAAAACACTGCAAATTAATTCAAATGAAATATTAACTCCCATTTGCACATGCAAATTATGATGAAAATCGATTCTAGGTGGACTTTTTACATTTTTAAATAAACACCAATTAAAAAAAAATTATTTTATTAAATTTTATAAAAGTTGATAGAACAGTTTGCTATGTAAATTATTGATCGAAAGCCGAAACAGAATATGTTCACATGGTATTTTAAAACCTGAAAAAATAGAAAGTGAATTTTTTAATCTTGGGTGCTTTTTTCATAATATTAATTAAGTACTCCAAATTATGAATTGCAAATTTTAAAAAAAAAAAAAAATATTTAACATTTTTAAAACAAATCACATGGTATGTGTATATTTGTTTTGGTTTTTGTACTGAGTGGAATCAATTTGAAACGAATGTACAAAAATACAATGTTTATAGCAAACTAGACACCTTAACTTGTATAAAATTTAATTTTTTCCTTTGTTTCTTTAATAGTGATCAATTGAGCTGATTAATCTATAAAAAAAAAAAAATAAAAATAATTTAAAAGTATGATTATTTTTCATGTTTTATTTCAGACCTACATTTATTTTTTGGTATTTTGAAGTGAATCTTGAACAGAATATTTCTCCCTTGCAAAAAATAACACTAAATTTGATCAAACCAATACCAAACCTAACTTTTTGGGAATAGTAGGTTAAAAACTTGATGTGTGGGTTATTGTAATGGATAATGGCTCCCTAATTGTTAATTGAGAGTTGAGTTCCATTACAGTTGGGTTTAAGTTTATTCACTTTTGTTATCCCAATTTTTTATACCTAAATCATGAGAGGTATATGAATCCACCTTTTTTAATATAAATCTATGGATTAATTAGTAAGAGAATTTCAAAAAAAATTTTATTATTATAGCAGGAAACCTAGGATTCTGTAGTACAGACACTGGAAACACATTCAGAATGGATTCTGGTTCAGTTTTATGTTTTGACCATCGGGAACACAAAAGCTCCCCCCCCCTTCCCAACTCAACAGACACTCGCCTTTTTATATGTTCTTGCCAAGCCAGAGAATTTACATATTGGACTCAATGACACCTCATCATTCTAAAAAATAGCTTTCAGACAGTTTGCCTCACTAGTAATTCAAAATCCTATACAAAATTTAGTTAAATTTTATTCTTTTGGAGTGCTAAGGTAATTCTCTTTTCCACAATTATCTCCAAAAAATAAAATTTTTTACAAAATATTTAGATTTTGGCATTAAATAACCCATAGAGGTTGATATGCTGTTAAACAAAAACAACCAATTGCCAAAATATACATTTTGTAAGAAGAATATCACCAGAATCTATTTAGAAAATTGACAATGGGCCCGCACACAAAAAAAGTGTTCAAGTGCTGAAATTAAATTGAACATTTGACCAATTAAGAGAAAATTTTGTTTGAGGCTATATGAAATGGGTATTAAGAGCATACTCCAAGACCAACATTAACTACTCCAACCCAAAAGGCATAAAAATGGTAATTTTCTAAGCACAGCTTAAATGTAGCACATAGTGACAAAGAATAGAACACCTGGTGTGAATCAAAATCACTAATCAGTTATAATTGATCTAGCCAGAGAAGTTTTGAAACTTTTTCTATTTTGTTAAAGTTCCCCATGTCATCGGTTTATGATTCTATCACTAGAATAGCTTTATTTTAATAACAAACATCAAATTTGTTGAAAAATTCACCATGAAAATAAATACTTTTTTAACCCTTTACAGTTAAGGAGACTTTGGGAGTAGGGATCCCTCTAGGATTAAGGACCCTGAAGTTTAAGCTTGGAAAATTGTTTTCTTATGCATTCCAGACACTGGTATATATTGTAATATTTTTATTCAATGTTGATTTTTACTCAGATAAATTTGAGCTGAACAAAAAGTCATTTAAAGTAGACTTCATAATTAGTTTGCTTACACTTACAATATGGCAGCCATCTCCCAATCACTCAAAATCAAATCTGTATCAGATTAAGAAATTTTGGAAGGGATTTAAGTTGCAATAAAATTACATTTTTGAAAATATAAGTGTCTTATTTTGGTAATTTGCTTTATTTTTTTTTTTTTTGTCCTTTCTTCAAATTCAACATTTTTATTCTGTATATATTAATAATGGATAAAAATAAAATATTAATTAATAAAAAAAATAATGTTAATAAAAATATAATTATATAACTATCACAGTCTTTGAGAAACTTAAAAGCCATTATTAGAGGCAATATAAAGAACTTATTTTTATTTTACTAAAACTTATTAATCTTAAAAAAAAAAATTTAAATCAAAATAATTTTTGGCATCCTGGTAAATATTGTTTTTCAGGTAGCAGTAAATTTTCAAAAATAAAACATTGAACCAATTATATCTACATAATATGTGGAAAATTAAAATAAGGAAACTATTAAAAGATTAAAATTTTTTGAATTCATTAATTTGTTTGCTCATAAAAGTCTTGAAAAACACTAAATAAAATTCACTATTTTTTATCCATTATGTTCAAAAATTAAAATAAAACAATTCAACTTTTTAACAAGAGAAATTTCAAATTGATTTAATTTTGTCACAAACCATTGGATTTATTTAATATCATTTAAATAATTATTCCCAACTTAAAATCTGTAACTGAACTCAAATAGGCTGGCTTCCAACATTTTCAATCAATTAAAAAATCAATTTTATTGATGAGATACAGAAAATATTTGAAAAAGAATCTTTAATGTTTTTAAATGGGGATCATCAAAGTGAGGAAAAAAGGATGAAAAATTTGAAACAAAAAGAGAAAAACCTGGCTGATGGAAATAGTTTAATTTGGGTCTGAAAAATCATTTAGATTTTGTATCCAAATAATGTCTTTAATATTTTTATTTGGATAAATAAATATAATTTAAAAATCAAATAGTAAACAATTTGAACTGCTATATTTTGAAAAGTTGGAAAAATTAATTTATAAAGAGTTTTTTTTAATTCTAACGTTTCATTGATGTTTTTGCAAACTTGGACCTTTGTGCCACACAAAATAATGGAGTGTTAAAAGAATGTTTTTTCCATTGACACCACTATTATACTAATAGTATGTAAATGACAAAATGGAAAAACTAAGTTACATATTTTGAGAAGGAAATTATTCAGTCAGACTAATGTGGTTTTTTATTTAATAGTTTCTACAGAAGAACATTTACGAGTAATAAATAAAATAAATTTTTAATAATAGTTTCTAATGAATGATTAAATATTAAACACTAAAGCCTTTAATGTGATTTAAATTGAAAAAAAAAAATTATATTTTTATTTGGCAATTTTTAATCTTCTGCCCCCACCCCATATCTGTCAAAAGGATGTTTTTTTCCCTTAATACTGGTATTATTTTAACTACCTTCACTCACTCCTTAGTAATATTTATTGTTTTTAAATGATTAGAATTGTATTTTGTTTATGGTAAATATGAGATAAAAGATGGGCTAATAATGAAAGAAATGGTTGAATTAACTATCTATAGTACCATTTTATTGTTGACTTCATTTGGTTACTGTGGTTAAAAAACAGATTATCGTTTTAGTCTTTTAGGAGAGTTCATACAGGGTTTTATTTGCTGACAGAAATTAATTTAAAAAATTCATCTTTTTTCTTCTTTTTTATTTTAAATTTCCTTCAAACTCAACGTCAATGAATCTTAAACCCTTTCATCTTAAACTGCTACATCAAACTAATTTTCTACTTTTCTGCTGCACACATGGTTTTTTACTTCTTTTTTTGAGCCTGACATCTGTGTTTTTCCATTTGATTTTTTGTTTGATGTAAGCAGTGTCATTGGTTGATTTTTTATGATGTTCACTGAAAAATATTGCTATGTCCAGGTTCTGTCAGTTACCAAGGTTAGGAACAATTCAAGGAAGGAAAGGAGGTATTAAAATAATAGAATAAGAGAAAAAGTGAAAAAGTGAATTAAAGTGATTTTTACATATGGTGTTACTACTACCTAATCCTACTACAACATAAACACATGCAAGTGAATTTATACATTTTTTTTATTCTTAAGAATTCATACTAAAACTAATAAACATTTCTTATATTGTTTATAACAGTGGTTTGCAAAACATCAAGTCAAACTTTATAATCTAATTGGTTCACATATTTTAATAATTTAGTAAGTCTTTGTAAATTTATGAATAAAAAATTATTTTCATAATTATTTCTTTATATATTTATTGAGTAATTATGCATATGATGATAAATATTGTATTAGTTTTAATTATATTAGCTTTCAGAATGTTGCAAATATAAAAATTTTCTTGTAAATAAAAATCCATTGAATATATAGTGTTTAATATTTTTGTTGTAAATTCTCAAGAACAAAAAATATATAAATTCATTTTCATCATATGTTTAGGTTTTATTACAATTTTAATCACTTTAAAACAGTAAACATTGCCGAGGAGTGAAGGTAGTTAAAATAATAGCGGTGTCAAGGTAAAAACCATCCTTTTGAGAGTTATTTTGTGGACATAAAATAACAAGTTTGCCAGTATTTTATTCCATTCAAGACTTGATGCAACAGAATAAAATCTCGGGTCTGTAAATTTTAGTAGAAATTAAAATCTGCATGTTAAACTTATTTTCCTAGCCATTACGTGATTTGGTATGGAACTAATATGAATTGTCCTCAGGGGCATATAAAAAAGATGCAGCAGACCCTTTTTCCCCTCTCTCTGGACATTGGTCACGTAGCTGGATTTCCCACCACCATCAGTTTGTCCTTATAGAAAAATGTCATGCTTATTTCTCCCAAAATGCAACATTCATAACTAGGACATCATCCTGAAAAAAGCTTAGACAAGTGCACATTTCAGATATGAAACATTTTATGCACCAATCATGCATGTCCACTCTTACTTTTTTTTTTGTTCTTGACTACTAGGATCTGTGGGAGTGGCAGACAATAACAACACTTGTTACAATAAGGCAGCATGACATGTGTCATACAGTGGCCTAAGAAAAGTTTTTAGCCAGGAAAAATAAACTACATCCAATTTCAAAATTTAATCCCAACTCAACATAAATAAACAGAATTTGGAACTAGTATAGAGTAGGTCCTCCATTTCCTAGTTTCAGTTCTTGTATTCGATTTTTATCAACAATCGTTTGATCCATATCTTGCCACTCCTTTAGCAATGTTTCTACAAAGGTTAC
This sequence comes from Acanthosepion pharaonis, assembly GCA_903632075.3. Taxonomy (NCBI): domain Eukaryota; kingdom Metazoa; phylum Mollusca; class Cephalopoda; order Sepiida; family Sepiidae; genus Acanthosepion; species Acanthosepion pharaonis. The sequence continues at coordinate 395,466 of CAHIKZ030001825.1, read as the reverse complement.
CACTGACGTAGAAAAAAAGAAGAGACGTTATTACACAAGACAAAATTGCTGTAATCAAGGGTGGCTAAAAACTTATTATAGCCCACTATATATATATATATATATATATATATATATATATATAAAGAAGAAACCCGGATATAAGAGATTTTCTCTGGTCCCAAATTAAAGCCTGTTTTAATGTATATAAAATAGGCCAAACCCGGATATAAGAGAATTCTTAAGAAATATCCCAAAATCAGACCAACTCTTATATCTAATCTTACATTATATATATATATATATATATATATATATATATATTATATTTAGTTGGATTGTTGTGAGTTTGTGACCTGGGTTTCACACTATTTGTGATTTTCAGAAAAACTGATTAATTTTTAAATTTTGTTTTTATTTATGGTTGCATATATCGGTGTTTTTATGCTAATGAGAGGAAAAATTGTTGTCAGAATGATACTCATACATATGTAGACATACATGCACATTGCAGCTCACACAAACATAAACATATATGAACAGTGTGGGACAGGGCGTGTATGTGCATCCATGTGTTGTTGCATGCATACGTATGCAATTGGTCACTGTATTCAATATTTTTTGTGTAAAAACTTCTTTCAATTTTTTTTCGAAAGTGTCAAAATTAAGACCATTCGTCTATTTTGTTTTTAGGAATAATGTTTTTTTAGCACACAGATATATATCCCATGCTACGCATTCAAACACCTTCTATCCGTCTGTTTTTTTTAATCTTAGGATGGGATGTGTGTAAGACTATGGTAACTAAAACTTATTATTTTCAATTTTTTAATGCTGTTTTGTTATTATTTTAAAGATGATTATTTGCTTGTTTTTGCCGATTGCACTTCTGTAAATGGTAAAAACTCCAATTTATAATACTTATTGGTATTTATTAATATGGTGGCATTAATTTTGCTGGTGGGTGGGGAAGGGAGTATAATTGTAGACTGATTATATATATAACTAGCAGTAGAGCCCGGCATTGCCTGCAGATGTAACAGTAAGAGATAGATCAAGTATCGACCATTATAAAGACTGAAAAATAAAATTGACAAAGATTATTGTTTAAGGTTGACGGACACTCATGTCTTAATTAGTTTTTTTTTTTTTTTTTTTTTTTACGAATTGGTCAAACCCAAACAAAAGCATTGTTTTCAATCGTTATGAGTCTACCGATTGAATAGAATTTTATTATAAACAATTGTCTTGTAAATGGAATTTTTAAAGCATTCTGAATGCAAAAATAAAGAAAAAAGTGTGCAAGACAATAAGAAACACTACCTGCCAAAAAGAAAAACTGTGAAGTTTTGTTGAAATCGGTTGAAAAATATAGGAAATCCGATCCCATATATAAACGAACACACACACACAAACAACCTGGGTTTTATAATAAGTATAACTCGATATGAGTTGTCCCCCTTTCATTCTTGCGACAGCGATGCATCTTAATCATGTTTTCAAATTGATTTCGTGCAAAAACAATTGTGTTTTTCCAATTTTTGGTGCTGTCAGAACTACCGCAAGGTAATTTTATGTAGTCCTGTGAAGTTTTGTTGAAGTCAGTTGAAAAATGTAGGAAATCCGATCCAATATATAAACGAACAGACACACACACACACACACAACAACCTGGGTTTTATAATAAGTATGATGTCAAGCATCAACTGTAAATTATATTAAGCTGTATTTTTTAAATTAACCGCGATATGCCTATATAGGTTAACTTATTCTTTTCTTCATTCTCAAATGCTTCCCCATTTGTTTTCCTTTATATCTTATCTCTTTGTCATTTCTTTTTTCAACAAAAAGGACTTATTAAATAAGTCAAAAAACAAACTTTAAAACATCTTTAATTAAGTATCTTGATAAAGATAAATTTAAACATATTCCTATCTCTCTTTTCCCTCTATGTCAGTCATATCTGTCAGAGTCGTCCTCCTCCTCTCTCTATCACATTACATCAACTTAAAACTACTGCTCAAAACCTTGTATAAATATAATAATGAAATTTTAAACCATTTTTTTTTATTTTTGAGAAAAGTGATCTGAATTTTAAGGAAAAAATCATTTTTCATAAAAATAAAATCAAATCAATAGACCCTGAAAGTTGTTTGTTTTTTTATTAAACTAATATTCAAAAAGGTTTTTGACAGAATTTATTTGGATTACATCCTCCTTGGGATTATCAATAAAAATTTTCTTTCATTATATATATATATATATATATATATATATATATATATATATATATATATATATATATATATATATATATATATATATATATGTGTGTGTGTTTATCTCTATATAATAAATGTAAATCTGTCAAATATATATATATATATATATATATATATATATACACATTTATTTATATATATATATGTGTGTGTTTTTATATAATATATTTATAATATATTGTGTTTCAACTGAATTTTTAAAGATCCCAAACACAAAGGATATTATTACAAACAATAGGTCCTTACAAATACACACACACACACACACACATAAGGTCAATCAGAAATAAAGGCAATTTTGAAATTAAGCTGTAAAAAGATCAAGGAAGAGCTGACATGACACCACAAGTGCATATAGAATGATAGTTAACTAGGTGTGTACAGCATTCTATTATTTGGTCAAGTGGGAGATAGTAACTAGGTCAGACATATGGACACTCCACTAGGCTATTAGACTATCATGAAACAATGCACCATAGTCTTTCTGTGGGCAGAAGAAATCCATTGTCAGATGTTGGTACAGTTTGGAGCACACACCATGACTTAATTTGTTCTCAAATATATGGGTAGAATACTTTAAAAGGTGGAAAAAATTTTCAGATGAAAAGTGATCTGGTTCCATTTTTTGCTCATGAGAGAATACATCTACATATATACCTTAAAAAATCATGATGAATCACCAAAGTACAAGTGGTGGTAATTGTGACCATCAGATCAATCCATAATGCATCATCGTATAGGAATTAAATCCTATATATATTTTTCAACCAATAAAATGGCATTGGAAGTTTGTTGGATGAACAATCATTACCAGGGGAAATACTGCCAAAATACTTGCAGATGTTGTAGAACTACCAAATTATTTTTTAACCATTTAGAAAATAACAATAATGTCTTTCATCTCTTATAAGCAAATTTGAAAATAATTTTTGTTTCCCAAGATGAAATTATTTTCTAATCAATAAAATATTTATAAAAAAAAATTCCACACTCCATTTTAGATTTCAAATTCCCTTACAAATATAAAAATAGAAACATACTACTACTTTGGGCTCAAAAACAATTTAGAAAGCCAGTTTGATCTATATGTATCCACTGACAGCACACAATGGAAGGGAAACATATAGCATATACTGACTAAGGCCCTTCTAGGATTATGCACATAAGCAGATTAACCAGCAACTGCCTACTAATGTTTTGTTTATAAAACAAAATGCATTAAGTTGACCATCATAAAAATGAAGAAACCTGTTACACACATTTCACATCGCTCTAAGAACACTTTATTACTTTATAAAATAAACTTCACTGCAAGGAAAATTGAACATTTTATTGTTATTGTATATTTCTGAAAAAAATATATAAATGTTATTTTAACTGATGTTCTGCTTCTACTTTTCCTTTTGAAAATAACTATTTTTTTTGTTTCATTTAGAAGATGACTTGTTAAGAGGAGGCATGAAGTAATGGATAGTGGCTCAGATTGAGGAATTGGAGATCTGATTTCAAAAAAATCAATCAAATCCATTATGTTCACTTACATGATATATTACCCTTATCCTTAGGTATGAAAAATCTTCTCCCTCAATCTAATGGGATAAATAGCAATATAATTTGTTCTATAGCCTTGGATAGGTTTGGTCTACCACAAGAAGAAATGGCAAAAACTAAAGGAAAAATGTTTTTTTTGTCAGTCATGTAATCAGAATGTTTTAAAAATTTTATTTTTGTATTTTCATGTAACTTCTTTATTGTTAAATATTTGGAATCCTGAAAAATATAGCAACCAAAACCTTTAATAGACAGATTAACAATTGTATGGATAAACTGTCCCCAAAATTTAATTTATTAGGTAAAAAAACAAAAATTTAAAAGACAATCTTAAAATGTTATTGTAATTTGGAGTTCCTTTTTTCAAGGGATGGAGATGAAAAAAACCAAGTTTGCTGCCATAACAAGGGACTATGTTGAAAAATATGATTTATGCTTTTTTCTTTCAGTGGAAAAATTTTTAACACACAAAAATATAACAAGATATATATATATATATATATATATATATACATACAGGGTTCACTCAAAAATAATTGGAACAAAAAATTTTAATCCCTATATTTCAAAGACCTTTTATATTAAAACTTTAAATAAAACTTCATAATTTCAGGGTATATCTATTGTAAATACATTTATTTATCTAATTTACTGTCTAAACTTACATTATTTATTTTTTAGAATTTAGTAAAATTTAAATTTAAATATTTGACCCCTCAATTTCGAAAAAAGACAAATTGTTTGAGCTTTCATGACAGGAATGAAATCATCACTAAGGTTGACTGAACTGTTTGATTTTTTCAGTGATAGTTTGGGAATGCCAATATATTATGGAAATATATTGGTTCAATTGAATTGCCCTGCATGATAGTGTCAACCATAAAATCTGACCTGAACAAAAAAATAAAACCATTGTTCATCCAATAAAAAAGAATTTATTTAAACATGGTGATCCCAAATGCACATCACCTTTGAAAGTGCCTGAAAACCATTCCAAAATTGAAAAAGTGTTGAGTGAAAATGGGTTTGTAATAAATACCTAAGGGCCCATCAATGCTAGCTGTAAATGGTAATCAAACAAGAGTGATTTTAACATTTGACAAAAGGCCTTAACTTCATTTATTTGATTATGCTAGATAACCCTCTTTCTCATTGAACTGTAACTAAGGTCTGCTCAGTTACATAGTTGTAGTATAAACCACAGAGTGGACTCTGTGGGTGTTTCAAACACAAATGTGCCCCTGTGAAACCATCTGCAATGGGATTATCTTTGTTTCATTAGTAAAAATCTATCCTTGAATAAACTTGACCAAATGTAACAGTTTTGTGTGTGTGTGTGAAAAAAAATAAATAAACTGTAAACTAAAAATCTGTCTTATAAACCTCTCTAAAAAATACACTTGTTCTAAATAGACATATAATTTATTTTGGGAATTAACAATTAATGATCTCTCTGGATTGAAAAAAACTTCCCTTCATCTTTTTTATATCCTGCATTTCATTTGTGTCCAGATGAGGAAAAAATGTTAAAATTCAAATTTTAAAATAAATAAAAGAAATTAGTGATTTTAAAAGAAAGAAATTTATATTGAGTTTAAAGTAACACAAAATAAAATTAATTTAAATTTTTTTTTTTAAAAATTCAGTTTTAAATATCTCCAAAACTTTGTGAATTGAGGAAAATCAATTTTATTTCTTCAAAAATGCCAAGGAATCAGAGTTAAAGTGAGAAACTATATTTTGAAGTTCTGCAAAGTTTGTGAGTTTTTTCTCACTCAATTTTTCGGCCTGGATTGGAGTTTCAGCCCAAATCTGTCTTTTAGCAAGAATCAGAATCAAAGTGAGTTTTGATGTTTAAAAATATAAAAAAAAAATTCAATTTCTTTCTTTAAAATTATTATTAAAAAATCCTGATATTTTGAAAAAATTCCTTGATTTCACTTTATTTGTTAAAAAATTAGCTATTACATTTGGGGACATACAAACATAATATACATATTTGTACTTTCTTCTGGACTCTTTCTACATCTCTAGTATCTGTCAGGACTTTTATATTTGAACTTTTGAAAGTTCAACTTTTAACATATCAGTCTGTTTTATAACATTAGTTTTAACAATTTTATTTTTATAAATTCTGTGCATTTTCTTTTTTCAATAGATACGGCCAATACATTAAAATCAATTATAAAAAAAATTATTTTTTTAAGAGGTTGTTTTGATAAACAACTCATCATAACTGATTTTTTCCTAACTTGATGGTATTTATAACAGTCAGATGAACATAGTTTTCTAAAACAATATTAACATTAAAGTAAATCCTTAAATCTAATTTCTAAATCCTTTTGTATTAAATCTGTGTTCATAAGAAACATAGATACAAAAGGATATAATAAATATTTAAATTCCTGAATAATAAAAAATTTGGGATTTTTGAGATTTTATCTAATTTCATTCAAATTTCCTTTGTTGTATAGATTTAAATATTTTTTTAGTTTAAATTTTCCTCATTTTTTTCATTTAAAATTATACTTGATTTTCAACCTAAAAAGATATATAAATTCATCAAAATGTCCAAATCTGGCTATGAAAAAGGAATTATCAAAACAAAAATATTTATATACCAATTGATTGAAAAGTAACTCCTTATTTTATGTATGATGGACTTTACAACTTTGTAAAAATTATAGTTAGACAGGAGAGTCATCCATACATATAACAGGAAGTTACTTTTCAATCACACTATGTATGTATATATATATATATATATATTAAGAAATGGACAAGGTCCGACAATTGATTTATTAAAGACATATTTTATGTTTAACGTTGTTATTTTATAGATACAAGTATTTAAGCAAATGCTCTGTTTATGATAAACAGTATTAAATAACATTTACCGGCCTGAATGTCCGAGAAATTTTCATAGAAAATTTTCGTTCTTTGACAGGATTCGAACCTGCATCCTATACGGAACCGTCATATACGCTGACGTGCCTTACCGCTTAGGCTACAAAGAAGCAATCGGTAGACAAGGTCGAATTTACTGCTTATAAACTCCAATTTTCCATGAATCTCGTACATTCATAACTGCTCTGGCGTATCGAATGTAAACAAATGACGTCATATATTAAGAAATGGACAAAGTCCGACAATTTATTTATTAAAAATTTTTTTTAAATGTTTAACGTTGTAAAATAATATATATAAGTAACATAAAAATGCTTTTAATTTATAAAAAACAAATAAAGCTTAATAATAACATATATTACCAACTATAAACACAATATCTAAAATATTACATTGCCATCTTTTTTTGAATCCATTCTTAAAAATCCAATATTTATCTAATACAAAAAGGACATGCATAAAAAAGATCAATTATTGCATTGGCTGACTGCAAAAAAAAAAGAATTAGAATTTTTTAACTAATAACACATACATAATTAATAAACATTTGCCATTATCAAAAATATATATTTTATATAAGAATTTTTTAAAAAAATATACATATAGAATTATCTACAATTTTAATGCATTTGATATTAACTGACCAATGAATTTTCATTTTAAACAAAATTGAAAATACAAGTTAATTTATGTCTTTTGTTCTATTTTTTGCAATCCCTGAATAATTTCCAAATTTTTAATGAAAGTGAAACATGTTAGATGGCAAATGTTTCCTATTTTGTTTTTTTCTCATTCTCCTGTTGGATTCAAATCCATATTTTATCTGCATTTGATTGTTAACTCATAGTTTTGTAAACAAAAAAATTTTTTTTTTATTTTTTGCTAATAAAATAAAATAAATTTTTGTCTGAAATACACAATCATTAACTTTTTTTTTTTTTTGTATATTTTTATGTATATATATATATTTATATATATATATATATATATATATAAGTATATAATATGATATTTGTGGTGATTAACAAATGCCTTTTAAAATATTCAAATCTTTTGCTTGTTATTAGGTCAAACATATAATATAAAATGTTAAAAATAATGTGTTCAAAGCAAAAAAGAAACAAAAAATGAAATTTGGAAAGTAAATGATTACAAGAATTTCACTTTAGTCTTTAGTGATAACTAAACTTTAGGTCAAATTTTTATCATCCTAAAAATATGATAAAATATATTTCAAGTCATTCATTAAGTGATTTTTGAAAATTTGTTATTAGAAAATAATTTAAAGTCTAGCTTTATGAGAACAAAAAATAATTACAGATTCAAAAGAAGAAAAAATACAAAAACAGTATAAATATACTAATTTTGGTTTTTTTCTTCTGTTTTTCTTTTTCATTGAACTGGAATTGTAACTATAATATATAAAAAAAAATTGTTTTAGTAAATTCAGTATCATCCCATTAAATGAACAAAAACTAAGGCACAAATTTAAGAATTAGAAATTAGAAACAGAAACATCAAAATTTTCACAAAGATTTAAAGAGCAATCAGAACAGTAGATAGCAATTGACATTGTATTTAAAATGAGTCCCTTTAATGGAGGTTAGCATCAGCCATGCTGGTGGAAGGCAGAGAGTGGGTGCTCCCATTCTGCTCACCTTAAAAATATACTAAAATCTTGTAATTTTACATATTCTGATAGATGTCATGGAGTTGGATCTATGACAAAAACCCAGTCTCTTATCCCAAAAATGGACAAAATTCAGGTACCTATAATTGTATAAGTTTGCTATATTTATAGAGCAAGAGTAGTTGCTATCAGATACAGAGCATTTTTAGAAAATATATACACTTTGGATATTATTATTATTAATAATGTCTCAATTTAACAAAATCTTTAAAATTTGAATTTAAAGTTCCTTGAATTTTAAATGTTAAATTTGTTTCTTTATGTACAAAATTTAATTTTGAAAATGGGATTTTGTCCACTTTTGGGATAAGAAGCTTGGAATTTTTTCCTGTTTCTCATTGAGTCTGTTATTTTTATTACTATTACTATTAATAATAACTAGAAATACCTGTGAAAATATCATGGTTTTTTTCTAATTGAATTTTCTAATTAATCTTAAGTTAATGATTGAATTTGCTCCTTTTAAATTCTATTTAATATAAAATATTCATTTAATATTCCCCAACTGCATAAAATTTATATATATATATACATTTAATTTAACAAAACATTGCAATAACCATCATATGTAAGTGAGTACAAATAAATCTATAATTTCTCTAAACTAGGTACCTCTAAAGAAACAAAATACTTAAGGTTTAAAATGAATTTTTAAAAATCTTTCTTGAAGCTTTCATTTTAGCCTTAATTTCAAGCTAAAAGATTAAATTTAATATTTCCAATAAGCAAAATACTTTGCTGCAGTTCAAAATGAATTTAAATCAATAAGTTGTTTTTATAATTTCTAAAAATGGCTGATTTTAGCCATATCTACAATCAATTCTCTAAGCACATTGTAATTCTCTTCATTAAAAAAAATCTTTCAAAATTAAAATATACATTTTTGAAACTATTTGAGGAAGATTAGCACATTTAAAGCTTAAATAATCTGATTTACAACAAATATTAGATATTTACATTCACTTACGTGCTAATAACTTTGGGAAAGGTATGAATCCTCTTCTCCCCCTAGCTATGGATAACAAAATTGGACAAGACCAGGTTCTATAGCCTTTATTCTAAACTGGTCTGCCAGAAAGAAATGGATGATGAAATTTTGTATTGCCTCAAATAGTCATGTATCAAAAAGATAAATGATTGCCTAAATCAATGTATCATGGATAGCACATAACTGATTAGATACTTTTTAGTTTAAAATATTGCAAAATGCATTTTTGTTATGGATGTAGGTGTTTTATTTTTTTGTTGACATCTGGAATGTTTAATTTTTCTATGGAGTCTTCCATTTTGTTAATATTTTTGCAATGGATGAAATAAAGTGTTTTTTTTTTAAATTCCAATCACCTGAAGAACTGATTTAGCATACAATGGTTAAAACATCATGAATATGGCAACAAAAATGAAGACAACAGTCCAAACAATGTAAATAGTGTAAATAATTACAATACTTCATCTCAGAAATATAGACAATTATCACTTATTTTCAGATAATGTGTATGGATGTCAGTATTTGTAAAAATCTTATATCAACAAAAAAAAAAAAAAAATCAATTGCCTGATTATTGCACTACTGGTGTTCCATTTTTTTAATTTTTTTATCAGGTTTTTTATGTCCTTTTTCAAAAACCTATTGTTGACATCATTAGAAAATAATTTTCTAGTAAACTGCCAGTGTGTAGGGTTTCAAACTCCCTGACTAGGGTGGCTGATTGGAGGCCCTGGGTAGGTCTTTGTGACCATTACTATCTTATCATCATTTATTTTTTTTTTCCACCTACATTTGTATACATTCAAAATTAAACTAATCAAAACTATTATTAAAAACATAGAAAACTGTTCACGGATTTTAAAGTCAATCTTGGCTCTTTTTCTTTTTGGTCAAAATTCATGAATTTGTTTTGCTCATGCAGAGACTTGAAAAAACACAATATAAAATTCAAATGTTTTTTATCCATAATGTATTAAAATTATTAAACATTTTAATAAGAAAAATCTGAAGTTGATGTTACAAATTGCTGTAAAACATTGAATAATTTAAGATGGAATGATCTATTATGATGACATGACTAATAATTTGTATTTAGATACATTGTAATTTTCAATTTTTCTAGTTAAATTGTTCACCTATATTGCATATAATAGTGTATACAATTAGGTTACAATAAAATTTGTATTTTATATGAATACTACCTTATGAAAATTGAGACACAGTAGAGTCAAGGGCTCCTTATCAGATTTGGGAGGGGGCACAAGACCCTTGCACCGGCTGTGCATAGATAAACGTTACTTTCATTGTGTTTTTAAGCCATTTATTTTTTATTATTTACTTTTAAAAAATCCAGGTAATTCCTTAAATTTACTTCATGACTTTCAAACATCTCAAGGACAAATATTGAATTGTTAGGAAATTTTAAAATTTGTTACTTACGTTTATTTGTTTATAATGGTGTTTGAATGAGTAGCAAGTGAATCTACCAATGTTTTAAAAATGCTTAAAAACTTTATTTACACAAGGAAATTTACTTTTAATTCATATTAACTTTAGTTTTTTGTTTTCTTTAGGTTTTTTTAAAGGAAGTCAGTGTCAATTATTTATTAGAAATACCCATGAAAATTTCAGTTTTCCCATAAATCATATTTCTTAAGTTAATGCTCATGGCAAGTTCTACGACAATAAAAATAAGCCCATGGCAAGTTCTACAACAATATCCATACAAATTTCCCCTATCGCATTGTTAAATATTTGTGCTTAGCAAATTTAAACAAATATTGTAAAACAATCATAAATATGAATACTGGTCGTCATTTTAAGAAGTAAGGGGGTACAAATGTAAAGATTTGAAATTGACAACTATTTCCATTTAACTGAAACAGACGTAAAACTAATACTTTCTTACTTAAACCAAAAAACATTTCCGATATGTCTTTTCCGTCTTTCCCCCCATCATGAAAACGGAATCGTCCATTTATGAGGCATTCGGAAGTCATAACGGTTGTGCTAAGAAAAGAGGCGGGACAAGCAGATATGTGCCGCCACGAATTTCCTTAAAAAAAAAAAAAAAAAAAAAAGAAAAAGAGACGGACACATTTAATTTAAATGCCTTCTTTGAAATTTAATTTTGGTTTTATTTGAAGATAACCTAACGATAATCCGAATTAAGAAAAATTAATAATAGAGATTTAAGTTAGGTTGGTGCAAAAATAATGACGTAATAATGTCGTTTTTGACGTTAAAAATACATCAAAAACGACATTATTACGTCATTATTTTTGCACCAACCTAATAAATAATTGTGTATGTTCAAAGTTTATGAGTAAATTTAAGAATTTATCTTTATTTACTAAGATTTGAGATGAATTTTGATTTTGATTTTTTTTACTGAAATAGGCATTTAAAAAAACATTTTTTAAAAAATGGACGAACACTTCCCTAAAAGGCCAAAAAACACACACCAGATATCGAGAGAAAAAAAAGAGAGGGGGAAACAGACCCCCAACCAACTTAAAAATATTTCCAAAGTTTTTTATTAAAATAATTGGTTATACAATTCGTTCATTATTTAAATAAGTATTGGACATTTCGTTTGAACCGGATAACTCCAATTTTTAGTAAAAGTAGGGGCTAGCGATTTTTTGCTTTCATTTCGGGGAAAAATCGCATCCATTTTGGTGGTACTAACTAACTTAATACGTGCTAAGGACCATGTAAAAGTTATAACAGGATAGCTTGTACTAAGAATTCTGTTAACAATGCTTAGTTGTTTATGAACACAGTTTTTACTTTGTTCTCCTTTACTACAATTACTAACTAAAAATGAAACAGAAAAACTAGTTTATAAGTACTAAGAAGTTTCAAATGACAAAATAGTAAACAGAAACTACAAGAACAGAAAAAGAATATCAGTAGCCTTTATTTTTAGTGCCCAATGAATCATTTGATGTCGTTAAACTTTTTAAAAAGTTTAATGAATGCTTCTGAGTTTCAATCCTCTCACAGTCTCAGAACATTTTTAAACTTCTGCCAATTTCCAAAGCGACCTCAACAAATGACTCATCAAACACCAGAAGAAACTGATTTTTAAAAAATGGCTAAAAAACACTAAAAAGACATTATCCGTTCAGAGAACAAAGAGTTGGGATTTGATCAATGGATAAGTAACTTACTCTAATTTTTTAACTGCATATTAAAAAAACAAAAAAAACAAAAGTTATTTTTTTTGGAGGGTGGAGGTAATGTTCGTGTTTTTTTTTGTTTTCTGTAATTGACCCACCCACTTTTGGTTTATGTATTATTTTTTTTTCAGTTTTGTTTAGTTTACAATTTTTGTTTACACAAAGTTGTTGTGCTTACTTAGTAGTCGTCCTTGCTGACTGGTCATTGGGGGGAGGGGGTGAATGGTTAGCAAGCTAGTCTTGATGATTATTACAGTACTAGTACTACTAAGTTAAGCTTAAGCATAAGAAGTAATATTAATTCTTATCCTTAGTAAGTAAGTCCACAAGTACGATGCACTTAATGAGGATATTAAATTATATTAAATATCCTCATTAAAAAGTGCATCATACTCCTACTCCTGAAATTATGCAAAAAAGAAAAGCTAAACTGTAATTTCAGAATTTCGCATCGGCTTCTTACGATTTGTGCTCGACCTCGATTTGTGTACAATCTTTCATCATCATTTGTTTGTTTACCTTACCAAAGCATTTTTTAAAATATGAATCCAGCTGTCGCGGGCACATCATCTGCTACCTACAAAATTTGTAACTTGAAGATCAATAATAATAATAATAAATAATAATAGTCATTTAAAAAACATACAATAAATTTTAAAGGGTTTCGTTTAACTTTTCTAAAATTAATTTTTTCCTTGGCTGGCTCCTGTCTTTTTTTTTTTTTTTTTTTTAACGTGGATAAGCGAATGCAAAATAAGACTTCAAGTGCTCGTCCACATTCCATCTGTAAATCAGGAAAAGTTTCCAAAACATACAATTTTTCACAATATTCGCCCTTCTGGTGTCATATTTACATTCGAATGGGCGCATTGATAAAAGTCACAAAACAAAACAACGATTTTTAAAAATAAAAAAAATGTGATAAGAAATTGCAAAAAAATAAAAATAAAATAATTCAAAAACAAAATTATAAAAACAGAAATTTTGCAAACGCAATATTAAAAAAATGGACGACTTGTACGGATTTCAGCTAAAATTCATAATAATGATTAAATAATGTTAGGATTTTCCTGTAAGAAAAGTTGATACTCTGAAATAAATTTCAGATTCCTAGGGATGGAATGTTATGTTTTGAGAGGAGAGGTGCTTATATTTTTTAAGCAAAAAAAAATATATTTTCTTCACTCTACCTTCAGATGTTCATTGTCTTCGGTTAGATGATTGAGAATGCTGTGAAAAAAAAATGTAAATCAACAACGAACAAAATTTTTCGAGACGGGGATTCCCCGTTCACCATAATTGCTTTCTTTCTTCCTTTCTTTCTTTTTTTTTTCTTTCTTTTTTTCTCCGCCTTTCTTCTTTCTCTCCCTCGTTCTTTCTTTTTATTTATTTCTTTAATTTTATTCTTACCCCTTTAATCATTTTTTTCATTTATGATCTTTCATAGCTTTATTTTGTCTTTTCTTCTTCCATCACTCGTTTTTATAAAAATTATTTTTTTTAATAATAAAAAAGATATAGTTGTATGAGAAAAAAATAAAAATGTTGGCATTGTGTAAAAAAAAAATCAATATAATTTGGAAAACTAATTAAGAAAATGGTAAAAATGTTAGTTTAATTTCCTAAAAGAAATAAAAAAAAAAAAAAAAAACATTTTTTTTTAGGTTGGCCAGAAAGTCCCAACTCAATTAGGAAGCGGAAAAAGAAAAAAACAGTCAAACAAAACACATCCACTTATTTTTCAAAATATAAAGTCCATCATTCTCGATGATCTTCTGCCATTCTCGTGTTCTTTCGCAAAATTATGACTGCTTGCGGAAGATTCAACTTTCAGTGCTGCTACTAAAAGACTGGTTGATGGTCGGCCGGAACATGGTTGGTCGTCAAGCAAGAAGGGTAAAAAAAAACCCGGAGTTAAAACGTCTGTACCCCCTCGAGACATTCGACTGACTGACTCACTTACTGTGTCTTCTTCAGTATCCCAAATTTCTTTCACAGCAGCTCTTGTAGAAATACTTCACTTGTCAGTAGCGAATCAAAACTCCACTTTCTTCCAAATTCATTTCTGTCAGTTGGGGCATACACAAAGAAAAACAGAGAAATAAACTACACAGGAGCAACAAACAACCGCAGCGTAAAGGCTGGTAGTTAAATGAATAAGGAGGCTCTGGCTAAAAAACATAACAACTCAATGCTATTGTTGCTCCATTAGAGAGAGAGAGAGAGAGAGAGAGATAGAGAGATAGATAATATTAGTCACTAATAATTAGTGGTAAATATACACATACATGCAAAATATATAATATACATGCATTTTGTATAAAAAAAAATTCAAGAGGATAGAATCCAGGTAGAACTCAATGTCCAGGACAGAGTAAGGATATAATAAAAAGTCTTAAACACTAATATTCCATGATGTTTAAGCCTTTTTATGTGTGTGTGTGTGTGTGTGTGTGTTTAAGCCTTTTTATTATATATATATATATATATAAGGTGTTTAAGCCTTTTTATTATATATATATATATATATATATGTGGGAAATTGTATGACAAAGTGGAAAAATTTACTTGTGACGCGTTTCGTCCTTCAGAACTTCATCAGACTAATTTGGTCGTGCGCATGTGTATTCCTGCCAACATAACATATTTAATCTAAAAAGGACCGCAAAAGCGTGAAACCTAGGGTTACAAACTCACATCCATAAAACTAAGTATGTTAGCTCTATCACTGATATTGAGCGCTTTCCATTAAGTACTGCGCATATATATAAATAATATATACATATAAATCACACAAGTGAATAAAAATTGATGCGCAGAAATTTACAAACTGATGTCATAAGAAACCACGAAAATAAAGCTAGACAGTTTCACTTTTAAACATTATGCAGATGACACAGTGTTGATAGCAGACACAGAAAGAAAGCTAGAAAAAACTCCTACAGAAGGTAGTGAAGGACAGCTAGAAGAAAGGATTACGCCATCAACTGCACGAATGCATGATTGTTAGCAAAAAGATGAGTCCAAAGCGAGGCTTTTAAATCGGAAATACCAAAAAGCAAACAAGTACAACAATTTAAATATCTAGGAAGTATTTTAGCAGAGAATGGAAAGTGCAACATCGAAATCCGAAGGCGTATTGGGATAGCCAAAGATGCATTCCAAAAGTTAAGCAGAGTACTAAGAAATAGAAAAAACTTCTCTTGAAACAAGGAAAAGAGTACTAAATTGTTATGTGATATATGCCATTGGAATATGGCAGTGAATGTTGGACAATCTCGTCAACGTTGAAAAAGAGACTTGAAGCAATAGAAATCTGGTTCTATAGAAGTATGTTGAAGATACCATGGACCAAACATTTGAGCAAAGACAAAAAAGAAAAAAAGTCAAATTTAAATCGCAAATAGGTGCGGTTTGATTGGATAGTTATTTTCGAGTTTTTAATGCGGATAAAGTGTATATGGCCCTTAAAGAGTTGTTTTTGATCTGGTTAGAGCCATCCGTTTGCTATATAACGGGAAATGTTTGCAAAGACAGAAAGTGAATAGAGCACACTCAGGCGATAAAGAAAACTGCCACTGTCGAGAAAAGGGTCGGTAAAGATGGCTGTTGCTAATACTACTACTGTTGATACTAAAGAGGAAAAACTCTTAAAAATCTATGAGAATTCTATTTATGAAGAATTCTTTTCTTAAACCAGAGATATTTTTCTAATTAAAATGTCTTTTCTAAACATATGCGTTTATCCCATATATATATAAGAATGCCTTTTTTAAAACTTATAAGTGTACATCATTTAAATGTCTTTTCGAAACCTGTGAGTTCATCTCATTTTTCAGAATGCCTGTTTCAAAAATCGGAATTTTTGTCTAAAAGACCAAAAGAACCAGCATCTTCCTTTTTCAACCCTTCGAACAATTAAAATTTGTAAACTTTTCGAAGTAAGTTTCTTTTGTTGTTAAAAAGTTAATTTCCATGCTGATATTCTAAAAGAAAGTAACTAAAATTTCCTTGTTATTAAGGAAAATATTGATTTTTCATGAACTGTTGTTTCCTAAGAGAAATCTGTTAATCTGCCTTGATAGTTTAACAATTTTGTACAGGGCCGATATTGTTTTAATTGTCAGTAACACACTTGTGTTTATTTGGAGTTGTAGTGAGTGCGAAATAATAATAACCCCCATCACTACTCCCTTCAAATTCGAAGAACTGAGGAAGAAGAAAGAAATTCGCGAGCCTATGTGAAATTTTTGTCTTTTACAGAAATTAACCAGTGAGCTGAAGAAGGAGGGGAAAAAATTCGCTAGAGTATGTAAAATTGTTTTTGAACCAATGAAAACCTTGCCTTGACAGAAATTAGTTGGTAAGCCAAGAAAAGAAAAGAAAGTAGCGAGCCTATGTGAAATTCTTTTGATATAAAATGAGAAGAAAAATTAAATTGATCAGAAGAGTGTTTGAAGTCATGTGAAAGGTTCCGTTTCAGTTCCTCGCGATCAACGTTGAAGTACTCACCTGTGTACATTTACTCGCCAATTATATTATTGATCTCTAACCAGCATATGGCACTTCAAAGAATTTTCTTTCAACAATCCAAGAAAGCTAAATATTTCAAACTATCTCTCTTCATTTACTTTTGAACGCATGCCAACCATATATCCCATCGGTGAGCAACGAACTCTGTTTTAAATATTTTTAATATCATTTTGTTTCAGATCATTTAATCTGTTGTATGAACATTTCCTCTTCCTGACAAAACGTTAAAACTACGGACTTTAAGAATTCTGATTTATTTTTATGAAACGAGATATTGACACAACTTCAAGCGTGAAAATTCGTGAATAAATTCCTTATCTTGTTTTGTTGAAATTACCCATGTGTTTCCCCGTCACTATCATCCTTCATTCATCTTCTTGGCATGGGTAAATCAACTGTTCATTTTAACCATTATGTCTCACGCCAAAATAGCATAAAGCAAGTTTTAGGAGATATAAAAATGATTAATAGCTACTTATCAGAGGTCGTCTGAAAAGCGTCAATACTGGAAGGAGCAATAAAAGCTATTGGACTTGAGAAACCTGTTTTCATTTAAAAAGTGTTTTAGGAGGATGATTTTATAAATTTCAACCGAAAACTAGTGGCTGTTGAGTCAATAAATGCAAAATATTTCCTTGTAGGGAAACGGCTAATTTCACTTTTTATAGAAATTATCTCACTTGTTGGCTATTGTGACATGTGGGGGCTTCCTTACTTTGCTCGATTCAGCAGTAGCAGCAAAGGACGTAATCAGATGTATACAACCGGAAGTACCAGAGCACATAAAATCACTGACCAGGCCCTATCATCCTCTTTTCATTTTCATTTTCACTGGTCTCTACATTCAAGTCTAGCACGTAGGGCTACGCACAAATCTTGCTGCAGAAGACGAGGCCTGTCCTAGCAGCTTGTCTCAGATTTATCGTTCCTTCCGTTGGAACCGGCTGAGAAATCTTCCTTCAAGACACCTATCAAAGGAAAACTACACACAACCCTTTCTGCAGAAGACGGGGCCTGTCCTAGCAGTTTCACGCTCAGGTTTATCGTTTCTCCCGTGGGAACTAGGGGAGAAAAATCTCAACAAAAACAACTACTATATTAAAAAAAATTACTATTTTGCACTCTCATTCAACCAGAAATAAAAGCTGTTCAACAGTTATTTCAAGCTTTGGGTTTTGTTCATTCTACTTTAAATACTGAATTTTACACACACACAACCGAGAAAAATTCCTTATAAATTACCACTTTGCTAACAACCATGAATTCGGTCTTCTTGCAATTAATCCTTCATTAATCTTCTTGACGTGAGTAAATCAACTTTTCATTTTAACCCCTAAGCTCCGTGTCACTATAAATTCATGGGATTTTTTATTGTTGAATTGGTCGATATTCTGAAATGGTCGGAGTGCTTTTGCTTGAACTGGCAGGCCTTTTTTCGGGATTTTTCAGGAAGCGGCTTTGGACGCTGATGTTAGTGGGGCTCCGTCGCTTCTCTTACTGCCTTGAGATTAATTTTTTTTAAATAAAAAAGGGGAAAACAATAAAAATTTTGACAAGAAGTTGGTCAAGGCAGTGAGAGCTTTGTTAGGGTCTCTGCACTGTTGGGAAAATGCAAAGGTGTAACAGGATTCTGAAGATTTAAAGTTCTAAAGTGTGAAAAAGGTACCCCCCCCTAAAAAAACAAGAAACAACGGGGGGAACAGAGAAATGAAAGACAGCCTGTTTGGTTTCTTCTATTCTTCTATGTACTGGGACGTTGGTTATCCTAGCTTTCCAGAATTCCCTGTCCTTTGTAGCTATCAGTAAATGTTATCTTTTTACTATCTCTCCTAAACGCTATTCCGCCAATCATCTACAAAATCTCGCTAGGTAGGTTACACATTGTTTTCTTCCGTTCCCCTTGCCTTCAATCTGCTCTGTGAGTATCGAATTTTCCAAGCACTCTTTCCTCATTACAAGCCCTAGGAATTTCAGTTATCTCTTTTTGATGTTAAGTACCCTACCTAGTTACCGAGGATAGTTTGCTTGTCGATCTGCTGGACTTGAGGATCATCGTAGAGAAAATTTTGCCAGTCTTCGAGTTTGGTAAGCAATGTTCTGCCACCGGCAAGCAGACCCTGAACATTCACTTATCCTGACGAATTTTTCTTTCCTCAAGGAATCTTTTACTGCCTTGAACGTCAATTGGGACTCAAGTTCACCCAGACCTCAAATGGTATTCATATAACCGATCTAGTCAAAGATGCTGAAAAAAGTACCGGTTCATTGTAAGTATCTGATTCCCACCCTCACTCCCATGCTATGCTTTATCTTTACAAGAGCTAGATCAGATGAATCGCTACTATATCTGAGCTGAGGATGTTCAGTCCTCACTTGCCTATCTTGATAGTTGTGGGTGGTTAATTATTTTTCAACCTACAACTCCTTTCCCCACAGACGAAACATTGCGAGACTCTCGCTGCTCTGTCGCTATTTCCATGGCATTTGTTTTAACGAGTTAAGTATAAGTTTCCTTTTTGTTTCCATTTTCTTTAAAACTTCTTTGTTTCTCACATGTTCAGTCCATGGTATTCTCAGCATTCTTTTGTAGAAGCGTATTTCTGCAATCTATTTCCTTAAGTTTGTTTGATAGGGTACGCATTGTTTTCCTCTGCCTCTCTTGCTTTCAATCTATCCTGTGTGTATTGAATTTCCAAGCCCTCTTTCCTCATTATGGGTGCAACTGACTCTTTCTGATATTAGGTATCTTATCAAGTTAAAGAGGATAGTTTGCTAGTCCATCTGCTGGACTAGAGGGTCATCGAAGAGAAAATTTTGCCAGTCTTCGAGTTTGATAAGCAATGTTCTGCCACCGCCAAGCAGACCCTGAACATTCACTTATCCTGACGAATGGGGATTTTTCTCAAGGAATCTCTTCGCCTTGAACGTCAATTGGGGCTCAAGTTCACTCCAGACCTCAAATGGTATTCATATATCCGATCTATTGTTAAAGACGCTGAAAAAAGTACCGGTTCATTGTCGCAATCCTGTAAGTATCAGATTTACAAACCTCACCCCCTGCTATGCTTTATCTTGACAAGAGCTAGATCAAATGAATCGCTGCTATATCTGAGCTGAGGATGTCCAGTCTTCACTTGTCTATCTTGATAGTTGTGGGTGATTAATTATTTCCCAACATACAACTACTTTCCCACAGACTATATTGCTGGTAATATTTTGTTTCAAATATGTATTGCTGGTATTTTTTCTAAAATGTATTGCTGTCTTTTTTTAAAAATGTATTGCCTTTATTTATTTTCTAATTTTGTATTGCTGGTAATATTTTTTGAGGAATAAAATAAACTGACTCAAGGGTACAAAACAAATAATATATTTTTATTTATTTTCTTTACAGTGGGTGCTTTGTTCTTCGGTGTAACAAAATGTTCATTTATAAGGCGGCTATTAGTAGCCGTCCGAAGAAATGTCCGGTGGTGGTGTTTTGAAGTAAGACCATGATATGGGTAGTAGTAATCTTAGAAATAGCTCAGTGTCAATATACTGTTTTCCTCGGCCCTAAGCAGGGTAGAAATATCGTTAGCAGATGACCTCAACTACTTCTTCACGCTTGACGCTTGGCTGGCTTCTCAGCAGTAGCGTCTCCATTTTTGCTCACGCCGTCCCTTTTGCTTTTAGTGCCAAAATATATACGTTTTGACCAGGCTCCAAAACATCGGCTAACATCAAAAGTCTCTTTGTGTCACTTTTTGGGGATTGGCCAAAATTATTTTATTTTCCGGCGTTTTTTTTTTTTTTTTTTTTTTTATAACGGAAGTTATACGGGGAGCCTCCTTGATTTTTGGTATTTTCAGTGATATGTAGGCTCTGATCCTGTAAACTTCCAGCTTTTTTTCGGCCCGGTTCAGTCTTTTCTTCAGCCTCTTTTTATTTGAGGGTTGCTTTCTTGTTAGTTGAGAGAATTATAGAAAGGGAAGTTTTGAGAGAAAGAGAAAGAAAGCGATAAGGGTTTTAAATGAAAGCCTTATGCCTTATTTTTATTATAATTCTTTTTATTTTTGTATATATAATTTAATTTATTTTTATCGGGACTCACAACGCTTCGGCTGTTGTACCCTCCGCCCTTCCTCGGGTATCTGTTGCGTTTCTGCCTATGTGTTTGATTAGGAATTATCATTATTATATATTTTACAATTCCGACCAGGATTTTCATTTTGGTTGTTAAATTCAAAACGTTTCAGTTGTTGTACCTTTCGGCTTTTTTCAGGTTTTTGTTGTATTTTTGCCTAGATGCTTTAGATTAGAAATTATCATTATTATTGTTATGGCCCGGTTCCTTGTACCACGGTGATAGTCCAAGGTAGAACCAATAAAGAAGAATTCGAACACAGGTATGGAATAACACAGATATATTACAAACAGGAATATATACAGAGAGGTAGAAAAGGATTAGTACGAACAAACAGGTTTAGTAGGTAGAACAATGTAGTCTCAACCAGTATCACTATTCCAATGTTTTGCAGTAATTGTCTGAACGCGACTGTTTCGGACTGCCTCTGACTCGACTGACTGACTGACTCCTGACGGACATCTGACGGACCTCACTCCAGACTTCAGAGTGAACAGTATTTAGTCACCCCCCCACGAGGGCATCTTGTGGCACAAGGCCGGTTTAATGTGGGATCTCCGAGCCCGTGGGCTCGGCCAAAGATATGCCCTTTGAACCCGTATAAACGGGTTCAGGGTCGGTTTACCTCCCCGAAAGAGACTCCGCCCTTCGGCGTAGTCTCGTTCGGGTTCCTCTCCGCAGAGAGTTCAACCGATCAACCGGTCGCCCAACTTCGGACTGAACTCTCTGCTTCCTCTTGAGGCGCAGTATTTATTACGTATGGAATAGTTCATTATGTTATTATGGGTAAGGTCCCATAACAATTATATCTGTTGTTTTAATTATATCCAAGTAAGTTCTTCTTTTTGTTAAATTAACAGCGTTTCAGCTATTGTATATATATATATATATAACATATATTATATTATATTGGTATAATAAGTCCTGGGTTGATTTTATATGATCAAATGCCATAGAAGTTTTCGAGGCATCTATGACATTTTCCCCCACCCCCCGCTTGATCAACTGCCAATCTCTGGTCCTCGACAATTTTGGTTGGGTACCGTTTCATCTATGTATTTTGGTTTGACCGGCTATTCAAAAATGATTCTGATCTATGGATATTTTTCTATTTATAGATCTAACGATTCTGTCTTCTGTTTATATTTATAAACTATATAAGTTTCGTTTCTATCTATGTATCTATCTATCTTTATTTCTGAGACACGTGATCTGTCTAAAGTATGTATCTGGAGAATCTGATACTCATGGGATGAATTATATCGAAAAAATGTCATTTTTGTTTCAACGCATGACAATCTAAGGCGGAGCGTTTCTATCAGGTTAAGTGGAGGGTTTTGATTCGCCTATGTATCTGTTTTTGGACACGGCACACGTCTGCAAGTCTAAATAAAATATTTTTATAAGTATGAATCTATTTCCTTTTCTCAGAAACTCGGCTGGGGATTTTATTTTCTTTCATTTTCAGTTTCGCTTCCGGTTTTCTTCGAATTCAATTATATTTTCATGTTTTTTTTCTCCGAATATCTGACTGTTGAATCTATATCTATAATTCTCAAATTTTGTGTGTATGTGTGTGCGTATATGTGTGTTTGTGTGTGTGCGTTTGTTTGTGTTTGTGTGTGCGTGCGTATGCGTGTGTGTGTGTGCGTGATCGGATTTTGTTTATGCGTTTTATTGCGTTTCCTCAATTTTCATCCGATTTCAATTAATTTTTTTTTTTTCTATCTATCCGATAATTTTCAGTTTTGGTTTTGAGTCCAAATTATTAAGCGACAATGGTTTTTTATTTATAATTTAAATAATAGGAGTTTTTAAAAGATAAATTTATACTTTTACCAAGGGTAATTGCGCGGAAGTGAAAGTAACATACCCAACTGGAATTTGAACTCGGCACGCTACACCGCTCGAAGAAGAACAATAAAAGAACAGGAATTAAGAAGACGGTAGATAACGATTGGCATTGCATTCAAATTTTTGAAGATCAAAGTTGACTGGGAAACAAGAAGTTCTTTGTTCTTCATTGGTGCACACTGCTAGCAGAGCGGCCATGTTTACACTGTAATAGCCACAATAAAACTGGCGTGATCAAACTCAAACACAATACTACCAACTATAATCACGCATGAGCAGAAGGCAGTTTGACAAACCTAAAGATATGTTATGGCGAATTTGCGGATAATTTTTTACTTACCCGTCTATATAGTTTGACAAATATCAAATTTAATAAAGTGTTCGCTATTAGATTTTTTCTTTTTTTCTCGTAAGATTCATCCTGTATAAAGCTCGGGAGCCACTCGAGGTAGAGGGTTACATTAAGAGGCAGTTTATATGGATCTACGCCTCCACCCATCATATAAAACAATTTAAAGTTTTAGACCAGATAGGAAATCGGAGATAATAAAATCAAGTAAGTGCAAAATTTGAATCTCTAGAAAATGTTTTAACAGAGGACGAAAAGTGTAACACTGTAATCTGAAGGCGTATTGGGATAGCCAAAGATGCATGCTAAAACCTAAGCAGAGTATTAAAAGACAAAGACAGTAGAAAAGAAATGAATACTGAATTGTTACATGATTGACAATCTCCTCAAAGATAAAGAAAAGACTTGAAGTAACAGAAATGTGGTTCTACAGGAAAATGCTGAGAATACCATAGACCGAACATGTGAGCAATAATAAAGTTTTAGAGAAAATTGAAACAAAAATAAAACTTATACTTAATATCAGGAAGAAACAGTTCTTGGGCACATAATGAGGACAGAGGGCTTGAAAATTTGATACTCACAAGACAGATTGAAGGCAGAGGAAAACAACACATTTTAGTGGGTGCGAAATAATAACTCCCTTCAAATTCGGAGGACTGAGGAAAAAGAAGGAAATCGTGATGTGAAATTATTTTTGGACCAATGAAAACCTTACCTTCACAGAAATTAGCTGGTGAGCCAAGAAGAAGTATGACATCCTGACTGATGTCAAAAACATGAAACAGACATCTACTTTTTATTTCTAAAGAAAGAAAAATATGTTCATGTTAAAACAATGCGATACCATGAATTACAACGTAACACGGATATAAGAGACTTTATTCCCCAAAATGTTCCCACTATATACCTAAATAAAACACATATAATATATATATAAGATAAACCCGGATATAAAACATTTTGTCTACGGTCCCGACAACTTCTATATCCGGGTTACAATTACTATTCTTTGTGTTTCGATTATGGAATATAACGTAGAACAGAAATTGTTATTTATTTAAAATCACTAGTTATTAGCAATATGTTAGGTCTTAGGTCTACAAATGTAATGATTTTAATTTTGATAAAGGAATTGTTCGTTGCAATGGGTAAATAATTAATTAGATCTTAATAGATCAATTTTATTTTGATCATATATATATAATAAACTTTCAGATATAATTGACGATGACACCTTTGATAATCAGGTCAAATGAAGGTGAGATTCTGGAACGTGTAATTGTAACATTGGGGTTGTTAAATATCAGAAGGGAACCCGGATTTGTTAATGGTTGCGCGTTTCACTACGTCCCAAATAAATAAACAAACAATCTTTATATGCAAACAAGAAAAATATATATATATATATATAATCAATATAATATTTATATATATTTATCATTTACAATTTGGACAAATCTGTGTGTGTCGTTTGCGTAAATTGTATGATGGCATGGTTTAGATAATGAATGTCTCTTTGTTTGATAATGTTCGTTGACAAATTTTTTAATCGAAGATTGACGTTGAATGATAAGGGTTTTTGAAAAGATTTTGGAGTAGTCTACCTTAATCGTATTTTTATTCCTTTTCTTTAGTATTTTGAATAATTCACTATACCTAAGAATCTGAGAAAAAAGTTCAAAAAACGTTCGTTGAATGTTCGAATTTTGCAAGAAATGTTCCTTTGAGCGCGATTAAATTATGGTTTACGAAACGTCGTAAGATAAAAATAATTTTTCTAACCAGTTCGCGAGACTGACTGACTGGGGCTGTCTGCTTTTAATTTATATTATTTGTGAACAAAAGTGGCTCAACTCGTTTGGGCGCAATTTCTGTTTCTATAAGTGATTATGCAAAGGGGTTGCTTGCTTCTAATTGATTCTCGCCATTTCTATTGGTTGAGTTTTTTTTAGCCCGTTAGGCGAAAATCGACGTGGACTTTGCACCTTTTTCTATAGATTGGAACAAGGTAAGGATAAGCATGAGTCCAAGGTTAATTAGTCCATTGAAGTTGGATATCTTTGGTAAAATGTCAATTGTCATATCAATGTTGAAATCTGCCCATTAATTTGTAAAAAGTGGTGCTGTAAGAATTTTTTTTTTTAGAATTTTTTTTTTACAAAAATTAAAAAGATGGCAAAATTGTCATATAATAAGTTTAACTCATATATTTATTTACAATGGCATTAAAGAAATCGGAAATGTAATTAAGTGATTTTTTCTAATTCATTCAATCAACAACGCAAATTTATAAACACAACAAAAAATTCATACTAAAAAAAAAAACGTTCACCAAAACAAAAAAACAAAAAAAAAAGAAGCTCATATACAAACATGTTTAGAAAATTCTTCAGCAACAAAACTATATATTCTATATTTTTAAATCTAAATATATCTGAAACATAAAAACCTTCTGAAACTACAATTTTTGATGTGTAATTAAATTAATTCTCAAAATTCCAAGAATTCTTATATTCAATTCTTTTTACGGTGAACATTTTTTAAACGACAAGTTAATCCAATTTCAATATTTCCATAAATTCGTTTTTTTCCTTGATCTCAGATAAAATATTTATTTCTCATGGACATTAAGAAAACCAAGATTAAAATGTACTTTAACTCTTCCTTTGATTAATAAAAATAAGCATAAAATGAACATTGTTTGAAAGTCATTACAACGATTTATAAAATTAATTTTGAATTGTTATAAAAACAGTTTTTTGTTAGTTTAAATTTCTCGTTTGTCGAGAAGTTTGCTTAAAATAAACTTGTAATAGAAAAAAATTTGATTTAAACAGTGATTTTGGCCGTCAATACCACTCTAGAACTATATGGGTAAATTCTTGTCTAATTTTGGGTATATAAAACAAAGTTTTACCATGTTTTTATTTTTAAAATGGTATGTCTGTGGCTATGTAACTGTAAGTGGAAAAGGGTTTATTTCTTTGACACATTTGAAACAAATATAACAAATTTTGTTTAAGTAAATCCACTTTGTAATCATTACTGTTATAGACAAGCGTATGGTTGCAAGAAAGAAATACGACAACAGCAGAAATAGATTTACGTGGTTTATTTCAACAGGAACGTGAGGGTTTGGGACAGCTACCTTGTGGCATAGTTCATAGCCGGCTTCGGATATAGGTCGATCTCTCATAGTAGTTCACACAGGTTGGGTAACGCTCCTCCTGCTGGTGCTGCTGACCGCTCGGCCTGACCGTGACAGGTCTCTTCCCTGGCCACCTGTTGACTGCCGTTGTACTTCCGTGTGACCCCTTTTATGGCGTTTTTTTTATGGCTTAACAGACTCGAAAAACGACGCGAGCATAATTAAGAGGGAAGCATTTTTATTGGTTGAAAAATAGAAACACTTTAAAATATTATTTTATTTTTCGACCGGAACTCGTGCGTCGGGAACATGTGTAAACGAAGATAATGGTCATTTTGTGACGGGGCTTCGTCCCGTTCACATCCGGCTCTCGCTCTTGAGTATGTTAGTTTATTTGCCTGTAAATCAGCCGAGATATAACTTATTTTATTTTATAACAATACGAGATGTCATTGTTCCATAGTACCAACCAACGATAGCATTACTATGACTTCATGTCCTGAGTATGATGATAAACTCCGTCCGGCAGCAAGGCCTTTGGTTGGGAGTTGTTGAGGAGCGTGGAACCACCTTGTAATTGCTGTTGTTACCAGGTTCATCACGAATACAATATTTTTACAAAAAATCGTTCGAAATCTTTCCAATCCACACCCCAACTTTTTTCCTGCTTTCAAAACCGGCTCCCAGAACCTTGATTCTTATCAGTGATAAGAATATATTTTCTAACTAACGAGAGAGCTGGAAAATATATAAATAAAAGAAGGAATTTGATCACTATTACCCTGACCATAGTGTCATGAAATCTGGGCTAACGCTCACAACTTGTCGGACCCTTGATTCCAAAAAGAGATAAGAATATATTTTCTAACCAATGAAGGGGCTAGGAAATTTGTATAACAATTTGGAGGGATATTTCTGAGCCTCCCAAATCCTCATAAATACGGATAATTTAAAAAAAACTTGGCTAGCAAAAACGTTGAATCTGAAAAACACGTCGGCGATAGAAAAAAAGCAGTAATCAATATTTATTGTACAGAACTGTACAATTATATTCCTAAAAAGAAAAGAGGGAATGGGTTGAATGAAATTCAGTCTTCATGACTATATTGACCTAACTAATCAATTCAAAAACCCATTCATTCGTTACAATTTCCTTATTCACCATAAAAACACATCCGTCGCCAATCAATCCTCCATACACCATAATACCACATCCTCTCAGACGGGAAGTGGGGCTATAAAAACGCATTCCAATGAGATGATAAATATTATTTACATTATATATATAAAAAACCGGATGAACGATCATGAAAGGGGAGGGGATGAACCTCAAAACAAACTAAATATCAAAATAAATCAAAAATAAATATAACAGAACTGATGTTAGTTAGTAGGACCCGAAAAAGAGAAGCTGCTCTATTCCGCCCTTGGACAAAAAAATCAAGAGGCTATCTCGCTAAGGGAGAGTGGAAAAATATATACGGGCATGGGAAATAAACAAAAAGCTAACCCAGTCAATATGAAAAGTGGGGGCCAAAAATAAACTGGGGAGGTTGGGAATCTTAATTACTTGGATCATTAACAAAAGTAAAACATGTCGGGAACAAAACTTAAACTAGGTACACTGAGCTTGTTTATTCTAACTAGGGCAGGCCTCACAGGAAAGCACCCTGATGCGATCTAGGTTGACAAAAGAGAGTAATCTTCGCTGTCTGTTTCAAGAAAGAACTACCTACTAAGCCAAGGGTTGTCGAGAAAGAACGTTCTGCCTCCTTTTACCTACAAGTCTTCTGTTGTCAACCTACGAACTCACTCAACGACAAATTTCGCATCTTCCGACATTTTCCTACTCTGCAAGAACTCTGAAGAAAACTTTGAGTGTTTTACTTTTTTAACCCTTAACAACAATCTACTCGCTTAAAGAACATTTAAGCGCTCAGATAAATATTTTGAGCAAGCCTTTTTCCTTTTGTTAAAAAAAGTTAAAAGAATTTTCTTCTCCCTTTCTTTCTTTTGTAATATTGTGTTTTTAGTTTTACCTTTTTACATGTAAATATCTTCTTTTGTTGTTACACACCGAGCAGGAGTTTTTCTTTATTCGTCCGCCTAAAAGAGAGTTTGTCCGGTCTAATCTTTCAAGCCGTAGTTGCTTGCTGTTTTTATTCAATTTTTGTCGCAATTTTTAACTTCAACCCTTTTTCATGTGAGAAAGCCTGGACAAATTTGTCACCTTTTAGGGTACCAGCTATGAACAAATAGTAAACCCCAAAACTGTGGTCAAAACACTATGAAAGTATAAAAGTAGATTTTTTAAAAATACCAGCAATACATTTTTGAAAAATAATTTACCACCAATTTATTTTAGTCTCGCAAAAAAAAAAAAAAAAAAAATTTACAGAAATACATCAATAAAACCTGATCTACAAACTGATTTCTTACAAAGAATACATATTCTATTCATACCAACACATCCTTAAAATCTTGTCAGCATTAAATAACCCATTGAAAATGATATGCCATAAGAAAACGAAGTGAACCAATTTAATCTGGCTTCATCGCCTTGCTTAGGGCGAAATAAAAAAAAAACAAAAAAACAAAGGGAAGTAACTGCTATGCTACCAGATTAATTAAAAGGGCACAGAGGGTATGTTTATTTAAAGAAAAACAAATCTGTTTTTATTAGATTCGACATCAGTTTTTTGTTTGAAGCGATCAAAATATGACATTTAAACTACAGCAAGATAACGATAACCTAATTTGTTTGTCACAAATAGGTCGTCGATAAAAATAGATAAACTTTATTTTTATTTATTCATTCATTTATAAAACATGGTTAGATCTAGTTTAAGACTACAGTCAGCATTCATATTTTAACAAGGTCCTTCGTACAGCTAATCTATTTTTACCAATCTATGAATTGTAAATACGAAGAATATTTACGACTGTTTTTTTTTAACAGTACAAGGGAGATAACTCTATATTACTTGACAAATGTGAACAAAAATCCACTTTCTTTTTTAAATTAAATTTGTACTGAAATTAAAAATGCTCTATTAACATTACTTTTATGTCGGTGATTTATTAATTATTTCATTATTTTAGTCAAATGCTTTTAAATTAATCGAAGCCGATTTTAATTTTTTGTTTGATTGGGCATTTATTATCACTTTTTTCGGCCATTCTATATTAAGGGTGTGTTGTTTTAAGGAATCATGTCAGTAATGGTGGTTAGTTTAAGATAAGAGCACAGATTGAAGACCAGCGTTCCCCTATACCTCTTTTAGCCTTGGGACACATTTTTCCATTGTGTCAAAATAAATATTGTTTTCGGTATTCTACGGTAAAAGTGTAGAATCAAACCATAAAATAGAGGCCATAATTCGCATGCACAAAAATGAAAATAATTTTCTTAATACACTTATTGGGAGCCTAAAATATATCCTGGGTGATTGATTTTTTTTAAGTGACTACTAACTAGAGTTACTATAAGAAATTTAAGCTGAATGAGTATGAAAGAAAACAGACACTGTTTTTTAGGCACTAGCTTAAATTATTGACTTTCAAAAAATATTTTGTTTGGAAAAATTGCGACGTGTGATTTATTTCGGCACCAACCAGAGAGCTTTGCTCCAAATCCCCAAAAAACACAATCTGGGGCCAGTTTTAATCTAAAAAAGAAAAGAACTTAATTGAATCGAGGAAAGGACAAGAGACGACATTGTTGCAAAGGTGTAGGTTATTAGGAAAAATATTTATATATCAGAAGGTATTATTTGTGTTGGCTGCGTGAAAATAAACTTCCCCACAAACATTTAATTTTGGGTATGGCACAAGACTATCAAATACAAAAATATAAAACTATATGTTTTCTAAAACTGAAGAATGAATTTCCTCAGGTAATTTAAACTAAGTTGTAAATTGTTACAAAGTGTATGCTAATATGTAGCATTTATAATTAACTAGCAGGAGAGCCCGGCGTTGCTCGGGGATGTAACAGTAAGAGATAGATCAAGTATCGACCATCATAAAGACTGAAAAATAAAATTGACAAAGATTATTGTTTAAGGTTGACGGACACGCATGTCTTAATTAGTTTTTTTTTTTTTACGAATTGGTCAAACCCAAACTCAAACAAAAACATTGTTTTCAATCGTTATGAGTCCACCGATTGAATAGAATTTTATTATAAACAATTGTCTTGTAAATGGAATTTTAAAAGCATTCTGAATGTAAAATAAAAAAAAAAAAAAGTGCAAGACAATAAGAAACACTACCTGCCAAAAAAAAAGTGAAGTTTTGTTGAAATCGGTTGAAAAATGTAGGAAATCCGATTACATAAAAACGAACACACACACACACACACACACACACACACAAACAACCTGGGTTTTATAAGTATAATTCGATATGAGTTGTCCCCCTTTCATTCTCGTGATGCCTCTTAATCGTGTTTTCAAACTGATTTCATGCGAAAACAATTGTGTCTTTCCAATTTTTGGCGCTGTTAGAACCACCGAAAGGTAATTTTACGTAGTCCTGTGAAGTTTTGTTGAAATCGGTTGAAAAATGTAGGAATCCGATCCATATACACACACACACACACACACACACACACACACACACACACACATACACACACACACACACACACAATCTTCTTTTATAATAAGTAAGATAATATAGCAGGAGTTACTCACCTTTAACTTGAAATTCTTAAAGCCTTTTAAGAGAAAATATTTTTATCTGAACTCACAGAAAATATTTCAGTCCAAGAAATAATAGTAAGTTTCAATGGAAAGAATGTCCTTCGATAAGAAGGTGTTGTAGGCTGAAATTTGGTGTAAGATGAGTTCAAAGAAACTTGTTTGTTTGGCAAACTATGTTCTTGTTGTCTCGATAAAAATCATAGATGCTAAAATTGAAGTGTAGTTTGTTGATGAGTGAGTGAATTCGACGTTTGAGATTATGTTAGAAAATCTAGCTTAGAAACTTGAAAAATTTGAACGGCGTGAATTTGTTTAGCAAATTGTTTGATGCCACAAAGCTCACTGTTAGAAGCTGAATAGTTTCTCTGTCTTCTTGTGGTTGAAGGAGTTTGGTTTGGTTTACGGCATATCAACCTCAATGGGTTATTGCCGACAAGATTTTTATTGCTGGTAATTTTTTTTTCTTTAAAAATGTATTGCTGGTAATATCTTCTTCTTCTTTTTTTTTTTAATGTATTGCTGGTAATATTTTTTAAAAAATTTAATAAATAGAATTACTTTGTAAAAATCACAAAGTATTTCTGGTATTAAAGCTTTTTTTTTATTGCGTTTTGACCCCATTTTGGGGTTAACTATTTGCCTATATCTGGGACCCTAACAAGTGCTACCACCCTGTATCAGGGTGGACCTGGGAACACCAGCAATTAAGAGGTGGTTTCATGTCGTCGTACCCAGGACGCGGATGTAGTTTATCGTCATAGCCAGGACGAGTTGAAGGAATGAATGAGTTAAGAAGAGATGCAATGTTCGTACATACATGTGTGTGTGCGTGTGTGTGCGCGCGTGTCATAGCGTCTTTCTATAAGGGACAGACGTAATCTCTCTAACGCTACATCTTGTGTGTAAGAGAAAGCAAAAGAGGAAGATTTTGCTAAATATTTATAATGTTGCATGTCACGTGATAGGCTCGTAACACATATACAGATTTTGGGCGGTAAAATGATTTTAACCGTGTAGATTTAGACGAAAGCATGATATTAGCATTAATTGACCAATCAGGAGTCAAAAAAAATATCAAGGCTCTGTGATCCACTTTGATGTTTAGTTTGTACAAAAAATTGACGTCGAAAGAAAGTGGTAGCAGAATGCTAAAACATCATTAGCTGTAAGGAGAGTTCAGGTCACTCCGGTCCAGGAGATGACATAAGCTGCTGGTTGAATCCAGATCTTTCTGGTCAAGCAACGACGAAAGAAATATGACACTGCCAGGCAAGGATTGAAAAGAAAATCAAGGTCGCTCGCTCATCTAAGAAAATTGAATTGACTGGTGTGAAATCCGTTTCTTAGCTTGTGGGGATCACTTACATGTGCCACGCCTCCATTTCCTTCAATATCATTGGTTCGTAAAAATATATGATACTTATCATATGACAATTTTGCCATCGCAGGTAATTTGAAATTTTCTCTAAAATCACGGATTGGTCCATTTCCTGACCAATCGCGTATTTTAGTATCTTTTCTATATTTTAGCGCCAAGCTCTCTGGATCCTTCCCATCGTTATAAAAAAAAGACTCGCTGTTTGCTAACAGTCAGTAGCAGTTCTATTCTTGGAAAATAAGGCACGGCGCTATATTGACATTTTAATTCTTAATTATCTCTCAACCGAGTAATCATACTAATTCCTATTGATATCACTCATGAACATTACACTTTTCTACACTGATAAAACATTCTTTATTTAGCTAAGACTTCAATTGAACTTTGTAGTTAAATTACATTCAATTTTGTACTCAACATTTATTAGCTAAACTTACCCTTTTTAATACGGAAGAAAAACAATAAAGATCTTTATACTATTGTTGATATTTGTATATCATTGTTAATACAATATTTTATTAATATTCACTGAGCTTGATTATTTTTCTCTCGTGTTTGTTGTGCATTATTCATGTGGGGTGTTGTTTTACAAGAACACAGCCTTCCTTCTTTATTATATTCACGGTGACCCTAGCCAACAATACTTACAGCACCACTACAAGCTGTTACCAAGAAGGATCGCTACGGACATTGTATCTACTACTTGAAAAGCATTCAGAGAAGTACTACCTTTCCTTTTTCTATATTTCTTTTAAATGTCGTTTGACTTTCTGGGGACCTAATGCAGCATATTTTATATTTTATTGTAAAAATAGAATAACGTTTGCAGTATATCCTTTATTGTACAAAAAAAGGCACTATCTACTTTTTTTTTTTATACATCCATGTTATTGGGCATTATTTGGCACACAAAGCAATTAATTTGTGTAATTCCTTTCATTTTATGTGCTCAATAAATTTAAAACATTATTTATATTTCTTTTAAACTCGCCTCGTGTCGTCTGTTTTTGCCGTCTGCTTTTGGCCTTAAATTAACGTTACTACAAACTTTTTTTATACTCCGATAACTTTGGGGGGGATTTTTACTGCCTATATTACTCGAAGACAGTAGTTGACTGATGTGTGCTGCTATTTCACTGAAAAAAAAAAAAACAGTTTTGATAAAACTGGAGGTCCAGACAAAAATTGTGAAGATTGATGGAACATTGATGGTAAAAAGAAAATATTGTTTCATACAAGAGCGTTGCAATTAATTTAATAACGACAGAAAGAACAACACGAAAACTATAGTTACTATAGTTTTCGTGTTGTTCTTTCTGTCGTTAGTATAGTATTCATTTCATTTCACTCATTCTATTTAAAACTGCCCCGAGTGACACTCCCTTTCTAGGGGACTCAAAACAATAACAACAAAAACAAGGGATGTAACTCATCAGTGATTACTGATGATACAAATATAACCGCGGCTCAGAGCTTCTTTAACAATGGCTGTTTGTATTGGTTGGTTGATTGGTTGATTTTGTTTAAAATACATATCAACCTCGATCAATTATTTAACGCCAAAATCTTAATATTTTGAACACAATTTTATGGCTTCAACTAAACATATAAACATAAATAGGTATTGTTGGTAATGTTATTATAAATTGGTATTGCTGGTATTTTTTTTATATAAATATGTATATTTATATATTTTAAGATATTAATCAAATAAT
The DNA here is from genome assembly GCA_903632075.3 of Acanthosepion pharaonis. Taxonomy (NCBI): domain Eukaryota; kingdom Metazoa; phylum Mollusca; class Cephalopoda; order Sepiida; family Sepiidae; genus Acanthosepion; species Acanthosepion pharaonis. The sequence continues at coordinate 361,072 of CAHIKZ030001825.1, read as the reverse complement.
AATTATATCTTATAATATAATCATATAATAATTATATGATTATCTGCCCTTGGCAGTTTAAGGTTAGCCAATCAGCCCATAGCTGCTGATTGACACACTTTTCTACCATTTTTGAACAACTCTTTACTCTTGGTACAATCTTCAGAATGACCACATACTGAACGGATCATCTCTACACCCTTATCACCACAGAGTCCGTAGATGGCGAGAACACCAACATACAGCAGATAAGTTTGGTCACAGACACCATTAAGTTTTAAGGACCTATTTGTGATGTTGATTAATATAATTTGTACAAATCATGTCAGTTGCATTCTATTCTTTTATCATTACTATGTCTTCATCCGTCACGTGGGAATTCTGCATGGGGTGCACTTCAGTTCCCCATAACTTTTATATTTTGTTTTTGTTTGGGGGTTCACTATTTGTACATCTGGGACCCTAACAGAGTGGACCTTGGAACAGCAGCAATTAAGAGGTGGTTCCACACTCCTCAAAACCTCCAATTTCCTGATCAGAGGCCTTGCTGCTGGATGTAAGCTCTTTGGAGGAATTTACAGAAATTCTGAAGAATTTAATTATTTTGTAGAATTTGTTCCTGATAGATCGAGAAGCAGTTTTCCAAACATGTGTTGAACAAGGTTCTACAATCAATAGTAATGGTTGGACCCTTTATAATGTGTTAAACAGTTTGGAGTGCAATCACGATAATAAAGTTGGTTCATGAAAATAATTGATTTTTTTTTGTTGATTTACATGAATCTTTAGTTCATACTCAAACAACAGAGAATAGCTGGTTTTATCTACGAAACCATTTTTCTCTGAGAAATAGGAACCAACAAACATCAGCACGAATGGAAATATAATTATTAAATAAAATGTATTTGAAAAACAATCAAATTTTAACTCGCCATTTTCTGCATGTAAATGACGGCCCCAATTCTAAACTTTACCCGACAGATATAAATTTTATAAAAGTTGATAGAGAAATCCAGTTTCCTATGTAAATTAATTTATAAATTGATCTCTCTACGAAAACCAAAAGCATATGCTCAAAACTGAAATGATATTTATGGCTGGCAGATGGGGTCTTTGAAGTTGGGTCTTCTAAGCAGCACCCACTTGATTGAAAGGGAACAGAAGAATATATAAGTGGATGAGGGCTTTTGAGGTCAAAGAACAAGAAGCTGGACATTGATGATTTTCGGTTGTTAGTCTATATTAACAATCACAGGGGGTGTGATGGTTAGCAAGCTTGTATCATTAGGACAATTACAACTGAGTGGTGTGTTTGAACCTCACTGCGTGACCTATACTTTCGGCCTTGTGCCACATCTAAGCTGTGCTTGGAAAATCGCTATATTTACAATTAGGGTTGTGTAAATTAATTTATAAATTGATCTCGCCACGAAAGCCAAAACAGAATATGTTCATTGTAAAATCTAAAAAAATAAATAAAAACTGATTAATTTTTTAATCTGGAGTACTTTATCATACAAGATTATGAATTTACCATATATCTCTGCGTATAAAGCAAGCTTCAGATGAGATGAGGTCAAAATATAGCAAATTTTCATGAATTTATCCTCTTCCTGTAATGTAAGACGACTGCTTATTGATTATATAAAGATGATGTTATTGAAAATGTTGTTACTTACTGTATTCTTAGAAATTAAAAATAAACAAAATAACAAAACCGATTCTATATCATGTTTATTCCTACACATGTCCCCTAAAACGGAAACCATTATTCTGATTATGTTTTATCATGTGATCTCTTGCGAATTTAGATATGCTTCATCTCACCCACCCCCGCTTCAGGGGTATTATGCGCCAGACCTCTAACGACATAATTACACAAAATGAAACAATGTAGAAAAGTTTTAATTCAAAAATTCAAAACTTATACATAACAGCAAACATAAAATAAAATCAAGTTAAATAAATAAAAATAGAAGTCGGAAAAAGAAAACAATTAAAACAGAAAAATGTCTAACAAGAACATATATATATATATATATATATATATATATATATATATATATATATATATATATATATATATATTTCAATTATAAATTGCAATTTAATTTATAATTACATGAATCATTCATACAAAAAACAAATATAGAGGTTAATTATTAAAATGGCGAGAATACATCTTCGCAAACAATTTCAATAAGATACACTAACCCCGAACCTGTATATGAATGTTTATAAATTCCAGTTGCATAAGGTCTTTTTAATTTTTACAAGCTTTTGTCTGTTCCTCAGGTATGGAAATAGATTTGTTCTTGTTTTTTACCGGTAAAAAAGAAATCTCTTATTACTATATTTGTACAAAAAATGTAACCTTAAAATTTAAAATTCAAACTCAGCGTTGCGACCGCATGTTTCCAAAAACAATAACACATTTCTCATATTTTTTCGGATTACATCTCTATTTTTCGTTGTCCTCTTATTACCGAGAAGTAAAAAACAAGAAACAAATCTATTTCCATACCTGAGGATGTCAGTAGGAACAGACGAAAGCTTGTAGAAACTAAAAAAGACCTTATGAAACTGGAATTTATAAACAGGGATCATATCATTCATATACAGGTTCGGGGTTAGTGTACCTTATTGAAATTGTTTGCGGAGATGTATTCTCGCCATTTAAATCATTAACCTCTATATTTGTTCAGTTTTCAATTTTCCGGAGAGATAAGGATACGTATGTGTTGTATTCATTTATATTACTACTATTTGCTATTCTACTCTAGTCTACTGACTGCCTCGCTTGTGGTGGAAGTGTCGTTTTTATAATCAGATTTTAGAATGATGAAATATCTTTCTTATCTTTTATCACTGGTGGCAAAGTTGTTTATGGGAAGATGAAATTTTTTATCTTTAGTTCAGGGATGATGAAATATCCTTATTTTCTATCATCACTGATGTCAAGGTTATTTTTAGAATGATGAAATATCATCATCATTCTGGATCATAACAGTTACAATACAAGAACTTATACAAATAAATGTTTGCTAAACAAACAAAGAACAAAAATAAAAGTGGAAACAGAAAAAAAATTAAACAAGAAACAAAAAAAAAAAATTAAACAATAGTCTAGATCAGAGATTTCCAAAGTGGGTTCTTCAGAACCCAGGGGTTCCGCAAAAAAGTGTCTGAGGTCCATGACGAAAGTTCAGAGTAATAAATGTTTAACGTAACACATTATCTAGGTTGGTAAATAATTTCTAAAAAAAAATAGTTGCCAACAGATTTATATTTTGTTCTATAATGTTGTGATGTATCTAATAATATTTTTCCATATCGTATATCAGTGAATGATAACTGTATCATGCTACTGTTAGATCAATAAGTAGTTATTGATTGTGATATCATCTTATCTAGCCACAACTTATACATAACTTATTGTTATAGACAAGCGTATGGTTGCAAGAAAACAGCAGAAAATAGATTTACGTGATTTATTTCAACAGGAACGTGTGGGTTTGGGACAGCTTCCTTGTGGTATAGTTCATAGGTCGGCTGAAGATCTAGGTCGATCTCTCATAGTAGTTCACACAGGTTGACGCTGGCGCTCCCCTGCTGAGAGCTGCTGACCGCTCAGCCTGACCGTGACAGGTCTCTTCCCTGGCCACCTGTTGACTGCTGTTCTACTTCCGTGTGACCCATTTTATGGCGTTTTTTATGGCATAACAGGCTCGAAAAACGACGCGAGTATAATTAAGAAGGAAGCATTTTCTTTGGTCGAAAAATAGAAACACTTTAAAATATTATTTTATTTTTCGACCGGAACTCGTGCGTCGGGAACATGTGTAAACGAAGATAATGGTCATTTTGTGACGGGTTTTTGTCCCGTTCACATCCGGCTCTCGCTCTTGAGTATGTTAGTTTATTTGCCTGTAAATCATCCGAGATATGTCTTATTTTATTTTATAATATTATACATTACTTATCTAGACACAATCACTGACCCAAAGAAACTACAATATTCCTTACACCAAAACAATTCAGACTTAATCCCACATTAACAAATGATAACAAACTCACTTTAAACTGACCTTGTGTCACAATTGGTAGCAATATTAAGTATTCTAATCTGATGAATGCTAAATTAAGTATTAAAAACAGATGGATGATATTTTAAGCATGATACATTAAGTTTAAAAGCAGATGAATGTTATATTAAGCATTCTAATTTGATGAATAATACATTAAGTGGTAAAATCTACTGAATGGTTTAAGTATTCTAATCTGATAAATGCTAGATAAAGTTTTAAATACAGATGAATGGTACATTAAGCATTCTAATCTGATGAATGTTACGTGAAGTATTAAAAGCATCTGAATGTTAGACTAAGCATTTTAATCTAATGAGTGCTACATTGAGTTTTATAAGCAGATGAATGCTACATTAAGCATTCTAATCTCATGAATGCTATATTAATAATCAAAAGCAAATGAATGGTTGATTAAATATTCTAATCTAATGAATGCTACATTAAGTATTAAAAGCCGATGAACAGCACATTAAGCATTCTGATCTGATAATTGCTACATTAAGTATAAAAGAAGATGAATAGTATATTAAGCATTCAAATATGATGAATGTTACATGAAATATTAAAAGCATATGAATGATAGATGAAACATCTGATGAGTGCTACATCGAGTTTTATAAGCAGATGAATGCTACATTAAGCATTCTAATAAGAAGAATGCTACATTAAGTCTTAAAAGCTCTTGAATGGTTTATTAGATATTCTAATCTGATGAATGCTACATTAAGTATTAAAAGCCGATGAACAGCACATTAAGCATTCTGATCTGATAATTGCTACATTAAGTATAAAAAAGATGAATGGTATATTAAGCATTCAAATATGATGAATGTTACATGAAATATTAAAAAACATATGAATGATAGATTAATCATCTGATGAGTGCTACATCGAGTTTTATAAGCAGATGAATGCTACATTAAGCATTCTAATAAGAAGAATGCTACATTAAGTCTTAAAAACTCTTGAATGGTTTATTAAATATTCTAATCTGATGAATGCTACATTAAGTATTAAAAGCCGATGAACAGCACATTAAGCATTCTGATCTGATAATTGCTACATTAAGTATAAAAGAAGATGAATAGTATATTAAGCATTCAAATATGATGAATGTTACATGAAATATTAAAAGCATATGAATGATAGATTAATCATCTGATGAGTGCTACATCGAGTTTTATAAGCAGATGAATGCTACATTAAGCATTCTAATAAGAAGAATGCTACATTAAGTCTTAAAAGCTCTTGAATGGTTTATTAAATATTCTAATCTGATGAATGCTACATTAAGTATTAAAAGCCGATGAACAGCACATTAAGCATTCTGATCTGATAATTGCTACATTAAGTATAAAAAAGATGAATGGTATATTAAGCATTCAAATATGATGAATGTTACATGAAATATTAAAAGCATATGAATGATAGATTAATCATCTGATGAGTGCTACATCGAGTTTTATAAGCAGATGAATGCTACATTAAGCATTCTAATCTCATGAATGCTATATTAATAATCAAAAGCAAATGAATGGTTGATTAAATATTCTAATCTAATGAATGCTACATTAAGTATTAAAAGCCGATGAACAGCACATTAAGCATTCTGATCTGATAATTGCTACATTAAGTATAAAAGAAGATGAATGGTATATTAAGCATTCAAATATGATGAATGTTACATGAAATATTAAAAGCATATGAATGATAGATTAATCATCTGATGAGTGCTACATTGAGTTTTATAATCAGATGAATGCTACATTAAGTCTTAAAAGCTCTTGAATGGTTTATTAAATATTCTAATCTGATGAATGCTACATTAAGTATTAAAAGCCGATGAACAGCACATTAAGCATTCTGATCTGATAATTGCTACATTAAGTATAAAAAAGATGAATGGTATATTAAGCATTCAAATATGATGAATGTTACATGAAATATTAAAAATTGATATGAATGATAGATTAATCATCTGATGAGTGCTACATTGAGTTTTATAATCAGATGAATGCTACATTAAGTCTTAAAAAGCTCTTGAATGGTTTATTAAATATTCTAATCTGATGAATGCTACATTAAGTATTAAAAGCCGATGAACAAACATTAAGCATTCTGATCTGATAATTGCTACATTAAGTATAAAAAAAAGATGAATGGTATATTAAGCATTCAAATATGATGAATGTTACATGAAATATTAAAAGCATATGAATGATGAGTGCTACATTAATCATCTGATGAATGCTACATCCAAAGTCTTAAAAGCTTTGAGTTTTAAATAATCTGATGAATGCTACATTAAGTATTAAAAGCTACAGCATTAAGCATTCTAATCTCATGAATTAAGTATAAAAATAATCAAAATGTTAAATGAATGGTTGAATTAAATCATTCTGATTCTAATCTAATTTTATAATGAATGCTACATTAAGCATTCTTAAAAGCCGATGAACAGAATGGTTGATTAAATTAAATCTATTCTACATTAATCTAAAAAGCCGATGAACAGCACATAATTCTGATACTACATTAAGTATAAAAAGAAGATGAATGGTATATTAAGCATTCAAATATGATGAATGTTACATGAAATATTAAAAAGCATATGAATGATAGATTAATCATCTGATGAGTGCTACATTGAGTTTTATAATCAGATGAATGCTACATTAAGTCTTAAAAGCTCTTGAATGGTTTATTAAGTATTCTACTCTGATGAATGCTATATAAAATATTAAATACAGATGAATATTACATTAGGTATTCAAATCATTAAACTTTTTTTTCTGTTTGCTTTTAGAATAAGTCACTGTATAATGTCTAACATATTTGGTTCACATGACGACTGGTGGTTCTGTAATAGTGCTAAATAAGTCTTCTATTCCTCTTATCTTCACTCGGTTTGAGGTCTTATCATCTGCTGACAAAGCAAAATATTTAACTAGTAAATTTCAATTTTACTCTTGACTCATCTGGAGTATCTTTGCCTGATTTTCCGCTTAGAACTGAGTCTATACATTGTCCCTGCTATCATTGTTAAACTTGTTTCCCATAACACATGTGAACTTGATGGCATCCCTACAATAGCCTTTAAGAAATCTACTCCTGAAGTGGCTTCTGTTTTCTCTAAACTCTATAATAAATGCCTTACTGCTTCTTGTTGCCCAGGCTTGTTGGAAATCCTCTTCTGTAGGTCCAGTTCTTAAGAACTTCGGTTAACCGTCTGATCCTTCTAACTATTGATCTATTCTACCATTTTGGCAAAGTACTTCTTTTTTCTTTTATTTGCTGTGCCCCTTCAGTAGATAGTTGATCATGGCTCTCCACTTTTCCCTATCTCTTGTAACTCTCAATATGTTTTGTCTTTTTGCTACTTCTCCCAAATCCTGTTCCATCATCCACTTGTTTAAGCCGGCTAAGTATGTCATGCATTGCTTTCCCTTGTCTCTCTTTCCCTCTATCCACCTTGTGAGTATCAGATTCTCCAAACCCTCCATTCTCATCATACGTCCCAGAAATTTCAGCTTCATGTTAAATATAAGCTTCATCTTTGTTTGCATCCTAGCCAAAGCCTCATCGTTGCTCATGTGTTTGGTCCATGGTATCCTTAGCATCTTTCTGTAGAACCATACCTCCATTGCCTCAAGTCTCTTCATCTTTGAGGAGACTCTCCAACATTTGCTGCTGTAAAGGAGGACAAATTAACTCCGAATTGGTTAGCATCTCACATCGCAAGATCTTTCAGATGAGTAATATAGCTTCTCTAGGTCAACTGCTGATGCGTGAATGATTACTTCTGAAAATGCCTATCAAGCTTTACATAAGAATGGTGAAACTTGGCCAATTGCTTTGGACATCTAGAAAGCATTTGACAGTGTTTGTCATACCAGTCTTCTTTGCAAGTTTAAAGGTTATGATATTTTTGGACAAATTTTTAAACTGATCCAATCTTTCTTATCAAATCATGAAATGAAAGTTGTCTTGAATGGCCACTCTTCTAGATCTTTTTACATTAATGTAGGTGCTCCCTGGGGCTCTATCCTCGGACCTATGTTCTTCCTAATTTTCATAAATGACTCTCCTGATGTCATCAGTTCTCAGCTCGATATCTATGCTGATGACACAATTATTTACTCCCGCCTTAATAATAAGTCTGATTAGTTCAATAAGATCATATTGGCAGCTGATTTAAAACATGACTTAAAGTCTGTTGTTAAATGGGGCAAGGGATGGTTGGTTAATTTCAATGCCTGCAAAATGTAACTGCACTCTTTTAATCATTTGAGAGAACCCTTTTTACCTTCCATTAGAATGGCTGATACTGACCTCCAGGAGAGTGACTCATTGCTTTATTTGGAGCTAAGAAAGTTGTTTCGCTATGTTATGCTAGAGAATTGTTCTCAAAAGAATCTATCTTACATATTATCTACCAATCGTCCTTTTTTTAATATTGCTGCCACCTCTGGTTTGGTTCTCCTGGTCATATATTTAGAGGTCTTTGAAGAAATTCAAAGAAGAATCTGCAATGTTATCGGTACTGACTTGGCATCTCAGCTTCAGCCACTTTCCCAAGGCCATGTTTTCCCTGTTCTTTTTCTATAAATACTTTCATAAAGTCTATGTGCCTTAGAGAAAAGTTCTGAACTTTTCTCTATGGTACATAGACTTTATGAATTTAAGCACAGTACTAGATTGGTGGCAAGGTCTCATCTTTTTTACAGTTGAAATGGTTAGATGTAACCGTAAGTTCTATGCTAATAGTTTCTTCTCTTGCACTTCTCATTTGTGGAACTCTCTTCCCACTTCTTTCATGTCAATTAATTTTGATCTTCAAAAATTTAAATTCAATGTCAATCGTTATCTTCTGTCTTCTTAATTCCTGTTCTTTTATTGTTCTCTCTATTTAATAGTATTTTTTCTCCTATTCTGTAATACTCAATACCGTAATTTCTCGAAAATAATACGCACCCATAAATAATACTCCAACAAATGATCCAAAAATTAAGAAATATATCTTATCCCTATGTATAATACACATCTATAAATTTTATCGACCTTGACATTAAGAATAAAATTGAAACTAAGCAGCTAAAATGATGTTGAAAATTACCATGTGGTTTTCCCGCTAAATATAACATTTTTATTTTACCGCCAAAATGGGATTCTGTCAGTGAGGATGTTATAAAGAGAGGTTTCAAGAAGTGTTGCCTCACGATAGCCATGGCTGGCTCTGAAGATGACATCCTTTGGCAAGAGAATGAAGAGGCCAAAGATACTTTTGAACAGGACAAAGATAATATTGTGAATGATAATTTGTTTAATGACAATTTCGATATTGATTCTATAATAGAAAGTGGTAATGATGATGATGATGAAAATTAAAATTTCAATAAATTGTTAACTTGATATCCTCTTTTCTTTGAAATTGACCTTTTTATAGATTTTTTATTTTTTTGCCAAATAAAAAATGCGGTTACTGATAAACATAAATTTATTGACAAAAAAAAGTTACAATTATTATCGTTAGATTTAAAATGAAAATTGGGATAATATCTTTCTTATTTTAGAACAACAAGTACGTATTTATTATTATAAATCAATAACAAAAATATTTTTTAAACCTATTTATGATATGCACCCCTACTATCACCTGTAATTTACAGTAAAAAAAATGCATATTATTTTCGAAAATTACAGTAATCCCTTGTGTCTTAGTGCCTTTATTGCCTTGTGTTACTGATGTAATGAATATGCATACACCTGGGTTCCCCTTCACAGTAATATGATTGGCTGGTGTCAGCCATAAATACAGACTGATGTGGAGGTATGGAGGACGCCTATTGGCTATGCCTATTGCCTACTACTATGACAAGGATCAGTCTATTACGGTAACCTGCTAGATTGTTCTACTCGGTTGCAGTAGTCCAAAACCACTTTGCTATTTCGAACAAATATATGCCTTTCCGGAACATATCAGTTACATTCTTCCTATGCTACACTAATTTTCATCACTGGCCGGATGTGAATGCTCCGAACACCTAAAACTGAACTAAAATTCCATCAACTGTGCAAGGTACTGCACATACCTTTCGTTTTTATTCACATACTCAAGAAAAAATAAGCAATACAATCCAAGATTTCACCCAATAGCACCCACTCCTGCCTAAAGAAACAACATAAAAACCAGAGCCGATTTGAGCTGCAGAAAGGACACAAAACCCCATCAAAGGGACATTTTTGGACAGCATCTTGGCCAGGATTCACTGATTTCATCGGAAAGCGACCTCCCATCGCCATGAAACAGCTCATCAAAGGTCATCGCCCCAGTAAGTCAAAACTCATCCTCCCTTTCATTCCACACACCTCTGCAGATGCCTTTTACAACTCCACTTATCTCCTTTTTTCAACAAGAGACATTTACACTGTTTTATCATTTTCGTATTTTACGTTAATAAATTATTTCTTTAAACCTTCATTGTTTCTTCTTTTTCTGCCACCATACACTTAATATAACATTTGTTTGGGGGATGAAATGATTAAAAAGTAAGCAATGACTTATATGGGCAAATTTATCTCCTAACATGAATTCTATTGAAAATTCGGCATCCATTATAGATCCTGAAATAAATTACTTAAAAATAAAAAATAAATCATCCAGAAGAGGTGCTTCATAGAAAGATTTGTTTCTCAACAAAAATAGAATACTATCATATATAACAATTCGGAAAGAGAAGCAGACCACAAACTGTAAGAAGGAGAAAGGTAATATCAGAAATAAAAGAGATTATCTCCCATGGAGAGAAATATTGAACAATGTCCAAGAGATATGACTTCTACGTTATGTTCAAGTCAACAAGTATGGAATAATATCATATGTAACATTCTAGAGAGATTAATCAATGCAATGTACGCCCGATGAAGGCCAAATTGTAATCAATTGAAATGTTAAAGAAACGACAGTAACAAAGAACAAACTGATCCAAAAGAACTATTGTACAAGTGTAACAGCAATTTATTTAAGAACTTCCGATAAAATGTAAAGAATATTTGTATATAAGAGATTCTGCCATGAGTAAGTGCATGCATGATTGCTTTCATGTGTTTGTATGTTCATGTATGTGTGTGTTTGTGTGTGTGTGTGTGTTCTTGTATGTGTGCCACAAATTAATAAGTTTAAAAACAAACTAGTTGTTGGTCATTTTATTCACAGAAAAAAATATCAATTCCTTGGTTTTGACTCTGTTGAGTACTGGATTTAATCTGTAGACAAAAAAAACCCATCTTTAAACAATTTTAATCGAATTTAATATACATATATATATATAACATTACTTAGGACAAGAACAACGCATATAAGATTCGCCAGCAGCACGTAGAAGTAGTCGTCAACTGCTAGAAGTGAGTCAAGTGAATTCCACAATGAATCTTCAACTGCAGGATATCTACCAACTGCCCCACGTGGTCAGATGTGGCACAAGGCCGAATTTAATGTGAGGTATCTGAACCTGTAAGCTTGGCCAAAAATTCCTCCGTAGACCCTGTATAAAATTGGGTCGGGTATCTGTTTCCTCATCTGGGGATGCTCTCTGCCCAGAGGCAAAGAGTTTGACCAGCACAGATTATTTTTCAACATACAGTATTTATGTGAATGGGAACATGCCCATTATCATCCGTAGTTATGCTACAGCAATAATAATTATTATATTATTGTTTATTATCAATAATTTAATTAAATTCATGTTTAATTGCCATATTTATGACAATTCTAATTTATGCATTATTTATTCATAATTAAATATAATTTATCTGAATTACTGTAGATACTTCTTCAATTCCTTTTAAAGGAAAGATTATATTGTGTAATACTTTTTTGTTCATGAGTTGCAACTGTTATTTCTTATTTGCTTGCACCTAGAAAGTATGAGAAACAGCTAATATTTCCTTCAAACTTTTGTGGCCATCATCATGATATTTCTGAAATTTAACTATTCAAATTGGGAAAATTGGTGAATGTAAACATTCTCATTCACATAAAGTAGGAACAAAATGAGATGATTCCAAGTAGTATTTATTTATTATAGGATTACACAAGAGACCACAAAAAAAATTAGAATTCATGAATCAGCCCCCAAATGTAGTTCCCACCATCTTGATGGGCAACAAAGCTTGAAAAACATTGGTCGTATTCTATCTGATCTGCAATTTGCATGCTTTCATCTAATAAATTCTGCTGCTTGAGTTTCAATGTCAAAAGCTGACATTGGACTTGTTAAGATCTCTGATCTAGCTGTTGAGTTCTTTTTATTTGGGGTAGTACGGGTTTCTCTCCTAAGAATCACCTCTGTAATCTGAATCAATGACTTCATCCTCTTTTGAATTGCTGTTCTCTTCTGAATATGGCTTCTCTTTCTTTGGTGGTCTCGTTACAGGCAGCTCAGAGTTACATGGTGTTTGGATGATCTCATGTACGAGATTCATGGAAGATTGTAGCTTAAAAGCAGTAAAATCGAAAATCTGTGGCTCAATCGGTTAAGGCACATCAGGCTAAATGACAGTACCGTATAGGATACAGGTTCGATTCCTGTCGGAGAACGAATATTTTCTATGAAAATTTCCTGGACATTCAGGCCAGTAAATGTTATTAATACTGTTTACTATAAACAGAGCATTTACTTAAATATTTGTATCTATAAAAAGAATGTATAAATATAAAAATATCTTAAAATAATTGTCGGACCGTGTCCATTTCATAATGTGTGACGTCATTAGTTTACATTTGGATACGCTTTGAGCAGATATGAATGTACATGAGAGATTTATGGAAGATTGTAGTTTAAAAGCAGTAAAATTGACCTTGCTAATTGAACGATCATCTGTGGCTCAATCGGTTAAGGCAAAAAACTTTCCAACTTACCTGCTAGAGTTCACAGGTGAAATAAGTTACCCAGGCCTTATCTTAATCCCTAACAGGTATGCTGAAATATGCCATTTAGGCCTCACATATTTTTGCAGATATTGCCACAGAGTACTTTTTCGATCTTGTCTTGATAAATTCGCCACAGATATAGCAAAATGTGTCTGCTTACAACCTCTTGATGACATCTGTGACTAATGCATCTATTAATGAAAACTTTTCTGCATTTGCTCAGCTACAAGTAAACTGAACTGTTGAGCTTATGTTCACTGTATTTATTCTGTCATCTATATTCTAGAAATACTAGAAACTTTTTAAAATTTCTTGGAAACTTCTAGAAAGTTGTAGAAAATTCTCCTACAATAATGGAGAATAGGTTAGTTTCAAAACATTGATGTAGTCATAAAAGCAAAGTTTAAAGAGAATAATAGCCATTTCCTTTGCTTACTAGACAGAAACAATTAGGAAATACCAGTTACCAACCAAAGACAAAAAAAAATAAATCAAAATTTTGTTCTTTTTTTTATGTCTCCTCAGGACATACGCAATTGTGGCTTTCCACAGTTTCCTATCCCTTGCAGATTCGTCCATCAGAAATTTCCTTTTAAGACATTCAAAATAAACATGAAAAAAATCAAAAAATTCAAAAATTTTTAATAGAGACAAATATTCAAATTTGTATTTTTATTATTGGCCTATGTTATAAAATTTATTTATAATCGTCCATTTTTACACACCACTGTAATTACTTAGATAACATAATACTTGACAAACAAAATAGTTATTCATTTTCCATTTTTAAATTCTAGAAAATTTTTAAATAATTGGTAACTATAAAAAAGTCAATTTTTAATTAGCATGGTTAATCTGAAGAATGTTTTACTGCACTAATCAAGTATTCTGTATGTACTAGTTGAAATTTGGTATATAAAAATTTTAGTGCACTAATCGAAAGCGCATTAATTGAGGGATTCCTGTACATTTTTCAGTTGACCTTGTTTGAAGATACAGATAAGAGGACATTAATGACAAATAAAAAGTAAATCAAGGATAATGTACTTACAGTGACATTTGCGATGACGATTTATTTGTCATAATTATCTTGTACATCTTTTTTACCAGTATTAAAAAGAAATAGAATTAAAAAATTAATTAAATGATACGACGTGAAGCATTAAATAACAAATGAATGCCACATTGAATATTAAAAATTAATGAACGCATTGAAAATTTAGGATGACTACTACATTAAAATTTAAAAACAGATGAATGCTACATTAAGCCTTAAGAATCATAACTTTATATTAAGCATTTAAAATAGGTTCCTCCACTAATAAACTTTGAAAAAAGAGCATACCATGATGAAAAAATTCCCAAATTTGATAAACACAAAACTTTATCGTCAAAATGTTTATGTTATTATTAAAAAGAAAGACCAAATTATTTTTTTTATTTTATCACTTTTTTAATCCTTTCTAGCATGTTCGAAATTATGGTTAAAAATCTTGTTTTTCTTGCATCAACAGCAGTGGTTGGGAGGGGATGGAGATTAGTATAAGAAAATTTAGTGTCTTTTTCAGGTAAAAAACATTAATTTGGAAATTCTTACAAAAATCAAATAATTGTCAGATTTTAATGAAATTTTCAGGACTTAATCACAAATGAATTACATTATTTTTGAAGTTCTTTTGTTTGTTTGTTTTTTTTTTTAGAAAATCTTGGTAAAATATTATTTTTACATCTATTAATCTCACTTATTTGATTTTATGAAATTTCAAAAAATTAAAATAATCTCATCCTCTTTATATTATATTAGTTAAAAGCAGGACTCCATGGAGAATTTAAATCATCATTTCTTCTTCTTTTTTTTTTTTTTTTTTTTTGTAAAACAAAAACATCATTTATCGATAATCTGCCCTGAATCATAAAACGAAAAATGTAATAAAACTAAGACATTATTTAATTAGAAAAACTTTTAATTGATTTTATAAATAATATATGTTAAGGACAGCGTTGTCTTAAAAATACTTTTTTCAAATAATAATGAATTTAATTTTTACAAAATAAAACTTTATAAAGTAATTTAATAAGAATAATTTATTAAGTTTTAAATCATTTAAAATTCTGTATTAATTTCAACCTTTTAGATGATATTATTATTAAGTAAAACTATATTTACTAGGCGTCCTAGCAGATCGGTGACGGGAAGGTCACTATGTGCGCAGCCATTTCCATCAATAAACCTGATTTCACTGCCACCTTCGACCATCAGAACCGAACATGGACTGCGGCATGGAAGTGGTCAGAGGATTGCGCACCAGAAGGACTGAAAAATGGAGTGTCTGAATAAACGGTAGCTGTAAAGATCTGAGAAGACTGAGCGGTAACGCTACACGTGGGTAGATAATGGTTGGCTCGTGCCATACCCGGAAAAGGGCAGGGTCCTTCCAAAGGGCTAATTCGTCTGATAGCCGTACTGCAGGAAAATAAAGGAAAAATGCGTCCTGTGATAGACTACCGAGAGCTCAACCATCACGTTGACACGTTCACCGCTAACGCAGATATCTGTGCAGCTAAGCTACGTGAATGGCGACAGAAAGGCTCGAACGTGACTTTGTTGGACCTCAGGAGAGCGTACCTCCAAGTACACATCCACGAGGCGCTGTGGCCATTCCAGGTCGGAGTTCGCGTGTGGCTCAAGACTCCTCAGAGTCGGTGTACCACAAAGTTCGTTAGGGGTCAGGTGACTAAGATAATTAGTCCACACTCCTGTCTAGTGGACAGAACGTCCACTAGACAGGAGTTATAATACTGCGCCCACGTCGCAGTATTATAACGTCAGAGGAAGACTCCAACAACATCATCTACAACATCTTCAGAAAGCGAGTCGGAGAGTCTGCTACATGACAAAGGAGATTCGGAGTCAGACAGTTCCCCTGAAGAGGAAGCAGAACCACCCTCTATGCCATTGCAAAGAAGCACCCGGTGAAGACAATCACCACCAAGCTGCCACTTTGTGATCAGGAGATAAGGGGGGAGTGTGGAGAATTACCGCGGAGGTCCAAGAGCACTAGAGAAACGTAGGCTAATTGTGCATATAGGACGAGCCAATTGCTAGCGAGACAAACCGTCCGAGCAAGAGGTGGGATAACGAGGCGCATGCGTCATTGAGTCATATCGAGGCTCGTAAATTATTTTTCCGGCTTATTTAATGTTTTTCACAATATCCTTTCACTTTTATAGATCTATTTTAATGGCATATTTAAAGGTCCTCTGTAATATATCACCTTTATCCCTAAACTATCATTCTGGCTTATTTACTGGTCCACCATAATATCCTATCAGCTTCATCCCTAAACTATTTTTCCGGCTTATTTATTAGTTTTCCACGGTATACTATGACCTTTAAGACTGAACAATCTTTCTGGCTTATTTACTAGTCCTTCATAACAACCTATGACTTTTACCCCTAAACTATCTTTTTGGCTTTTTTAATAATCCGTCACAATATCCTATCACTTTTATCCTTAAACTATCTTTCTGGCTTTTTAACTGGTTCACCATAATATCCTCTCACTTTTATCCCTAATCTATCTTTTTGTTTTAATTACTGGTTGTTCATAATATCTTATCACTTTAATCTCTAAACTATATTTCTGGCTTATTTACTGGATCATTTTTTCCTCGCCCTAATCCTGACAAGATGATTAGGCAGGTATTTCTTGATGTTTCTTTCTCTTTTGAAAACACTCAGCTATCATTCCGCAGAAACATAATGGCCACAAAATAAAATATACATATAATGACAATATTCATTTTAGAAATCCTGATATTAGAATGTCCGGTGAGTTCAAAGATTAAAACATAATCAAAAACATAAAGATGAGGAGAGTCGTCTGTATATTACATAGAATATTTTCAATATTTCATCTATCACTTCTCTCTTCTCTCCGTTTACCTCTTTCTCATTTACTCTCTGACGCTTTATTACACTGTCAACATCGATTCCCACCCTCTCATTCTGTATGTCGCTTTCTCTTTTCATCTCTCTATTCCCCCTCTCTCACTCTATTTTTATTTATTTCACTCTTTCTTTCTCTTTGTCTGTATCTCTATCGCGTTCTCTCTTTCCTTTTATCTCTTTCTCGTTTACACAGCCTGACTCTTTATTACTCTCTTTGTTACCACTCTCTCTTTCTGTTTGTCATTTTCTATTTTCATCTGTCTCCCTATCCCCTCTCTCTTTCCATTTATCTCACTCTGTCTTTCTTCTTGTCTGTCTCTCTTTCGCATTGTGTGTATACCCCCTTTCACTTTCTGAATATCTCTACCCCTTTCTCCTCCTGTTTGTCGCTTTCTGAGACAGAGAGTAAACGGGAGCGAAACAAATGGAAAAAAAAGAGGGGGAATAGACACAGTGTGATAGAGAGACAGAAAGAGAGTGTGAGACAAACAAACAAAAAAAGATAGTCGGAAAGTGAAAGGGAGTGTGCACATAGTGCGAAAGAGAGACACAAAAAGAAAGACAGAGTATAACAAACGGAGAGATAGAGGGGGGAATAGTGAAACGTAGAGATAAGTTAAATCTGCAAACAGGAGAGAAAGGCGGGAGTGGGACACGGTGTAATAAAAGTGATAGTCAGAGAGTAGACGAAAAAAAGACAAACGGAATGTGAGAGGTGGAACAGACACAGAGTGATAGAGAGACAGAAAAAGGGAAAGAGAGGGGGGAATCGAGAAACTTAGAACCGAAAGAAAGAGAGGGGGGAATCGAGAAACTTAGAAATGAAAGGAGAAAGCTACAAACTGGAGAGAGGTGGGAAGTGGGACACGGTGTAATAAAGTGTTAGAGAGTAAACGAGAGAGAGGTGGAGAAGACATAGAATGAGAGAGAGATAAAAGAGAAAGGGGAAATGGGAAAATATAGAGATGAAAAGAGGAAGCTAAAAAACAGGAGAGAGTGGGAATAGAGAGATAGAGTAATAAAGAGTCAGACAGTAAACTAGAAAGATCAAACGGAAAAAGAAATGTGGAATAGACAAGTATGATACAGACGACAAAACATTTCTAGAAACGTTGATTGCTTTTACGATTTTTATTCTTTTTTGTCGTTTGTTTGTGTGCATGTGTCTGGGTGTCAGAGAGAGAGAGAGAGAAACAGAGAAAACGAAAGCGAGAGGGAGTGAGAAACAGAAAACGAGAGAGAGAGAAGGAGAAAGAGAGAGGGGAAAGAGTGTGGGGAGAGATAAAACAAGAGAGATAAAGAAAGAGGGCGGGAAAGAAAAACAGAGTTCGTAAGGGTTGTCTGCTGTCGCCCTTACTCTACGCTTTGGCGTTGGAACCCCTCTTTCCCTGGGTAAGGGACAGGGCACCCAGTCTGGACCTACACAGATTCGCCGTCTCTGGAGGTCGATCCAGGTTTGCCGCGTATGCCGATAATGTATCAATTTCATGTCGTGCCGTAGCTATATTGAGGTAGTACAAAAGGCGCTTGAACGGTACGAGAAGGTGACGGGGGTCAAAATGAATCGAGACAAGTCATCCGGCTTACGATTAGGTGCCTGGAAGGGGGTCACGCTTCTGGGGCCCTTTAGTTGAACAGATGGACACGTCCACATTCTTGGAGTGTGGGCCGGGCCCAGTCTCCTCCAGCTGAAGAAGAATTGGTCCGCAGTACAGTCAAAGGTTGAAGCAGCGGTTTGAATTGGCTTCGACGGCAGTTGTCCGTGAAGTGTAAGGCAGAAGCGTGTGCCACTTACGTATTTCCGATTATCCTTTATCGATTGGCTGTAATTCCTCTCTACAAGAAGAGAAAGAAGGCGCTCGATCACTTAGTGGCTTCCCTCTTGTGGGTCGTTCTCAAGCATCTGGTTTGTAGAGAGACTGTTGCCTAACGTCCATGTCATGGAGGGCTGGGAATGCCGCACTTGTGCCGTCGGCATGCTTCAAGGTTGGTGTTCCTACACTGCGTGTTGACGGAAGTTTTCGATTTTGAATTTTCTTTTCGTGAATACAAATTGTATCCTTCTTGTAAGATAGAGTTCATCGTTTGCAGTACATTGTAACACCCCGCATATATATATATATATATATATATATATATATATATATATATATAGAGAGAGAGAGAGAGAGAGAGAGAGAGAGAGATGGTTAGAATGGCATGATCATGTGAGTCCAGCTGTTTGGTGAAAGGGCAGAGAGAAGTGACATCGAAGCCCTCTTTTTCCTGTGTTGATATTGAGGTCGGTAAATGATTAGGTCGTGCAATGAGTGCTACAGGATTGTCATTTGCTTTGGTACAGGGTCTTTTATATTTTCTCTTCGATTACCTAAGTATCTAGCTTCAGAAATCAATGTAACTGATTTCTTAAGAATGCTGGCATTAATGTTAATGGAAGGTTAAGTAGATGATACTTTTCAGAAGATTTAAGAAATATTTTTATTTTATTTACTAAACATTACCTAATACTATAACTTTAACAAGGGTCTTCTCACCTTCCAAGAGCTTTCATGCAGTTAGCTGTACATGAAAATTTTCAGTGGCATTTCATCACACATGTTGAAAATTAAGATTAAAGTAATAAAATTAATTTTTTGTCATTTTATGTATGTGCATTTATTTTATAATTGTATTTTATTTTAAAAATAAAAATAATCTACAAATGTCAAATTTGGCATAAGTTTTTTTTTAGTTATCGTCTGTTTATTTTTTTAAAAAGGTTGATTCCGTGGAAAATAAAAAGTGGGGTGACTTATTTGTTTACTTTGCTCATATATGGTTCTCTCGTGACTTGTCTGGGCTTAGCCATGTGTTTCGACATACATAAAAAGCATGTTTTTAGGAGAGAGGTAGAGAGATAAAGAAACAAAGAGAGCGAGATAGAAGTCTGACAGAAATCGGTAGAGAGTTTGGCCGTTTTCGGGAGGAAGCTTGCCTAAGAGGTAGAATGGCAGCGACATCATTACCCCTTCCTCCTTCAACTCACTGAAACGTCAAACAGGGAAAAGCTGAACATTGTCATGACAACTGATTGTAACAAAAAGGTGAAATTGTGTCCCATTCAACAAGAGAATGCATTTGTTGTAAGCATATCATTTCTTAAAGGGTTAAATCAAATTCTATAACCCGATTTTTAAGATCCCTAGAAGTCGTTTGAAGCTGTTATTAACTAAAATTAGTTGATATGAAAATAATCTGAGTTTTCCTTTTCTTTTCTGCTGTTTGTATTGTAAATGTTTGTAAGTACAAAGATCGCCTTTTTATTTTGAATATTTCGTGTTAAATGGCTTGGAAATTTCCCATAGCATTATAAAAGCCATTATTTGTGCAACCCTCTTTTTTCATGTATTATTCTCTTACGGGATTTTTATTGTAAAATAAAGTTTGTCTTTCTGATTTTCATAAACTTTTATTCAAGTGTTGTTGTCTGTTTTCCTCACACCATTTTTTTTTGACAAACTTTTCAATGAATGAGGTTGTTAACCATCATTTTGGACTCGGTGCCACTTGTTCCCGAACCGTTCCATTAAACATTCTCAATAGCAAGCGATAGATTGTTTTTTCCTGGTATTTGTGTGCACAATATGATCAACCTATCGAAATTGCTGTTGCATTAGAAACGTCTCTATGCCTTCTATTTGGTACTTTGGAAACAGATAATTATTAGATATTTTGTCTTCCACAAATTGGAAGCAGGAATTTTTAATCAAAGACATAAAGATGATGAATGTGGTTCTGGTAGGGGTCAAGAATTTGGAGAAGCAATGGAGAATAAAAGAACAGTTCAGTATAGATTAATCTTGATTTCAATGAAATTCCTCAAGCATTCCATGGTTGATGGTAGAGATTTCCAAAATTTCTTAAGTACTACAGGAATTATGTAGGCAGGCAATATCCTGATGGAATTTCATGCCATCTTGCTCTTCTTGCAGGAATGGCAACAGAACGGGTTGAACAATGCTCTTAATGTTGTATTGTCACAACATCATTTATATCTAGGTATGTGATGCAAAAACCTGTTTAGCCACCACTGTCGTTCCATATGTGCCAAGTCAGTTGTGTCCCTATATTAGTTTCCACAGCCTTCTTGATACCAGTGTCACAAAGCTGGATAGCCACTGCTTATTATTGAAAATAAAATAAAAAGTTTAAATGTCTTTTCATTAGGTAAAACAATTTTTCTCAGAGCTAAATAGCACAGGGCACATGTTTGGCATTGGCTGCTTTTATTGTCCCCTGATGAAAATAAAATATTACAAGCACTCTAACACACTGACAGTCACCAACATATTGGAATTGGTTGCAGAGAGACATGGCTGCCAAACACAATCCTCTAAAAAAAATAAATTATAGTGTGGTCATGTTTTTCACGCCTGTGATCCCACAAGCTACAAGGATGTTTTGATGCAACAAACAAGGAAGTTTTAGGGAGAAATTAAAATGAAAGGAACACTTGTGCATAGCTTCAGAAAAAGGCAATTGGAATTTCTAGTGCATGTAATGAGAAAAGAGGGCTTGAAGAGTTTGACACATACAGGACATATTGAAGGTAAGCTACAACAATGTTTTGATGCAACAAACAAGGAAGTTTTAGGGAGAAATTAAAATTAAAGGAATACTTGTGCATAGCTTCAGAAAAAGGCAATTGGAATTTCTAGTGCATGTAATGAGAAAAGAGGGATTGGAGAGTTTGACACTTACAGGACTTATAGATGGTAAGTGTGTAGAGGAAAATAGTTAATAGCTTATTAAAGGAGCTTGTGTAAGTGGATTGCAGAATTTGTAGGGGACAAACATTGCTTAGATTTATGAAATATATGAAGTTGAAAAAAGTCATGATTGCCTGCACCCTGAAGGGACTTAGCACATAGAAGAAGAAGAAACAAATATTATTATTGCTAGTGATCAGATTTTATTGGATTCACATTTTTAAACAACTTTTATAGAATTACTTCACTGCATATAAGAAAAATTTTTCTTTCTCAGTTAAATTTTAAAGAAACAAATTTGAATAATTGTAAGCGGTGATGAATATTAGAATATTAGAAATTGTTTAATATACCAAATAAAATATGATAGATCAGCTCATGCCAGATGTTGTATATATATATATATATATATATATATATATGTGTGTGTGTGTGTGTGTGTGTGTAAAGAGAATGAATTGAATATCAATTTAGATGTTCACAACATTAATTTAAAAATTGAGGCTCAATACATTAGTAGAGTTTGAACATAATTAAAGGTTATTAAAATTTTTAAATTGACAGGCTTGTTTTTAACAGTGATATGAATGCTATATATATATATATATATATATATATATATATGATTGATATAAAAATATATATTTTTATATATCAAAAACAGTATTGGGGAAATTGTATAACAAAGTGGAAAAAGTTTATTCGTGATGCGTTTCGTCCTTCAAGACTTCATCGACTTAAATTTTACATTGGTAGGACTACATATGTGCACAACATTTTTTTTATCTACTGAATTCATTTAGATTGTTTTTATTTTTCTTTAGTCTGATGAAGTCCTGATGTATGAAATGTGCCACAAGTAAACTTTTTCCACTTTGTCATTCAATTTCCCCATGTATGTGTGTGTATATATATATATATATATATATATATATATATATATATATATATATATATATAGTACAGTAATTCATCGAGTCTAGAAGAATCCTCAATAGAATGCAGAAAGCACTGGACAGCTGTTTCATCCTATTTGGGACTCATCAGCAGTGTGCATCCACTACCGAGAATTGAACCTGGACCAATACAACGGAAACGTCATACCACTGGACCAACGGGCCTCGATGACAAAGAAGAAACTTACTAGACTTAGATATAGTGTCACTACTCACAAATTCCATGGTGATACTCATCCAAGTATTCAGACCCAACAGGTTGTGCCCCCAAAACGATATCATCCTTCCAATTAGCTACTCCATCGCAAAGCATTAGCTGGGTCAAGCAAGGATATTAAGAGTGATAGAATTTGGGGGGATTAGAATAATCATTATAGTAATTCATCGAGTCTAGAAGAATCCTCAACAGAATGCAGAAAGCACTGGACAGCTGTTTCATCCTATTTGGGACTCATCAGCACTACTGAGAATCGAACCTGGACAGTTTCGATACAATGTAAACATCATACCACTGGATATATATATATATATATATATATATATATATATATATATATATATATATATATATATATATAAAGAAAGAACAGTAAGATATATAATCCGGTGTTCTTATAGATATTTTTATTTTTACAAAATAGTGCTCAATGTAAATTTACAGAGCATTATTATTATAAATAAATTGATTTAAAATATGGTTTTTCCGCTACACAGTTCTAACCATGTTTCAAAAATGGAAGGTTCGAATTAAATTTTGTAATTAAATTAAAGACATTAGTTCCATTTCATCCTCAAGCGAATTTTGGAGCAACTTATAAAATTACTGGGTTTTAAAGACAGCAAAAATCATAATTCACATTACCAAGGAAACAGAGAAATTCATTTCAAACAGACGAGGGGTGTTTGCGTGTCCATTATGTCTGTATCAGTTATTAGTAATAGAATTACTTACAGTATATAAAATTATTTTTCCCATTAAATATAAGTACGTATATTACCAGGTTGCACTTTTTAAATTTATTTTTATTTTTAAATATTATTTAAGGAAAATTTTTGACAATGACGGCTTAATGACAATTTTTTGACAATGACAGTCTTAATATGTTTACATAGAATTAGTCTTGGTACTATAAACTAAAATTATTACCATATTTGAGAAATTCTATGTATGCTTTGAATACTGTGTTCTCTTGGAGAACATTCTGACAGAATCGTTGATATCAAGAATAAAGAGAACCAAAAGAATAATTGTACAAGAGTAGCAACAATTTATCTGAAAACTTCTAATAAAATTTAAAGAAAATTTATAGAATAGCTATATGAGTGATACTGGCATGAGTGTATGTGTGTGTGCATGCTTGCCTGTATGTGTATGTATGTGTGATAACTATTTTTAATAAGATACAAGTGAATAATTTTATAAACATAATTTCAAATAGCTCATTGGTGATTTTCATTGAAGAAAATGAAGAAAAATTTCTCAGCCATTAACTGTGTCAGACACTGGATTTAAGCTGTAGAAAGAAAAAGAGAAACATCATTAAGCAATTTTAATTGAATTTAAAAAAAGATATTTAACACAAACTAACCACTATATAGAAGTCAATGTGCCATAAAACCAGATTAAGAATGGCAATGTTGGAGACTATAAGCATCTATCTTAAAATTCTTGTTTAGAATCAGAACCTTGAAGAATTGATTAGAAACTATGTGAATCAACATAAAGTTCCTTGTTTGGCTGGTCTGACCATTGCATAGGAAACAATGTACCATGATTCCACATTAAATCAAGAAGAGAAGTGTGCATTAATATCATTGCATAATGAATGATTTAAAATAGAAATATATTGAAAGTCAAGAAATGTTGTCGGTGATCAAATATTAATTCCAGTATTGTACTATAACGTCATTGTACAGTGAATGATTTTACAGTAGAAATATATTAAAAAACAGGAAGAAAAGTGTTTTCATTGGTCAAATTAATTTATTTGGTAGTTTATTCAGAATCATAATTTTGGTGATGTGATTAAAGTCTATGAGAATTTACTTTAAAATTCTCATTTGGCATTATATGACCATTATATAGTAATCTATGTGTTATAAAACTACTTTTATAATGAGAACTTTGGAGAATTGATTAAAGTCTGAGACTCAAAAAGCCTTTTTTTACTGACCATTACATAGCAGTCAATGTGCCATAAATGCTCATTGAATCAGGGAGAAGTATTGTCAATGGTGAAAATGCATGCAAGTTTTACTGGTAAAATAAGATTATTAAAAATAATAATAATTATTACAATCAGATAAATACTACATTAGGTTTTAAAAATCAGATGAATACATTAGTAAGCATTCAAATCATTACTGCTACATTAAGCATTCAAATCCTATGAATGCTACATTAAGCATTCAAATCATATGAATGCTACATTTAGCATTCAAATCATATGAATGCTACATCAAGCTTTCAAATCATATGAATGCTACATTTAGCATTCAAATCAAATAAATCCTATTTTAAGTTGTAAAATTAAATGAAGGCTACAATAAGAACTTGTTTAAAAATGAACATTTACATTTAGAATTATTATTCAATATTATATCTGGTTTAAAAGTTTTAGAGAATTTTAACCAAAGCTTAATTATTAATCAATGCTAGTAATTTAGAAGAGAAATAAATTTAGTTCTCTTTGACAATCACTTGTATTATTCTAACAGGTATCGAAATTGATTTGTAGGATTGTTGATTTTATTCATCAACTCTCAAAATTATAATTTGTAGAATTGAAGACTATAATTGTAATTAAGGCTCATATTTTGAAGAGAATTGAATTTATTTACTTTTGTTATTAATATGATTATTATTCTATCTGGTTTCAAATTTATATGAATTTGAGGAAACGAAAATTATGTCATTTTGATACCAGTTTTATTATCCTATCTGTTTTCAATATTCATTTAATGAATTGAATTATATACTTATGAATGAGCCATTGTAATTTTGATGAAACAAACATTGTTTCATATTGATAACAGCTTTATTATACTATCTGGTTTCAATATTGACTTAAAGAATTGGAGACTTTGAAACTTATGAATCAGACCTTGGAATTTTGAAGAAAATATAATATTTCAATTTTTATACAGTTTTCATATTAATCCATCTGTTTTTAATATTGATTTATATGATTGGAATCTTTATAGTCTTTCAGTTAATATTGAAGTCTCTACGTAACCTTATCTTCATTGCTCAGATCTGACACCGTTTATTTATACTCTGTTTTCTTTAAAACCTTTAGGACTGTGTAGGTGACTAGTTTTTCCAAGAAAAATGTTACTCCCGCCAATGCAAATTGAACTTGAATATCTTGGTTGTGTAGTCATATCCTTCTATGGCAACACCTAAAACAATCTTGACTGAAATTGAGAACCAGGCCACTACAATTTCAAATATATAAAAATAATAAATAAAACACTATATTTTGAGGGGATTTCATATAAAGTAAAAGTAGAAGATTTATTTAAAGGTGATGTAGAGTGCTAAATGTTAATGTACGCCCACCAATGTGACTTTTTGACTGTCAAAATCTGACTAGTAAATATAGATGTTATGAAAAAGAAAATAAGAAATTTATGTACCTTTTTACAATAATGTAATATTAAAACTGAAATAGTTATGGTCCCACCAGCACCAGCACTAGCACCAACAACAATATTAACATTAACATAAACTGATGTGCCTGTGAAGATGGTTTTTCCTGTGTTTGTTTGATTATTTTGATTTGGTGCAGGTTTTTTCGTTTTCAGATATTCTGTGGATGAACTTTGTGTTGAATTGCTGCTCAAATTATTCAGCAGCCATGTTTATGATACATTGCTGAATTCACTTGTCTTGTTTAACAAATCAGGGACGAAATTTGTTTGTTTTCTCAGGTCAGTGTTTAGATCAGATGCCAATGAAACATTCATTATATTGGTCTCGGTTGTTTCTTTGATAGTACTTGATCCTGGAAATGTAAAATAATTTAAAGAAAATGTAAATAATGAATAAATACTGAAGGAAAAAACAATGAAAATAATTAGACAAAAAAGGTACTTTTTAAAAATCATTTTCAGATGATACCTTAGTTCCATTTGATCGTTACAAAATAATTAAATGTTGTCTGAAGTTTAAAATGAACTATTGTTATTGCTTAATTATTCAAACCAATGTCCTCAAAATCACTGTTTTATTCACAACAACCCCAGTAAATATCTGACTTGACCTGCTGTCCTGTTACCTTAAAAGAGCCAGATTGGGCCGGAAAGGTGTATGATGACCATATATAAAAATAGGTGGCACAGTCTTCAATTTTGAGTCTCAATAGAGTTTGAAAGCATCTCAATGTTTTGTAGGTAAAAAATATATTTTCCACATTACTACCTGTTTGTCACAGATGAAACATTGGAAGTC
This sequence comes from Acanthosepion pharaonis, assembly GCA_903632075.3. NCBI lineage: Eukaryota > Metazoa > Mollusca > Cephalopoda > Sepiida > Sepiidae > Acanthosepion > Acanthosepion pharaonis. The sequence continues at coordinate 333,964 of CAHIKZ030001825.1, read as the reverse complement.
AATGTTCTGCTTGGTCGCTACTTCTCTAGAAAATATTCAGATGAACTACATTCCTTATTTCTAACATTTCTAAACTTCAAAGGTAAGACCACCATTCTATATATCACATTATACCACCCATCAATTTCTGCTATGTTCACTACATATTTGCTCATGTATTTTCAGGATTATTTACTGGCCCTCCATAATAACATATAGCTTTTATCCTTAAAATATCTTTCAGTTTTACTTACTGGACCTCCATAATATAACAGTTTTATCCCTAAATTATCTTTCTCATTTATTTACTGGCCCTCCATAATATAATATATCTTTTATCCCTAAACTATCTTTCAGTTTTACTTACTGGACCTCTATAATATTCTATCCGTTTTATTCCTAAATTATCTATCTCATTTATTTACTGGTCCTTTATAATAACAAATCATTTTTATCCCTAAATTATATTTCTAACTTACTTACTGGTACTCCATTATACCCTATCACTTTTATCCCAAAACTATCTTTTTGATTTATAGACGGGTCATCCATAATATCCTATGATTTTATTACTAAACTAAAATTCAAGGCTTATTAACTTGGTCCTCCATAATATCCTATCACTTTCATCACTATACTATGAATCTGCTTTATTTACTGGCATGCCATAATATCCTATCTATTTTAACCCTAACATAAATATCTGGCTTATTTTCAGGTTCTCCATAATATCTTATAACTTTTATCCCTAAATGATCTCACTGACTTTTTTTACTGGTCCTCCATACGATATTATCACTTTTATCTCTAAATTCTGGTTTATTTACTTGTCCTCAATAATATCCTATAACTTTTATCCCTATCCTAAATATCTGGCATATTTAATGGCCCTCCATAATATCCTATCACTATATCCCTAAAATTGTCCTTTTGGGTTATTTAATGGTTTTCCATAATATCCTATCATTTTTATCGTTAAACTATTTTTCTTGCTTATGTATTAGTCCTCCACAATATCCCATCACTTTTATCCCTAAACTATCGTCCCAGCTTATTTACCTGTCCTCCACAATATCTTATCACTTATAACCCTAAATTACCTTTCTGGGTTTTTGACTGGTCCTCTAAAATAACCTATCACTTTTATCCCTAAATTATCTACCTGGTTTATTTACTGATCCTCCCCAACCTGTCACTTTCTTCCCTAAACTTTCTTCATGGTTTATCTAATTGATGTATGTAATATTAGATTGTTTTTTTCCCATAACTAAATTTTGGCTTAATTACTGGTCCTTCATAATATCCTATCTCTTTCATCAATAAACTAGCTGTCTGGTTTATTTATTGGTATGCCATAATATCCTATCTATTTTATTTTATCCCTAAAATATCTTTCTTGCTTATTTACTGGTTGTTGGGGCGCACCCACCTTCTAACTAGTAATGGACTGGTCCCTCTTATATAAGTCAGCTCTGGAGAGAGAGTGACAGAGCGTCAGAGAGAGAGTCAGCGTGAGCAGTCCAGATAAGCTTACCCGGTACATACCGTTGGACTATAGACTTTGGATATTGTTTCGTACTAACCAACCTTCATTCTACTAATCACTCTATTGTTAATTGCGTTTATGAATATACCAGTATTTTCCTCTACAACTGTGTTTGTCTTGATTCATACACCGACACGCGGGAAACTCACAACATCTCAACTCTGGTCCTTTATAATAACAAATCATTTTTATCCCTAAATTATATTTCTGGCTTATTTACTGGTTCACTAGAATATCCCATCACTTTTATCCCAAAATTATCTTTCTGGCTTTTTTTTTACTGGTCCTCTTTCACTTTTGTCCGTAAATTATAATTCTGGCATATTTACTTGTCCTCCATAATATCCTATCACTTTTATCCCTAAACTATATTTCTAATTTATTTAGACAATAGAATGATTGATGAATGCACAGATTAATACATAATCAAAAAATAATGATGAGGATACTCATTTGTGTATGAGAGATAATAAAGACGGTGCTTCATTTTAGAAATTCAGACACTAGAATGATTAGTGAGCGCAAAGTTAAAAAAAAATAAAAAGAAACAATGATGAGGATAATAGTCTTGGCAGGTGATCTCTCCTGTTTTCACTCTCACAGCTCAAATATGACAATGTTTCGTTGGTATCATTCACTACCTCCATAACAAAACTAGTTACAATTCAACAAACAGGAACCCAACTCTAAATCTACAACACTCCTGATGAATGGTCATACCCTGAGTGATGCTCTTCTCCTTGAACCCCTGCTAGGACTAAAACTCATTCCCAAACTCAAAATGTAGCATCTATATTTGTGCCATCACAAAGGATGCTGGAAGAATTGTTGTCTCCAGAAAATATCAAATTCCCGCTGCCATACATTGTACTTTTACAAAGTAAAGTTCTGTTGCTGCAAAATATGGATTAGTGCAGCTCAGTCCTCACTGGTCAGCCTCAACAGAATTGAAAACCATTTACGCCGCCTTGTGGGTGATGACTTTTTCTCCACCATGCAAACCTTATCCCACAGATGAAACATTGTTGTCACTATTACAATAGCATATTTTTGAACAAGTTACATTCCTTAGTTCCACCAGTTCAGAACATAATGCCCAGAATCTGCCATGCCATCTTTACGGTAGTTAATTCTGGGACACCTTGTCATTACATTTTGACTAATGAATTCCCATTGTGTTCATCTGATAAGTAGTATGTTCCATTCAGACTGCTTCTTCTCCAGAATTGTTACTTTGTGTAACAAACTCCCGAGGGGATGTTTTCTCAGCAGCTACTGTCTTGGTTTCTTTATGTCCTGCATCAACTGATATCTATCCTACATATCCTCGTAATATGCATACTTTATTTTCTCCACAACTTACAATAATTTTACTCAGTAACCCTCTACCTTGAGTGACCCTTGAGCCTTCAATTAGATGAATTTCATATTGTCTTTCTCCTCATAGACAGATTTCAACCTAATAAAAATTGACCAATGTACAGTTGACTTATACAAAAACATATAGGCTAATTGAATTCATATCTTTTAAGGACGTGATTTGTGAGAAAAGATTCTCGGGTCAACTTTGTAGTTGAAATACAGGGTATCCCAGAATTAATTAGTTTTTTCACAGAAATCAAACAATTTAAAAAAAAAAAAACTAACTTTTATTTCTGTTAGAAGTGTACAAATTTCTAATTTTATTTCTAATTTTAATGTTTTAATTTTTTTTTCTAATTTTATTTTCAATCCTTTCAGAACCCTATTAATAATGAATACACAACAACACATCTTTGTTGATCCCACCCATAGACTTCTTTCATAAAAACTAAGGTTCATTGCCAAAAGATCAATAGTTTAACTGAGCTTAAAGAATGCATTCAGTTAGTAGTGCAGGAAAAGATAACTCCTTAAAATGCTTCAAAATGCGTTTTGCAATGATAAGGATAGATTTGAAATTTTCAAAGATATAGATGGATCACACGTTGAAAATTTCCAATAAAATTTTGACATTTTTAAATCTATTTGTTTTCTATCATAATTAAGTAATAAACAAAATTGCGTCAGTTTTTTTCAAAAATTTGTCCGAATTCATTGAAATAGATACCGTATAAGACGACCTTTAAATCCCCCAAATCACCCTCTAAAACTCGAAGTCGTCTTATACTATAATTCTAAAACAGAAATCTTAAATTCTGAGTGATTTTTGTTGGTAGGCTAACCTCAGCTGCGGTACAATAACCAATAACGTACATGAAAAGATTCACATTATTAAATAAACTGATAAAAGTAAAAAAACCATTTCTACCATATATATTACTAGAGAGTAACTTCATGATAAATTACCTATTCAAAGAACAATTCCATGTCAGTGAACTCAATTTGAATCCATGAAAGCTCAGCTGAGAAAATGTAAACATCTGGCAATGATTGCGTTCACAGCAATAGAATGTACTA